>OY757918.1:3205364-3370364 GCA_963585895.1 Sepioteuthis lessoniana | reverse complement strand
TGGTTAGATGAAACCTTGGAAGCTTATTTCTGATTCTGTTGGTACTTGTATAACACACACACACACACACACACACACATACACGTATATATATATATATATATATATATATATATATATATATACCTGGATGAATACTTTGGTGAGTTAACAAGTCTCTTGTCTAATAACGAAAAATAAATAATTATTTGTCAAGATTACTACTTTCCTTATCAATGAACTTAATTAGTTCATTCGGAAGGCAGGGCCTGGAATGAATTGACCGTATACTCTGCTGAGGAGTAAGACCCCAAACAAAAAGGGGTATCCTGAGTACGACACAAAACTGCGTTTGATGGAGAGACATTAATTCTGGAGAAAAGGGGAGTATAAAGTACTCTTTCATTGCCATTACTCTCAGGTCCACTCTGATTCAGGGTATTAGTACCTGTTAGGGTTCCAACTATCGTGGTCAAATAGATTTGTTTAAAAATTATTCGTATTTGATAGGATTGTATGCAAATATATTTATGAAACAACTACGCAAAAAATGTAAATATGAACCTATAATAAACGTGATTCCCTAACCCCTAGTAATAAAACAATCTTAAGCAGGTTGACATGCCGTTAAAATCACTCAATCAATTAACTACGAGGTAAATATTCATCCGATAGATCAAACATTTTACAACAAGATATCTGATCAATTATTCAATAAATAATGTTGTGTCAGGCTGCGTTCTAAAAGAACCACCATCATACAAAATTACATCAATAGGTTCGACAGAGGTGCATGTGGTGTTAGGGTAACGATCATAGAAAATGAACACGGTGAACTACGCTCCAACTCTTTTTGACATTCACTGCACCTTAAAGCCTTTTTGAAGGATGAGAATCTTTTCCCTCAACTCAGGGTAAATAATAGATCAGACTGGGCTCTTGTGACTTAGTAGAGGAACCAGTTAAAGAAAGAAATCTCTAAATTCGAACCAGCTGTACTCTGCTTTATAAATTGATCTTCTACTGCATCCTGCCCCTGGCGGTAGGAGATTGATTAAATACATACACAGTGTAAATTTCAGACGAAAATTCAGATAATAACTATGTATTGGGCGACAGATTCATTGATCGACCCTGATAGTAATTATTTGAAAATTGCTGGTGGGTGAGTGCTTCGACATCAACAGTATTACGTTAAAAAGTTAATGAGAGTGTGCATTCATTAACTAAAGTTATGAGAGTGGCTGAAGAAATATAAGTATTCCACTCTCTATATCTATCTATCTATCTATCTATCTATCTATCTATCTATCTATCTCTCTGCTTGTGTGTGGGCTTTTGTGTGGTGGGTTTTGTGTGTGTGTGTGTGTGTGTGTGTGTGTGTGTGTGTGTGTGTGTGTGTGTGTGTGTGTGTGTGTGTGTGTGTGTTCATCTATCTATATCTATCTCTTTCTCTCTGCCTCTGTGTGTATCTCGCACATTTACACACTCAGAATATATGGACCCGAAGAATAAACAAGAAACATCCATTTTTTTTAGTATAGCCCCTTTGATATTCAATAGACTTATTCCTGTGAGTTTTTGATTGGTTGAAGTATCTCTGAAATTCCTTTTAATGGTTGTGTATAGCTGTACCGTCGTTTTCTTAATGCTCTCTACACCCGCTAATCTTTTATTTGGGATTAATTTTCAGTTTAAAAACAAGAGAGAGTCGCACGGATAAGCCAGGGGATCTATTGATTAAGGAGGCTGCTGATCTTCAACTATTTTATACTTTACCAAATTCATTTTGTGTAAAAAGAATCGAGATATGCATCTTATTCTTATTTAATTCGCTCTGACTCGCATGGTCGATTTCGTCTAGATGAAGTATAAATAATTGTTTAGAGGAAGCCAAGTTATTATTGTTTTATTGCATAAGTTTTTCATCCGGGAACAAATCAGCATTTAATTTTAAGATTTTCATATCAAGTTTTTTTTTTTTAATGTAAATCTACTGTCTCTATCCTTTTTGAACACACTAAGAATAGAATATTTTTTAAAGTGATTCAACCGTCTTTTCGTCACTTTGTATTTAAACGAAACAAACTTCTTTGTATCCTTGAAAGTATTAGATGTAAACAGTCCAATCTGTGAAGGTAGCTTTTTAAGGGGATTTTTCTGGGGTTAAGCGACTTAAATGCTCGGAAACAACATTGAAAACTTTGATTGTTTTTATAGATGGTTGGTTCGTTTTCCTTCGATCACTTTGTTGAACGATGTTTTGTCTTTGCCCACATGCATGTGGGGGGACTCCCATATTTAACTTTGTGTCACCTTATGTCTCCAACGGTTGGGGGCAGCTCATAATAGAATCTGAGCTTAATCATCTGACAATTTGACAGGAATCATAGTGTAGTATCTGTTCTATTTTCTTCCGAGTGTATTTGAGATATAAGAATAAAAGTTATTACATATTCATCATCATCACCATCATCATCATGTCACACCAACAGCACGGATCTCCATGACCTTCTCCCGCCTCCTTTCTCTATCGTCCATCTCTTCCGGCAGTTCCTCAGGGTCACATCCCATATCGGCACAGCGCTATTGTATGTAGGTTCTTGCTAGTCGTCGTCCCTACTTCTCCAGCAGTGTCCTGCATCTCTAGTTCGTCTAGCTTGGATACTTTTCGTGATGGGTGGTAAGTAGCCGTACAGCTGCTGCTTTGTGGGGTGCCACCTCTAGGAATTGTTTAATATTGCTCGCAGCATTCTTGTGTAGTTGCCGTCAAGCTTTTTCTTCTTACGTTTTGTTAGGGTCCATGTAGTGCATCCATATGGCAGTATCGACACGACCGCTGCTTGGAAAAAACTGCGTTTCATTTTATCAGTCAAGTATGACTTCCATATGACCTATAGCCTATCGTTATCTGTCCATGCCTTTGCTAGTCACGTGTTGATGTCTGTCTCAGTTTATGAAACACTGTTTCCTAGGTAGGGGAACTTGTCTACTAGTTTCAGAGAGCTACTCTTTAGAGTGGAGATGTCGCCTCTTTGATTAATGCATCTATATTCCGTCTAGTGTGCATTGACACGGAGGCCAATGCCTCTAGACTATGTAGCGGGGTTTCGGCTTGGGCAGGTGTATTTGCCAGAAGGACTCTGTCATTTGCGTAGTCCGCGTCCGTAATTGTTTATGCGGGGTACCTTCTGCTTCTTTCTTTTGTTAGCTTGAATTTTTCTTTCATTCTATCAATAGACATTCTAAGCACGTAGTCTAGACAGATTATAAAGAGGTATGGGGCTAATGAGTCTCCTTGAAGCACACCTGCTACAATGTCGAAGTAGTCTGTGTCTCCATCCGGAGAGCGGACTTTTACTTTCATGTTTAATCCCAAGTTACATTTGAATCTGGTCTAGAAAGGTGAATACTATTGGAGTTTATTAGAAACGGAAAACCTAAGTTAGCTTAAAATAGAATGCCTATACAAAGAACCATAAATAAAGACGTTGAAGAAATTCAAAAAGAAAGTAATCGTGGACTTTAACTAAGTTAAAACTTAATATTGACCGAAGTGGGTATGAAGGAAGTGAGTAATTTATGATTATTAATCGACAATTATAATTATAATTATTACTCAGTTATTCACAGTTTTTTTTCCCATAGAGAACATAAATATCAATAAATGATATCAATTAATGTTAACGAGGGTCATTTTTAATTAAAAAATGTGTAGAATTGCAAATACTATCATGTTTTCATCAAATAAGAATTCTCAATGAATCGGTCATCAAAAATTCATTTGAATCACTTTAAAATTAACAATATCCAAAGAACAGATCGACTAAGTAATTTTTGCCCAACACAAATAGAAAAAGAAAGAAATAATTGGAACCTCATAAACACATTTACCTCAATTTACATCCATATTGGATAATTTTATGGCTTGTTTCCACTAAAAATCAATCAGAATCACACCCATTTGTGGAAATTAGATTACCTCAAAATATCTTACTTTTTATAATTAGTACATATCAGTAACCTTTATCCGGTCATCTAGTTTATAGGAACAGAGTATCACAGGATAAGAAAAAGAGGATATCAAGCAAAAAGAAATATTTTTTCATGTCTGACTGTCTTTTGAGGAAGGTCATTTTTAGACTGTAATCATTCCTGGATAAAGGTATTCTACTGTCATATCGTTAATTCCAATGTGTTACAGAATCTAAAATCTTATTGGTAACTTATAAATTTGGTCAAATTTAGAACGAAGATTTTGTCAACAATCAGCTTCTTTTTCTTGCATCAACATCTTTTCTGCCGTATGTAACATTTCTTTCAGTTCTCTCACCGAAGAGGATTTGCTCTTCTTGTAACAATTTCAAATGAATATATGTATGTATTTGCCTGCATAGGTTTGTTTGGGCTCGTGATTGTGTGTATGAATGCATTTCTGTGTGCATGAGTATAGGTGCATGTGTGAGAGAGTGTGTATGTGTGTCAGTAGGCACATGTATGTGTGCACGCGTGTGTGTCTACATATGAGCGTGTGTGTGTATGTGGGTGTCCTATTGTGTATATATGCTGTTGTATGTTTACATGAGTATGGGTATTCGAGCGTATATGTATGCGTATATCGATGTGTGCGTATGGGTTCGTATTTATGTGTGTGCGAGCGAGTGTTAACACGCACGTGCGTATGTTTTTGCTTGTGTATGCGCGTATATTTCTGCGCACGTTTGTGGGTGTGCGTGTATGTGGATAAGCTAGAGTGTAAGTGTGCGTGTCTGCGTATGACTACATACGTGTGTGTGTGTGTGTGTGTGCATGATTGTTTGCATGTATACGTGTATGCATACGCATGCGCGCATGTAATGTATGTGGGTATGTATGTGTACACGTGTGTATGTTCTACGTGCGTGTGTGTTATAGCATGTATCAGTGTGTGCTTGCATTCGTGTACGTGTATGTATGTATGTATGTATGTATGTGCGTGAGGTGTAAGTGCGTAAGTTTGTGTCTACGGGTGTGTGCATCTGTGTGGGTGTCTTTTAGTTCGCGCACCTGTTCATGTACCCGTAGATGCGGGCATGTGCGTATTTGCGTGTGTGTGCGTGTGTTTGTGCACTAGCGTTTATGTACGTGTGCTTGCGTATTTTTTGCGTGGCTGTCTATATGTGCGTGTGTGCATGTGTGTCAGTATGTTCTTTTGAGTGGACATTTACGTATATATATATATATATATATGTTGGGGGATGAACATTCCCATTATCACATTTTCAAACAAAAAACGTACAGAAACTACGTTGTTCCAATGTGTACCCTGGAAATTTGATTTGAAAAAAATTCATCCTATTTTTAAAAAGATGGATGCGATGAAAAAAAAAGACAGATTTCCTGAGCGGAACGAAGATAAAACTAAAAACTAAAAATAGAACATAAAATTCAAAAGACACAATGACCCATTTTTATTAGAAGGTTTCACTGATAGTGTTAAAGTGTCAAAAAGTAAAGAGATAAGAGGAAGTGATCCAGAAAAAAAAATTCAATAACTAATTACTGATAAGAATGAAATCTCTCAAATGAGTAATAAAAATTGCGATATTAGATTTTTAGCCATCACTGACAAACTCACTGCCTATAAAACAGAATGCAAATAACTAAAATTGTCAACGTGAAAAATTTGTTAACAGAATATAATGATATCAACATGATATCAATTGTAATTATATAGGCGCAGCAACTTTAAAATGGTTTTCTCATTCTTTTACAGCATCTTGTACCATTGGTAAACTACTTCTTATAAGAGTTAACATTTAGTACACAGGACAGAGAACGTTCCTTCTCGAGCTCTAGGAGGTGTGGAATCCTATCGCCACCATTATTGCCAGGTCTACTCTGACTCAATGTGGTGGTATCTATAGTGGTTCTATCAATGGCCCTAATATATCAGTCGGAGATTATATTTAAAACAATTGAAAACTTTCTTAATAAACCAACTGTTTAAAGATCTGCAGCTAATGTAAAATGTTGACCTATTTACAATGCTTGCAAATTATTATTATCCGATAGGAATTCTTCAAACCACATAATGTTATCCTAATTATAAGTGTTCGATATGAATATTTACATAAAACCACTAAATTATTTGATAAAAATAATTCCTTGAAGATGTACATTTGTAAGTATATGATTATGGTCTTGTCGACAGGGCTAAAATACGCTGACTGAATTCCTTGAAGAGGGCAAAGATCCCCCACCACTCAAAAGGAGAGTCCTGTGTATGACACTAAAACTGTAATTGATGGTGATGATCTAGTTCTAGAGATTTGGAGAATGTCGATTGCCCTTTGATTGCCATTACTCTGCCCCAGGGTGATAGTTCCTGTTAGAGTCACATCTATTAGTCAAATAGATCTGTTTGAAAATTCTTATTCTATACAAATACTTCTTGTCATATAAAAGAAAAGTATTTATATCAAGAATTGTTACTTGAAGCTCTAATTTTATAAAAGGTTATAATTAGTTACTTGAAATCATATAACTTTGTGCAAACAATTAACTAATTTTAGAATATTCTATTATTAAATAAAATCAATTACTTTTAACCATATTCTTATTTATATTAGATAGGAATTGTTGAAACCATAAAATTATGTGAAAATTATTTGTATTTGATAGGTATACTTGAAACCATAGAATTGTGTATAAATTATTTGTATTTAATAGGAATACTTGAAACCATTAAATTGTGTGAAAATTATTTGTATTTAATAGAAACACTTGATATCTTATAACTGAATTCAAGAAAATCACTTAAAAAAACAACTACATAAACTGCAAATATGAATATGCAATAAACATGGCATCCAAACATCTTAGATAAGATAACCTTAAACGAGTTGACATGCCGTTAAAATCGATCCATTAATCGAAACAATATAATTGCTTGTAAAAAATACTGACTTCGGCATCATAAATCTACAAGGGTTGACATGCTGTAAAATCAACGAACATATATTTAATGCGTTTGTATATCAAGTTGTGTACATGGAAGAACCTGATCCATATATGACTGCACCCATCCCCAGGAAGACAAAGAAAATTGAGGCAATTTAACTAAGAACATGTCAACACGCAAGACAAATCAAACAAAAGAGGAATAGATAAAAAATAATCAAGCAACATCAGATATGCATAATAAATCTATAAATCAAAAACACAAATACATGATTTGTTGTTCATATTCAGTTTGAGCTTTTTTACCACCTTTGGTCCACACTCCAACCGACCGATCTTTATATCAGATAACTTGAATGGCAAAGGGTATCAATTCCCACTTGTGAACGAAGTCACAATTATCATCATGGAACCATTAATAAAATATGGAAGCCAGTAATAAAAAAATATTAGCTCGGAGAAAGTCACAGCTATGGCATATAATTACCGAACGGCAAAATGTGTCTGAGATATTCCATAATGTATTGGTTAATGTAATAAGACATCGGATTTGCATAAAGCTCACACACGATCTGAAAGGGAAAAAAACTTCTCTTGCGGAACGAATCTATTGTAGCAGATTGAAGGTATGATAAACAAAAAAGGTTTTATAATCAACAAAGGCAATAAAAATGTCATTAAAAGGAAATAATCCAAACATATTCAAAACGGGATACAATTTACTTAAACGCTATTCCAATAGACTGGTCAAAATGGAACAAGAAAACAGTGGATATAAAAATAATTCATACACATAAAATTAAAAGATTAAAATGTTATCTTCTCAAAAAAGAAAACTAAAAAAATACTCGGGTTCATAACAAAAAAAAAAAGAAGATTGTATTACTCTTCTATATTAATCAGAGTGAATGTTGTTTGTTTCTCCTCTATTTGCAAATTGTTTGTTGTATATCTGATAAATTTGATAAATATGATTATTGGACTCAGAGGTTGGGTTTCATATGAAGAACGGAATTGCCTGTATCGATAAATTCAGAAAAATAATCAAAGGTAATGTATATATATATATATATATATATATATATATATTCACACCTGCAATTATAAGTATTAATTACAAAGATAGAAGATAAATCCACGTGACAAGATGCAGTAAGTACATTTCTAATATTCGTATTTATCCAACGCTTCAACACGAGCAGGATGTGATACAAATTTATTTTTTAAGCGGAGCATAGGTGTTTTGAATTCAGAATTATTTTCCTTCTCTTTCTCTGGTTACCTAATCAAAGCTTAAGAACCCAATCTACCCCGCTATTTAGCAATAGCAAAGAGAACAAATGGATTTGTGCCTTTCCCTAGGGTTTAGTCCAAACTGTTTCGTCCAGAAATTGAACTTCGAGTGGCCGATTTCATTTTTCTACGACGATAACCGTTGAGTGCACCTACATTTACGCTAATATATCTTATATCATTTTATGAAATTTATTGTGTCTCCCACGGCAAACTTCAAGGGGTTTATTCTAAAATCGATATGATAATACATCAACTGTATCCACCAGACTATCCCTACAACTAAGGGTCGGGCATTTTGTCCCCATTTTAACAAATGATTTTGGAATTGTGTCGGTTATACCAGAATAGAATTTAAACTCCATTCGGCTAAGATTATTTAATTTTTTCCCCAAAATGAAACAATTTCTGAAGCTAATAAATTGTTAAGTAGTCATAATTTAAAATGTAATAGAATCTTACGTAATGATTTTACATATTCTTGCTTGAAGAGCTACAATACACATAATTAGTAATATCTAATTAAATGTCAATTATATTTTAATGAGACAATTACTTGATTAATTTTCTATATAAAACTTCCGTCTTTTGTCAATTAAATATGTGCCAAACCTTGTCTTACAAACGCTAATTGTTATACAAGATAAATCCATATATATATATATATATATATATATATATATATATATATATATATATATATATATATATATATATATATAATATTTACTACTATCTCTTATTTTATGAATATCATTAATATTCTTCTGTGGAAGTTTTTAGAAGTGTTTTGTCGATGAATATTTTTATGCATGTGATCTTAATAGATTTATGTAACATTTTGTTTTTGTCCGGATTACTCTCATCCTTAGTTAAATAATCCAACTTATCATAATCAATGACCTTTTTAAAAACCCAATGTAACAGGGGGAAATGCTGCAAGTATATTTTGATTTAAATGAGTGGGATTTTAAACTTTTTATAAAATAAGCAATGATTTTACATCATGCAATTCCAGTAACCAACGCCAAGCTGTAATTTCTTTTTTGCAAACTTTCAGGAATCTCTAGCCCACTATTTTTCATTTAACTGACCCTAACAATTCTGCTGAATCAAAAACAGTGACATGGGAACAACTAATATCGGGTACAATTGCAAATGGCGGTATTAGTTTATAACTTTTGTTGCTTGCAATTTGAAACAAAGTCGCAAATTATTCAACTAATCTTCTGTATGCGAGCACAGACAGACACACACACACACACGCGCGTGGGCGCGCATACACATACGCACACTTACACACACACACACACACACACACATATATATATATATATATATACGAGGATCATTCAATTATTCAACTAATCTTCTGTATGCGTGCAGACCGACAGACAGACAGATACACACTTTCACACACCCGCACCCCCCCACACACACAGACACACACACATATATATATATATATATATATATGTGTGTGTGTGTGTGTGTGTGTGTGTGTGTATGTATATATATATATATACGAGGATCATTCAATCAATATTAGGATTTTTTTAAAGGCGCAAAGGATTATTTTCCGATTGTTTCCATTGATGTAAACTCTTCAATGTTAGGAATTGTTTTATAGCAAAATTTTTTAATCGCGAAAAATATTTATTTTGTGGTTATTCAAAATGGCAGCAAATTAGAGTGGTCCTGGCTTAAAGAAAAGTCTGTCCCCAAATTTTGATTTGGTCTGAAGTGCAAATTATGGGAAATTTACAGAAGAAAGTGTGTTTTGCACAAAGAAATATGTTTTAATAAAAACCTGTTTACAAATGGAATAAACTTGCATTTGCGACTTCGAACTAAAGTTGGAAATAATCAATAATTAAGATGATAGATTAAAAGATAGAGTTCATTGAGTATAAACACATTGACAATACAAAATTCTCGGACGCATTGGTCAGTTAAGAAGATCATGGCAACAGTTATCTGGAACATAAAAGGACCCATCATCGTTGACTTCCTTGATAAAAAAAAAAAAAATAAAGCAACTTTAAATAGTACTTCCTGTTGTACTTCCTATTGCAAACCTCTGGGAAAAAAGTCACCTTATTTATTAAACAACCATTATATATATATATATATGTGTGTGTGTGCGTGTGTGTGTGAGTGTGTGTGTGTGTGTGTATACTGTATACATACCTATCTTATCATATGTATATTTTATGCATAGTTTTCACACACACACACACACACACACACACATATATATATATATATATATATATATATTGTGACGGCAAATCCCAAAACGGGACTTTATTTTCGCACGTGTGAAGACGGGGCAGGTTGGCACTTGATCCCCTATAGAATAAGTCCTCGTTCAGAGTTTTTCTCTTAGGCATATAAGACCTGGCATATTACGTGAGGGATCAATTTAGAGTCAGACTGACCGCCGCTGGCAAGGGGTTCCAAATTTCACACTATCACACACCCACCAGGCCGCTAAACTTCTTCCCCCTAGACAAACAGAAGATATGAGCCATTAGGTTTTAGTCGTAATAATATTATATTGTAGTAGTCGGCAACTCCGGTTTCCCGTGTGATATTTTAGGAATTAATAGGATAATTCTAAGCAAGATAACATAAGGCGAATAGAAGCTAAGAAGGAAATGTGACAACAACAAATTCGTAGTAGAACGGCAAAGAACAACATAGACCACATGGTAACATAAAAATACATGAATTCCTTTACTACAGTTATATACACTTTTAAAGTGTCAAAACATATAATAATTGGACAGTCCACGAATATAAATGTCTTTTCTTGACTTTTGTCGTTCTTCAAATTGAGAGAGAGAGAGAGAGAGAGAGAGTGGTATACAAAATTTGGGTATAAAGGAAAATGTCCCCAAAGTTACTTATCTTATTTTCCGACGGGGTTCCACTGGAGAATCTTTCCTCTTTCACGGGCTAATAGACTTTGTTCTATTTTTTTACACTGGCTTGAAGAACCTGGGGTCCCTCTTGTCTCAGTAATTCTTTTGTCTTCAACCCGGAGTAAAATGGCTATGGTTCGTCTGCCCGCTACAAACCCTGCTCAAAAAACTCCCTTTCTTATTATTTACTTCCGCTGAGGGGAGGGGAGTCCCCACTTCCGTTTTGGGGTCCCGGCCAATCATTTGGCTTCTCTCTTCTTCCTCTTGGTGTCCGGCGACCGGGGTAAGGTCACCAAGTACCAACATCTGTTTATCCCCTCTGTGACCCACATTCTCCCTTAACGGTCACTTTTTTTTTGACGGCTAGATACTGCTAATTCAACGGGAGGATAGTATTAATTTTATCTCCCTCCTCCCAGTGGGATATCGCGTGACAATATATATATATATGTATTTTAAAGCTTGAACAACTCTTGAATAAAAGATATAAAGCAGTATTTCTTTTTATGATATTTATTTTCGCTCTTAGAAATTACTTTCAACAAATTTTGAATATGATATTTCTAAAAAAAATGATCTTGAATAAAACATTATATATCTTTTAGAATGGTGACTTTTGCGCCGGCTTATATCTACACACGCACGCATATATGTGTCTGTATGTGTGCATATGTATATATATATATATATGTGTGTGTGTGTGTGTGTGTGTGTGCATATATAATTGTATATATTAAGTATATTTTGCGAAAACCACAAAATCTGCTCCTTTTAAACAATTTGTATTTATTATTTTCATGTCGTTTGAGCATATGCTACTTTACTTTAGAATTCAGGGAAACTTTTGTTTTAAATATCTGAAAAGTTTTCTGTCAACGATGTAGAGAGACTTTGAATATTTTGTAATTTTTCTGCTGCATTTTGTAGCGTTAGACGTTTTTAATTTTGGTTGTCTTACATTCATGGTGAAATAGGCAGTGCAAATTGTTAACAGTAGTATAGATATTTTTAGTTATTAAATATATGTTTTACTTTGCTTTCGATAATGAAGATTCTTTTGTTTATTTTAGTTTGAAGCCACACACACACGTACACACATACACACAAACATTCATATATATATATATATATATATATATAAGTAAAAGTAAAGTTGTCTCCCTTTAGTTGAGGGCGACCAGAAGGCCCCCTTTTCAATAGCTACTACACCGATATGTACGGGAGGGCGCTACTCCTTTCCCTGGATTGCTCCACTTTACCCTTGTACCTTATATTGCCGAGTGTTAAGCAAGGCGGTATCAAGTACCATTTTTCGAGTCTTTGGTATGACACGACCTGGGATTGAACCCAGGTCTCCCGGACCATTGGCGAACACTCTACCCATTAGGCCAATGAGCCATATATATTCTGAGAGAAAGCAAGAGTAATGGCTTTTGCATCTGCAATCTTTTGGGGAACTAATGTAAGATAATATGCTTCTGTTATAGACGACTATTTTTCTAATGCTGTTCACACTTTGCATTTTAAGTCGATCAATATGGGGTTTTAAAATAATAATTTGAAACTGACCAATGATATTTGAAAACGTTTTGGAAAATATGTATAAGCAGTTCTAACAGAAACTGAAACCGTTTGATCGTCGATTATCTTTTGTCTTTTCTTTGTGGGTTATTCTCACCTCCATTTTCATTCGTTGCTTTTCTTTTTCTTGCCGCCATTTTTGTTGTTGTTGTTATCACTTCATGTCCTATATTCTTTTGAGATTGCTCCATTCTCTTCGCTGGGATGAAAAACAAATACGATGTCTTCTTTTCCCGTGTAAACACACACTGTTCTTTATTTCAAATATATTTCTGACTCCGTGCGCAATTCGGGAGTACCAGAACCATAAATGGAAAAATAGGTCTTATCACTTCAACTGGTTTTAGCAAACTACTTTAAATTTGAAGTCTATCTTCAAAATTCTATGATTTTGTAACCAGATTTTACAATCCTCTAATGACAGTCTAGCTTTCAAATGCCCTCAAATGTCATTATCTGTCAATTAAACTAAGTTGACTCACGGTATCTTTCCTGCAGTTTTAACGGTTATTTGACTTCTATACTAAATGGCAAATAAAAATCCAGTCAATGTATTATTTAACAAAACCGTAATCAATAATCTTATAGAAAAAAAGAGAAAATATTGTTAAACCAAATCCCCAAAACTTGCTTGAATTAAGAATTGTAACCAGAACATACAAATATATAAAACGTATATTAATATCCAATATATGTGGTGATCTTAATAGGTTTTTATTTGAATAAAGAAAAAAAATCATTAATTTTTAACATAATCTCATTCCTTTCCTAATCCCTTTAATTTTGAACATCAATCACATTTGTCATACTTTATAGAATGAAAATTTCATATAAAAATTCAGCTAATTATTATGTGTCTGTCTACGTATCCACATTTCTATCTATCTATCTATCTCTGAATATATATATATATTCCCTTAAGTATGCACGAGAAGATATATGTGACGGGGACGTTATTCTTGTGTATATGATATCGGTTTCTGAGTCCAAATTTCGGCCACGGCTGTTTACTTTACAATAATATTCTTTGGAAATGCATAAACCATCTTTTCCAGTGGGTATCGGTGAAAAAACAAGACAGGATGATGGGCAACCAGTTTAGGAGAAATATGATTACAAAGCCGGCTGTTGGATTCCTTACATCAGTCCGACATTGTCTTTAACTTCATTCTGGCAACTCCAACAACGACACTGGTGCCGGGATATATCGGACATTGCTCTTCCCTTGAACATTATCGGTGACGCAGGGAGGGGAAACTTACAGGATGGTCTTCCATAGAACCTTTCCCCGGGCAACCTCTAAAATCAAACTCAAATTGATGACTACCACCATGTATGTTTGTAAGGAATGCTTGAAAATCAACTTTAAATCATTGAATAGTATTGTGCGTAACTAGGAACACTGACCATAAATCCTGACTTTGGTTTGACTCGACCCTCCAAAATATAAAAAGATGTTCTTCAGATGGCAATTTGGAAAGATGGTATGTTTAAGTTGCATAAAGTTCCTGCAGATCGGAGGCTGGGTTGAAAAATCAGCTGCAAACACATGATCTGGCAGTGATCAAGGAAGAGATAGCGATATTCTCACAAAAAGGAACAATCATTAGGAATGGATGTATGTATGTATGGTAGGAGAATATCACATCTAATAACAACGCCATCGTGAATGCAACTCTTCTAGAAGTTAATTCTAATATGTAAACTGAAGAAGGAAACTCCAGCATTAAATCTCTGCTGACTTGTCGATATCTTTTGACAGGAAAAGTCTAAGAGAAGATATTCTTGAATTAAAACCAGTAGTTTGCATAGTCACCATTTATCTGGCTATTTTTGTCACAATTGGCTGTAGCTATTTAAACCCAGAAAGTGGCATTTAGTGTCGTATACGTGTATTTCCCTATAATCTAACGACGTAGAGATATCTTACTACCTTATCATCTTACGCATCTGGTATATTTTTCACTAGTTGAATTAACAATTAATCAGGTAGCTGAATTGTAATTTGGGTGGTAAAGACGGCTATCATCTATCCTGATGTGGCAGTCATCATCATTAGCTGTCGATACACGACAATCATCATCACAATCTGTCAAGATGGAGAAATCATTAACATTTAGTTAACAGAAAAAGATAAAAGTCTACATTTAATAGCTTTTCGAAGAAAACAAGATATCTTCCTGGAAATGAAATGTATTTGATGTTTATACTTGTAAAACCGCGTTTGTGTTTTAAATATGATAAACAAATCATTCGATTTTCTTCTGTTGGAAAAAGAGACGATGAGGAGAGATTGAAAGACAGGACGCGTGTCGTGTTTACCAAAATATATGCAATAAATGAGGCCGGCTTGATTTTCAGAATACTTCCACATCCTGCCTGTCTCTTCAAATTTGTTTTTACAAAAGCTGCTTAAATACCTCGAGGCAGCAATTTTTTTTTCTGATAACCTGACAAATGATTATTGGATTCGAGTGAATCGAGTATTCTGATCTGACCTACTATATCAACCTTTTGCTATAGTATGGATTGCTTCATATTCAAACATGGCTAATGGCTCAATGTCTCGTGATCTGTAAGACGAACTACCAACCACAAAAAGAGGAGGGATAAAAATATTGTAACGATCTTTAAGTAGGGCGACCAGAACGTTCTATGGAAATTGCTAAGGAGTCTCCTTACTACCTTATCGTAAGAAAGGTTCTGATTAGCATTCACCTTTGGAGAATCCAGATGATTACCTCCAAAATCGTGCTTGTGGCTCAATGTAACTTTCGCTCTAGATGAGGCAACATTTAAAGGAACGTCAGTGCCCAGCAACAACAGAAGAAAGGCCTGAAATCACACCCCTCACTTTATTATATATATATATATATATATATATATATATATATATATATATATATATATGTGTGTGTGTGTGTGTGTGTGTGTGTGTAACGCAAATGGAATAAAACTCAATGGACAGTTACAGTGCCATTTTATATGATATTTCTCAGATAATCTGTATATGAATATTCCAAACACATAGTATCTGGACACTAAACGGATACAACTGCTTTATATATATATATATATATATATATATATATATATATATATCATTAATTGATTCTGAGAGCACGGTGTCCCCCGCCATCAATTCTTACCAGTCCATTGCTCCAGATAGGTCCTCTAGACTACTTCCAGTGTCCACACAGAACTAACATTAGTAGATGAGATACTGCTATCGAAGCATGTCAACAAGTGTAGTAATTTGAGAGGCATGCCACTTAAAGTGGGGATCACTCTAACAGTAACACATCCATAGATCCGTTGTAAATTAAAAAAAATAATGAAGTATAGATGCATCGTCAGATGAAATAATTTCCCATGTGTTGAAAAGATCTTAGCACGTTGATTATAAGTCCAGTATTGTTTTTAAGTTTGATGAGACCCAAGAAAAGTCTTTACAGATAAAAAAGAATGAATCCATTACTCCTGGTTCAAGACCTATGAACTTTTCATCAGGCATCAATTCTCTGATCTTGGGTGTAACAACACATGATATAAATTGAATATTTTATTTAGACGAACATTATGGACATAGGCGAAAAGATGAGATTTCACGGACTGAATGGGACGTGTATTTGGTGCAATCGAAAATGTCCACAAGTTGCATATTGCATATTCGATTGAAACAAAAAATTTGGGGTTTTTAACTCTGTTACATCATGTGATAGGTACATGTTACATAAAGTGATACATGTATATGATTGGTACGGAGAAGATTAAATTGTAATTCAAAGAAAATTCAAGAAAATTCATCAAGACATTTGAGGTAGTAGTGTAGTCCAACAACTGACGACGACGATTGGATGGTGTTTATGGCAGTTGATTTACGAAAAGCGGCTCTGACTTCCGGACGTTTTTAAATTCTAATAACCACATTTCAAAATGAATGTATTCTTTATTCATTAGCCAATCTTGGCCTCAATATGAACGTTTTGGACGCAATTAATACATTCAAATCAATTAATGCGTGTGAGATATCACCAAAATGTTAAACGATTTGTCTTTCTCAGCTTACTTTGCGTTTCTCATGTTGACACAAACATGACAAAGTAAATAATCACCACAATTTTCAAACTTTTTCCATCAGATGTGCGATTTTCCTTGTAAAATATCAACGCAGCCTTTATTCAAAATAGGAAACAAAACTTTTGTTGATAATTTTACTGTCTACATTTTCCATATCTGCAAACTTTGTTTTCAGAATATCCAACCAGACTCCATTCAAAACATGAAATAAGCGTGCATATATATATATATATATATATATACTTGATTCGGCCAAATATATATATATATATATATATATATATATCATGTCGCACAGATAATACATAGTTCCCTAACTCTGTTGTTCCATTCGTCTAAATCATCAATTGCTCCGGGTAGATCTGCTAGACTGTAACGAGTGTCCGCACAGAGCTGATATATATAAGATTTTGCTGGTTAGCTAACCCTGGCAAGTCCATTGAAGAACTTAGCTTATGATTTCGTTCTTACTTTTCCAATAATACCCTGCATATTATGATTGTTTTACTTGTATTGTTTGTCAGATGGGAAGCAGGTAGTCGTACAACTGCAATTTTGTGGGAGGTTGATTCCAAGATTTATTCAAAACGGTATATAGCATTATGGAATGGTTCACATTTAGCTTTTTCTCCATGCGTTTTGTTTGCGCCCATATGGTGCATCCATATAGTAGCATTAACACCTCAACAGATTGGAGGAAATCCTGTTTAATTTTATCGGATAGATCAGATTTCGATAAACTGTCCATGCCTTTGCTTGATGTATGCTGAGATCAGTTTCAGTAGATGAGATATTGCTTCCGAGGTATATGAACACGTCTACTAATTTGAGAATGTTAGTGGTTCTTTCTTGTTTAAAACACATGGAGTCTGTTTTATTTTCGTTCGCATAGAAGCTAATGCCTTCCGCTACTTCCTCCAGTATATTTCAATAGGGATTCAACTTGGTCAGGAGTATTTGTGAGAGCCAAAAGATCATCTGTGTTGTCTGCATCTGTCAGAGTTTCTGCGGGATATCGACTGCTAATTGCCTTTTTTTTGTCAAGCTTGAAATCATTTCCTTTTATCAAATCTAGTGTTGTACGAGTATATAGTCGAACCAGAGTATTAACAAATATCGTGCGGATGTATCTTCATGTTGAAGAAGTCAGTGTCGCCATCAAGTGAACAAACTATTATTTTTCTGTTTTCGTAAGGAATCAATAAAGTAGTATCAGTTTATTTGGGAAAACTATATCCAATATATATTATCTCCATCTTTACACTTTATATGGAATTAGATAGCTTGAAGACATCTACTAACAGTACAGTTGCCTCGTTCTGATATTTCCAAAGAATTCCCTCGACTTCAGTTCAGATACGATTGAAAAGTAGGGCATAGATCTAAGCAGATACGACCATGTCTCGGTGGTTCTTAATGATTTCAAAGTCACCTTTCTTGGGTAAGGGGAAAATGCAGCTTTTGTCCATTTCACTTACACAGCGTTGCATATTCGAAGAAGTGTGTTGGCAAAGTTATTAATTTCGTCTTGTATTCAAATTGTTTTTTTGTTTTTTTTGGTAAGGATTTATTCTATCTTTTTATTCAGAAAGGATGCTTTTTTCACATGATCTCATTTTTCCTTAACTGCTATTGACTTCCATGGAACTCTACATTTATATCTTTTCGTTGGTATACATTCTGCTGTTGCTTTTATTCAGGCAGAAACAAAGTTTTCTTATTCGTCATTGGGTGTGTCTTTCAGGCGTCTCCTAAACAGTATAAACTTGTTTCTTTCAATTACCGTATACTGATTGCTTATATCGCAAATTGAAACTGACTGACAGTCATATCGAGAATGGATAATTGTTTTAATATCTACATGGAAAACTCCGACAAAGCCATCCTAGGAAGTGTAGGACTACTTCTCAGTTGTCGTACTATAAAATCATTAAACAGCAGTGAAAGTATCCGATCAAGAATGATGTGTGTTTCATATTATGGGAAGTTATTGTCTCTTGCTACAGTCCCACCAATGCTAGCAATGAAACGTGCATCCTCACGTTCTGTAACGAGCTATCTTCTCTTTTTCGACACATTCCTAACACAACGTTCTAATCATCGGTGGCGACTCGAAAGATGATATTGGAAACGACAGAAATAAAATCTTGCCAAAAAGAAATGTTGAATACCTTGATGATTTTTCACTCAAGAACATGCTTGCATACTCAAAAACTAAGCTCAGAAATGAAAGAAAAACTAGGAGGTTACACCAGCCCAAATAGGGCTAAAACACAACTAGATTATGTATTCATAAACAGGAAATGTATAAATAGCATTTTGAACTGCGTGGCATACTTCTCTTTTCAAGGAGTATCTCCCGAACACAGAATACTTTCTGTAAAGATCCGCCAGTACCTACGTAGAAATAAGAAACAGATAAAGCTACACGAAATATATATATATATATATATATATAGATAAAGAGAGAGATTATCGTTGGTTATATATATATATATATATATATATGTGTGTGTGTGTGTGTGTGTGGTTATCTAATATATATCATGTATCTTGGTCTGATGATCGTACAAGTGAGAGTATAAATATTAAGTCAGTATTTACATTATCCTAACTAAGATCTACTTCTACGCAGTCACCGATTTTGAGCATTCTTTATTTACAAATATACGAAACTACATCATTTGCATATATACAATAATGTACGTGTGTGTGTGTGTGTTTTGGCATACAAAGAAGAGAATGATTTTATTTTTGTTTATATTTATTGATTATTCTTTTGAATGGTTTTAGAAACTATTTAGAAGAGTTGCAAGTGTATCGAATCTAAACCTTTTAGTTAGGCTTAGAACTTTTCAGCCACTCCTCATATGTGAATGTGTAATTCCTCACCTCTATAAATATGTAAATCTTACGAAAGAGGTATGATTGATTACATTAATATATTTCTCCATCTGTAGTTTCTTTTTTCTGTCGATAGATACATCTCAATTTATTTTAATGTATTTGCATGGACAATAAACATTCATATGTGCCTATGTGATTTGATAAATGCAGAACTTGAAATTTACAAATATAAATGCATATACTTTTACCATATATATATATATATATATATATATATATATATATATATATATATATATATATAAATATATATACACGAATGTAATGGCGTCTGAAAAGTTCACTGACAGACCAAGTTACTCTAATGAAATATTAAAAAAATGAGGTTTATTTTTCAACATAGACCACCTTGCGGTTTACACACTCCTTCCTACAGTGTTGCAGTACTTGGATCTCACCACAGTCATCAACAGCAGCTATGATGTCATATTTTTAGCTAATGAACTTTTCAGTCCACCTTCATATATATATATATATATATATACGAAGTTTGTTTGGAAAGTTATGGAACTAGTGACACGATTTATTTCAATTCCAAACAACAAACTACATGGATTCCCTTTTCAAAGTAATCCCTTCAAATCTAAAGGATTCTTCGTTGTTATGGCCCTAATGATAACCTCTTCCCTTTCTTCAAAATGAGTCACCCTGCTCATTCTTTTGAGCTTTTAGATAAGATAAACATCACACGGAGATAGACCAATTGGGAGTTAGTTCCAGTCCTACCGACACTTCCGCTGTTTAGTTTCTGACTCCTACACAAAAATCCATTTCTTATAACCAATTATTACTCTCCGAATCTAATCTGGTTTAATATAAATCCGCTCAATAATACCCTGACACACTATCATGCAGCGTTCCTTTTGAACAACATTTAGAAGTCTTGGTAGCGATTTTGCATGTCCAAATCTTGGGTAATAATCTATCCTTTTTCAAGTCTGACTTATGATCATTCGAACAGTTAAACGACTATTGCATCAAACCTCGTGCTTTACTCGCTCAACATTGACCGCAGTCCAGCTTGTCTAAGGCCTCCCGTTCCTTGAGTCATTTTTCACCTTCTTGCACTCCTTTTTGAACCTCTTGTGCCACTCAAGAACACATGTCAGCCAGATGGTGTTATCTCAATACAATTACTGAAACATTCCAAGTGCTTGCGACGGAGTTTTCCCCAACCAGACCAAAATTTTCAGATTTATTCGTTCTTTTCTGCATTAGAAGAGGAGCAAACAAAATCATGTGAAGTAAATACAATGATTAATGGGAATTATGCAAGAGACTGAATTTTTACCATACTACCAAATGGTAATTAAACAAACCAGAATCTGTCCTTGAGAATGAGACGCACACATTTACTAGGGGTTTTGAGATACAAACGAATCATCTAATCCCAACTAGAAGGTCAGATCTTGTACACAGTGGTAGTTATTAGGCCTTATTTCTGAAGCTTTTTTGGAGTTCAGAATCACCTCAACGCTGGCATTTCTCCTTGGGTTAATATGATCCGGAGTGCTAGTACTTGTTAGGAGACCATTTAATAGATCTATTTTAGATTATGTTTAAAATGTTTTTGAATTTCATTCTTACATTTGCCCTTAAAATATTCATATTATAAGAAAGAATAACGTGTTTTCATGTTTAAAATGATTGTGAAATTAGTTCTTCTAAGTAAATGGAAAACGTAATTCTTAAGTTGTCTTTGGCATAAAGTAAACCAACAAGGTTTGATAGGCTGAACTAACAAAACAAGCAACAACTACAAGCAATCTGTTTGTTTCTTTCTCATGGGAACCTGATAGTCAACTGACAATTATATTCATTCCCCCATGACCTGGGAGCAATGGCAATAAATGGGGTACTCCGCATTCCCCAAATCATCAGCATCACTGGAACCTCACCATCAGATTGTTTGGTGTCATATAAACCCAAGTTATCATATTAGATGATAACATAATCCGCTCATTTCTCTTTCGATTAGAGCTCACAAAGCATTCCCAGTCGCATTACTTATATATATATATATATATATATATATATATATATATATATATATATATATATATATATTTATTTATTTATAGAACTCTTCCGCGTGAGTATGACGTGACACAATGTCAATTTTATGAGGAATTTTAACTTATTAAAATTCGAAGTTTTCCTTTATTACTCCCAGGTTAAAGAGCCCAATCTGTCCAACTATCTACCCAAAGCTAGATAGAGAATTGTTTGATTCATCATCATCATCATCATATCGTGCTGGCAGCACGGATATCCCTGACCCTCTCTCGCCACTCCTCCCTATCGTTCATCGCCCTAGGTAGGTCTTCAGGACAACAACCTGTATCCTCACATAGCTGCTGAATGTACGTTCGTGCTGGTCGTCCTGCTTTTGCGCGGCCGTGTGTGGGGATCCATAAGAGTACATCTCTTATGAGTTCATCTCTGCTTCTCCAGCAATGTCCTGCATGTCTGGTTTGCCTAACTTGAATAGTTTTCGTGATAGGGGGCAGGTGGCCGTACAGTTGGTGTCTTGTGGGGTGTTGCTGCCAGGACTTGTTCAGGATTGCACGCAGCATTCTTGTGTAGTTGCCATCTAGTTTCTTCTCCAGCCGTTTTGTTAGCGTCCATGTAGTGCATCCATATAGCAGTATCGATGTGACCGCTGCCTGGAAGAAACTGCGTTTCATTTTATCGGTTAGGTCTGATTTCCATATAGTCGATAGCCTATTGATAGCTGTCCATGCTTTCGTTAACCTCCTTTCGATGTCCTTTTCGGTTGATTCGACGCTGCTTCCTAGGTACGTGAATTTGTCTACTAGTTTAAGAGGGGTTCCTTCTAGAGTGGAGATGTCCCCCGTTTGGTTATAGCACATATATTCCGTTTTGTGTGCATTAACATGGAGGCCTATGCTTGCTGCTGCTCGTTCCAGGCTATGCAGAAGTGTTTCGGCTTGGTCAGGTGTATTTGCCAGTATCGCTATGTCATCGGCGTAGTCGGCGTCGGTAGTTGTTGTTGCGGGGTATCTTCTGCTTCTTTTCTTCGTCAGTTCGAAGCCATTCTCTTTGATTTTGTCAATCGATGTTCTAAGTACGTAGTCTAGACATATGATAAAGAGGTACGGGGCCAGCGTGTCCCCTTGTAGTACTCCTGCTACAATGTCGAAGTATTCTGTGTCTCCATCTGGTGATCGTACTTTTACTTTAGTGTTTCTATAGAGAATCGTTATTGCCGCTACGGTTTCTTTAGGTATGCCGTACGCTAGTAGGATTTGTTCCATCTTTCCTCTGTGAATGGAGTCGAAAGCCTTGGTAAAGTCGACAAATATTAATGTCGCTTGTAGGTTCTTTGCCCGTACACCTTCAAGGATTCTGCGGATGGTTAGTATTTGTGAGGTCGTAGATCTATTTCTTCGGAATGCAAACAGTTGGCACGAATTTAAACTCTAGTCGTAGTGTACTATAGCCACCATTAACGCCATGTGCTGAATAAAGATTTAAATTTCATAACGATAGAACATATAAAGAACATAGGAATCTCGAAATTCGAAAACACGTAACAACTTCTTGTTCAGGTACGAAACCTTTTTATTAACTTTGAGTTAAAGGTTTCGACATAAGGAGGAGAGACACAATCTCGCTATGCCGTCTTATTCATTTGGCCCCAATCTCGTGCAGCACCAACGGCGCGCAAATTCGTCTCGCCTCAGCGATCCCCAAAAGTCGAACATCCTCGTTCGGCGTCTAGTTTTCAACTCTCTAACTTTCTTTCAATTCTCCCAAAAACCTCTGCGCGCTTCCGGTGTGTGACGTCACTCACACTCCGTCACCCATTTCGTCTTGGACTATTGTGACATCTCTGAGTTACACCTTAGTCCGTCCGCGCGCGCCTGCGTTAACTCCTGCATCAGTGTTTGCACCTATCTAACCCATGTGCTGAGCCGAAAGGTTCTCAGCCTAACTAAACCCAAAGGCATGAACCGAAATCCCTCGCCTATTATATTACAGTAGTGTCCATTTTCTATAATGATACCATTGCACCAAGATCGCCTCCAAAATAAATAAGGATTGATAGATTAAGAAGCATACTAATAAACTGCATAAAATACGTAATAAAAATCCTATGATTATAATCAATAGATCAACGGATAAATGATATGCGTAAAATAATACAAATGCACAACGAGGAATTAATACGAATAATAAACCAACAGAATGAATTGAACTATCAGTGCAACTGCAGAACGAAATTAAATGCTTTACTGAAATGTATATTTAACAAGCAATAGAAAAAGTAATTAAAGACAGATGGTCTATAAACTAGGATATCGATAGAATAACTGGGAAGAAATAATCATAAACTTCCTTCAGGAATTAACGAACGCAAATATCACAACATTAAGTAGATCTAGAAATATAAAGAAAAGCATGGTGAAGAACCAGGGTTTTATTATCGTATTTTGAAAACAGTGTATGCCTTTAATGAGGTTTACAAACATTGAATTTTTTTTTCCGGGTGCAAGCTGAATAAAAGAGCGAAATCAGTAGCTAAATATCGCCATCATTGTAAATGTCTACTTTGTAATGTGGTGCCAGACTCAGACACTTGACTTACAAGGTGGCCACGTAATAGTCACGTGATTTAAATTTCGAATGAGAGAACATATTTATTCTGTCAAATTCAACAGACTTCAGACATATTGATGCAAGTTTCGCCTGATAATCGAACCGGTGAAAGTCAGAGTCGTGATATTTTCCCTGCTTTATTTTATTATAAAAAAAATTGTATATATATATATATATATATATATATATATATATATATATATATATATATATATATATATATATACTGTTTTCTTTGTGTGTGTAAATTAAGAGAGAAGCAAAAACAGAGAAAGAATTTTGTAAGTGTTTGAATTTCATATACAATCTATCTATGCATCTATACTAGATATTTCATCATGTATTAGTTCATGTAAGAAATTCAAATTACCGAAGACTTGTAAATACATATATATATATATATATATATATATATATATATATTGTAAAGAAGAACGAAATTGACTTAGTGTATGATTTATAAGCGACCAATGGATCACTGACATTTTTATTCTTGTAAGCACTTTGGGACACATAAATATCACCAACATATCTAGAAAAATGTCCGCACAATTTGAACATTTGAAGAAGATTTTTCATTTCATAAATTGCTCTGACAATTGGACTTTTTGCAATTTTTGATTTTTTTAACAAAATTTCGGTCGACTCTTTCTGCAGTTAAAAAAATATTCATCGAAACTAGAGACCAATATAGAAACAGAAATCCGTTACTAAAAACCAAAAATACAAGTGAACCAAGTTTGACGCAAGAAACTGAAGGATATTATAATCAAATACATGTTTGTTGAATTGGTATTTACTTCATCATTATCATCATCATCATTATCATTATCATAATTTTCTTTTTTTTTTTTTTTCGTTCTATTTCGTAGAGTCTCTTACCAACTCAGTAATTGACAGTGACTATTAACATTCTATTCGAAGGTGAAGGTCCAGTTGTGGCCTTTAGAAATGCTCCCAAGAGACTGGGAAAGAGACTAATGGAAGTAGGGATTAAGGGAAGAATCAAGACTATCAAAAGTACATTACATTAAGATCAGTTACTATGTTTAGAATAATTTTGGTGGCCCATAGAACATAGATGTTTCTCAGACCTCACTTAAAAATCGCCCATCAAAAAATCACAGGCAGTGAAATAATATTTCTAGTTAATATATACGCAACAGAATAGAAAATTTAACTTATGCAAAGACAGAATGAAATAGTTAATAACGTAATGAATAAAGCAAACTAGGATAAAATGAGTTCAAGTCAAGGTATGACTGGGTAGGAAAGGTGATCCACTGGGAATTATGCAAGAGACTGAATTTTTACCATACTACCAAATGGTAATTAAACAAACCAGAATCTGTCCTTGAGAATGAGACGCACTCATTTTCCAGGGGTTTTGAGATACAAACGAATCATCTAATCCCGACCAGAAGGTCAGATCTTGTACACAGTGGTAGTTATGATAAGGCCTTATTTCTGAAGCTTGTTGGATTACAGAATCACCTCAACGCATTTCTCCTTGGGTTAATATGATCCGGAGTGCTAGTACTTGTTAGGAGACCATTTAATAGATCTATTTTAGATTATGTTTAAAATGTTTTTGAATTTCATTCATACATTTGCCCTTAAAATATTCATATTATAAGAAAGAATAACGTGTTTTCATGTTTAAAATGATTGTGAAATTAGTTCTTCTAAGTAAATAGAAAACGTAATTCTTAAGTTGTTTTTGGCATAAAGTAAACCAACAAGGTTTGATAGGCTGAACTAACAAAACAAGCAACAACTACAAGCAATCTGTTTGTTTCTTTCTCATGGGAACCTGATAGTCAACTGACAATTATATTCACTCCCCCATGACCTGGGAGCAATGGCAATAAATGGGGTACTCCGCATTCCCCAAAGCCTCAGCATCACTGGAACCTCACCATCAGATTGTTTGGTGTCATATCCAGGACACTCGTTGGGGGTGTCTTACGCCTCTGTGGAGGTGCAGTCGGTGTATTCTACAGTCTCGGCCGACTGGGCAAATTATTTGATCAAGATTCATAATATATATATATATATATATATATATATATATATATTTGTGCCAGTGGAAGATGTGACATATTAAAAGTTAATACTGAGAATAAATTTGTAAAATTTAACTCCTCTGGGCCCCTTCACACGAACGACCAGGTGTTGGACGACCAGATAGAAATTATTTACAGCAGCTCTGTGTGGACACAGGATGTGGTCAAAAAGACCTGCCAGAAGTGATGGACGATAGAGACGAGTGGCGAGGGAGACTAAAGGAAATCCCGTGCTAAAGGCATAACATGATGATGATAATGACCGAGTCAATAAAGATAATCCATTTCTGCATTAAAACCAGAAAGGGTAAAGTCCTACATAGATTAATCAAAATAGTAAATCCAATGTGGGCAATATGACATTTCCCTTGAAGAAGACATTGCAATAAATGGCCTAAATGAATTATTTCTATAGTAATAAGAAGTTTCATTTTCTCAAAATGCAAAGCCAATGGCTTTTTATTTAAAAAAGGTTATTGTTTATTGATTATAGCCAAGATAGTACTTGCGATCCAAGACTATCACTATTACCCAGCAAAGACGAGTACTTCAGCAAGTATTTATTATATTCCGTGCAATCCTCAATATTTATCCAGAACAATAGATTTAGTAGATTGAACTACCAACAGCCTAGCAACACGTAACATTTCTTCAGTTCGTTCACAGCACAAAGACTTAAAAGTTTATTTCCGACTATAACAAGCTGGGTTATTTGATTATTGAACACTCCACACCCCGATGCTTTTTGCATAATGGCTTCTTCATGTGTTATATCAATATCAATTCTATATCTTCCTACCTTCTTATTGGTCTCAACACAATTTTCTCGACTTCCCAGGAAGCCCATTTGAAAGTTTAATCTTCCATTTGCTGACAGGTAACAAGGTTTTCGAGAGAAGGAAATTCTATTTTTCTTCTGAAATGACATTGCATTAGATTACCCACGGACTCGCCAGATATTCAACCAATTGCAGAACTCGAAACAAACTATTATCAAGCGTGTGTGGACTAAATCAATTATATATATATATATATATATATATATATATATATATATATATATATATATATATATATATATATTCTTTTCAATCTTATGGAAAATTGAACATTGGTGACATTTGATGCTTATTACAGCAAAAACAACAGACATGATTATTATTATTGTTATTATTGAAGTTTTTCATATTAAACATATCTGATGGTTTTTCACTGGAATTTGAGTGATAGCAAGTCCCTTAGGAATTTAGGACTCTTCTGAGTATTGTAACCGATTTTAGTCGTCTGGATGGTTTCAATTCTTGCTCTAATCCGCATCAAATCGATTCCCTTTTTCTTGTAGATTGGTCCATGAGTCCAGGCTAAAATTATAATATAGCTTCTTTCAAGGTTTTCTTACCAACATTAGCTGGTGGAATTTCCCTGGATTTTTAATGACAGAAAGTCTTCTCACTTCCTAGGATCATGTCTAAGCATTCGAATTGAACGTAACAGTGTTGTGCTCTAGAGAGTCTCAAATCTTCATATTTTCAATTCGTTCAGATTTTTACAAACCTTTAGGATCATTCCAAGTTCACCAAATACAAATTGGTATCACCATCACTTTCAAGTTCCACAGCTTTTTCCGTTCTTTGGCAAGATCGAAGTATTTGTCAATGTTTTCACTTTCTTGTATTTTTATTTTGTAATCAGCTGTTACCTTCATGTACCATTGCTTTTTCTGTTCTTTGTACCTTACGATTAGTTTACGCTTCAGAGATTTTTTCACTCCAGTTTGAGGTAGTGGTTTTCCACTGGAGTGACTGCAAGTCTCCTCAAGTTTCCTAGGCTCATCTTAGAATTCTGCCCAGTCTCAATAATGCTATTGTTTAGATGGTTTTTACTCGTCCCCTTATTTCCAACTCCTTCAGTCGCTATCCCAAACCTTTGGTGAAAGTACCAAGCGCGCTAATTACAACGGGTATCACCATCACTTTCATGTTCCATAGTTTTTCAGTTCTCTAGCAAGGTCTAGGTACTTATGTTTCTTTTTGATTTCTTTCAGTTTTAACCTGTTGTCAGCAGGGACAGCAAAGTTTACTAGAGGGCATGTTCTCTCCCTTTTTTTTTTTGTTTTTTGATTATCACTAGGTCTGGTTGTCAGGCTGAGATTAGGTGATCTGTTTGTAACTAAAAATCCTATAAAAATTTGTGCGTCTCAATTTCTAGGACGGATTCTGGGTTGTGCATATACCATTTGTTTCCTTTGTCAAATTCAAACTTCTTGCACAATTCCCAGTGGATCACCTTAATATTATTACTATTTAAATTTCAGCTTTACTTTGGGTTTCTTGCAATCCTTCATCGGGTTTTTACTCAAGGTATAAGATGAAAAAAGTAATAGTTAAATGCATTCTATTTATCTATATTCTTTTTTCTGCCACTTTTCGATGTTACTTTTCCTATCACATTCACAATACTCTCTTACAGAGATGAGCTGTTCCACAAAGTGCAGTTTTCTGTATTCTCTATTGGTTGGGACTGCCAGGTATCTTTCTAATGTGTTTATATATTCATTTCTTGATCATACCCAGCGCTCCCACTATTACTTTCACGGTGGTAGCATAAAGATGTCACATTTTCTCAATTTCTATTACCAGGTTTTTATATTCATTTTATTTCACTCGTTTACTAATATTCTATGATCTGTTGGCACACACATAACAGTTAAAAGACACGTTTTTCTTTTATTGTCCCTAACCACTCTATGTACTTTATAACTCTTTATTTTTCTATCAATTTGGATTGCAACGTCTCAGTGAATAGTAGTTTCTTTGGTAACTGTTATTAGTTCTTGTTGGTGTATATACCGCTTTTCAGATTCCAGGACTCCATGGTATTTGCATATTTTCCAATACCTATATTGTCTTATTTTATCATACCTTTCTTTATGTTTCATCGGTATTAGGATTAGGGAATTGAACACCAAGTGATCAATTGATTCAGATTTTTGTTCGTGCAATCTACATATGCTGTTTGATCTGTTTTTACAATGTTTTCTTGAAACATCCTCTTTGGTTGGCTCCAATCCTGTGCTGTTATTAATAACGCCTCTGACTCGGCTTACAGTTCAGCACTTAATATCTTTATTTTTCATTGTAGCTATTTTACTACTGGTGAGTTTTACACACCAATTATAACTGGTGGCTTTTCAGTGAAATCTAAGAGTATCCAGAATTCTTCTAAGTATTCTAGTTGATCTTAAAACTTCTACTTTTTGGATAGATTTTTCCTCTGATCTCCAATTGCCTCAATCACTTTTCCAGGCCTTTGGGGACTTTCCAAGGGCTTCGACTACAATTACTATCACCGTCACTTTCATGTTCTACTACTTTTTCCGTTCAATGGAAAGATCCATCTTTTCGCTATTATTATTATTATTAATAGTAGTAGTTATAGTGGTAGTATTTTATTATTATCATTAGTAGTAGTAGTAGTAGTTCCTATAATTTTTGACAGAAACACTTACGTATAGAGCATTGCATTTATCTCAGATCAACTAGTTGTATCTGTGATCGATGACCAAGATCAAAGTGTCTCTCTTCGGCACTTATCTAAAGAGTCCGTATAATATCTATGTGCTTTAACTCGGATCAAAATGCCATAGAACAGCGTTTTGTATTTGTTGCGCTCTGCATACTATCAACGTGTCTCTCCATCATCCCCAAGGATCAGAGTGTACTGTCAATAACCATAGAAATTCCGTGCTCATTTAAAACCGTTAGATATGATTCATACGGATGAAAGCAGAAAAAGAAAACCAAGAAAATGTAACACTTCATCAAAAATTATTACAAAATAAGAAAAACCAGATGTATGAATATACAAGGATCCTTTTAATAGTCTTGGATTTGAAAATATGTTATTCCTGATTAGGTTTCCACAGATACAGATAATACACTGTGAACCAAGGCAAAAATTCCTGGGTGCTTTGATGAGCAACGATTCGAAATTGTCTAATGCTAATTTTATATATTTAATTCATACCTATCAAATAAAAATATAGCTCGGTATACCGTAATATATATATATATATATATATATATATATATATATATATATATATATATATACTGTTTATCTGAAAATAAGCTGTTTTTCATCATCTGTTATCAAGTGATGTGGTCATATTTTTAAAAAAATTATTAACATGTATGTTGTAAAACCAGTTTTATTTTGACCTTTCTATGTTATTAGGGCAACCCTAAATAGGAATTCTGCTTTGTCAGTCATTTATTTGCTTAGACGATCAACAAAAATTAGTACTCACATTATAAATGTATCAGTATTCAACATAAATTATCCCGAAGTGACCTTGAAGTCGCCCGAAACCGGATTTTTTTGTTCATACATTCATCCAGGATGTCTCCGTGTTAAATTTGAAAATGAGAAAATTTCACGTTGTTTCAAGGCAAACTGGTAGATTTTGACGTTAATTATATAATTATTTTACTCTGTTGAGAGTATTTCCCACCAACGTTAGCCGATGGTCTGTCACTAGAGTTTAAGTGGCAGCAAAGTCTCATCAAGTCTCCAGGAATCTTCTCGGTATGTTGGCCAATCGTTATAATGCTGTAGTCTGAACAGTGTCCGGTTTTCCTTTGATTATAAGATCTTTCGGTCTTTTTAACAAGCCTTTGGCGATTGTTCTGAGCGCAATAATTACAATTAGTATCACTATCACCTTTATATTCCACTTTTTTGTTTTCTGGCAAGGTCTTGATACTTATCTCTCTTTTCCCTTTTCTTTTTAATATGTGGTCCAACGAGACGGCAAAGTTCACTATTCGACAGGTTCTCTTTTTTCCTGAGTATAACTGGGTTTGGTCGTCCGGCCGAAATTAGGTGATCTGTTTGAATCTCAAAATCCCAGAAAATCTTGCTCTTCCCATTCTCCAGGTCGGATTCTGGGTTTTGAATATACCATTTATTATTATTATTATTATTATTATTATTATTATTTACTCATTAGAGTTTTTCACATCAGCGATAGCTGATGGTCTTTCGCTGGAGATTGAGTGACAGCAAGTCTCCTCAAGTCTCCAAGACTCTTCTCAGTATTCTGGCCGTTTTTAATAATGATGCTGTTTGGGTGGTCTCCACTCGGCCGCCAACTTTCAAACCCTCCAGGCCCTTTAATAATCCTTTAGTTACCGTGCCAAACGTACCAATCACAATTGGTATAATTGTCGCCTTCATGTTGCATAGTTTTTTCAATTCTCTAGTTTTATTCTGTGGTCAGTCGAGACAACAAAGATGACAATTTTGCAGATTTTCTTTTTTTTTTTTATTGATTATTATAAGGTCTGGTCTTCTGACCGAGATTAGGTGATCCGTTTGTATAGGAGTTTGTGTGTGTCATTTTCTAGAACAGGTGCATATACCATTTGTTGGCATGGTTAAATCTAAATTTTTGCACATTTCCCAATGGAACTCCTGGCCAATTTGCTGCATTCACTTATTATGAGATTGATGGTTTCATCTCTGTCACTGCTTAGTCTACATTTGCTATTTTATTGCGTCTTATCTATTTTCGCCTTGATATGCTTGGTTCTTATGGCGCTGTTTTGTGCTGCTATTATGAGAGATTCTCTTTCTCTCTTAAAGTTTCCTTTTCTTAGCCATGTCCAGGTTTTGTCATGTGAGATGTTGTTTATTAGTCGTTTAAAACGCCCATGGAGTTGTTTTTCTTCCCATTTTTGTTTTCCAGTTTTTGTCATTCTGTTATCTATCGTGTTATCAGTATTGTTTCTGATGGCCGTAATCAGTCCTCCTTCGTGTTTTCCTATGTAGTCTTCGAGTCGTTGTATGGATGCGTCAACGCTGTCTTCTTTGCTGGCAAATCCTCTTCCTCCCTCTTTTCTTGGTACATATAGTCTGTCCACGTCGTCCCTGGGATGTAACGCCCTGTGCATGGTCATTAGTTCTCTAGTTCTTTGGTCTATTTGTCTAAGTTCATCTCTAGTCCACTTAAGAAAGGGTCTCGAGTATCTAACGAGGGATACATCCCAAGTATTTATTCCTTTGCTAAGGTTTCTGCAATTGAGTTTTGTCTTGAGTAGCTTTCTAGTTCTCCTGAGATATTCTTTTGGGATTTTGTTTTTCATTTCGACTTGTTTGATGGTGTCTTCCTCCAAGATTCCTAAGTATTTGTAGGTCTCGTTTTCTGCGAGCGTTCCGATCTTGTCTTGATTTGGTAGCTATATTACATCAGTGAAATGTCGTTTGACACTTTTCATGACGAGCAGAGCACATTTTTCAATGCCAAATTCCATCCCAATGTCTTGACTGTATATTCTAACTGTGTGTATTAGGGTTTCCAGTTCTTTTTTATTTTTTGCAGAGTTTTTCACATCAGCTAACGCTGATGGTCTTTCACTGGAAATTGAGTGACAGCAAGTCTCCTCAAGTCTCCAGGACTCTTCTCAGTATTCTGGCCTTTTTCAATAATGCTGTTGTTTGGATGGTCTCCACTCGGCCGCCAACTTTCAAATCCTCCAGGCCCTTTAATAATCCTTTAGCTACCGTGCCAAAAGCACAATCACAATTGGTATAATTGTCACCTTCATGTTCCATTGTTTTTTCAATTCTCTAGCAAGGTCGAGGTACTTATCTGTCTTTTTACATTCTTTCAATTTTATTCTGTGGTCAGCCGGGACATTGTTATCATTATTATTATTATTATTATTACTTCACTCCTTTCGAGTTTTTCATTGCAGCATTAATTAGTGTTAAAGCAAGTCTCTTCAGGTTTCTAGAAGACTTTTAAGTATTTTAGTTGATGTTTACAAAGCTGTTGTCTATATGATTCCAGTTCCTCCTTCATTACCAATTCCACAAGTCTTTTTTTCCCAAGCCCTTGAAAACTGTTCCAAGAGCGCCAACAATTATTGATTTCACAGCCACCTTCGTGTTTCACAGCTTTTCCAACTGACGATGAAGACCCAAGTGTTTGTTCGTTTTTTCGTCTTCTTTTAATTTGACTCAGCGCTCCGCTGGTACGGCAAAATCTACTAGATGACAAATTCTTTCTTCTTGATAATATTTGGTGTGACCATCTACATGGGATTAGGGGATTAGTTTGCATCTCAAAATCCCATTTTGCCTCTTCTTTTCTTGGACGGATTCTGGTTTGTTCACCTCGTAGTTGTTAATATGGTCAAATTTTAATCTCTTTTACGGTTCTCAGTGGATCCTATTTCCAAACCAGTCGTGTCCAGTTCTTCATTTTTGCCTCTTTGTTGCATTCGCTTATTTTATGATTAACTGTTTCATATCTCTTCCTCCGCATAATCTACACTTGCTATTCTGTTGTATATTATGAATTTTTGCTTCGATATTATTGATCTTTACAGAATTATTTTGATCTGCTATCAAAATAGATTCAGTTTCTCCCGTGGGGTTACATTTTCCTCAAACTTTCTCCAGATCATCTCGCTTGCATTTTCCTTAATTTGTCTCTTGAAATATTCTTACAGTTGTTTTTCTTTCCATTTTTGTTTTCTAGACTTTGTTGTTTTACAGTTAATTGTTGTTGTTGTTGTTGTTGACCAAAATACAATCATTCTTAACATGAACATCATCGCTACATTCATTATTCCTACTGTTGTTGCCATTGTTAAAGAACAGTAACAGTGTTTGATTTATGTCCAAGAATATTCCATTTATCAGTTCTATTATGGTGGTTTTTCTGAAAATGTTTCTTCCTTTTTTCTCTTCAAATTTTTTAAATACTCTGATTCTCTTTATTGTACTATTTGCTGGTGAATTGTGTCGAAAAAGAAAACGTGAATTAGTAATTATTTTCTTTTAAGAATAAGAATCGTCATTTTATGTTAGTTTTAAATGATGATTGTCGTTCCCCAAGTAGAAGATTATGCAGATCTTTTCCAGGATTTCAATATGATTGCGTCGAGCTAGAATATTTACTGTTGACGAATAAATAAAGACCCTCTTCTTTATATTGTTTCTCTTGGAACCTATTTTGATTGTATAATAATCAACTAAATGTCATTTTTGTTCTCTCTGTTAACGTATTGTTCAAAGACCGCAAGATTTGTCATCACCAAAATTTGTATACCTAGTACCCATGAAAAAAAAAAAAACAAATTGCTACATTAAAGAGACGTTCACTCAGGGGTTTTTTTTTTTCATCTAGTAGTAAATAAACTAATAACATGAACTAGATTTACGATCCTTTCCATTGTTTTAACTGACTTTAGTTGGGGTGATATTTACTCTTAGTTAGATAAACCCAACAGCTTATTGAGGTCTGAATGAACTGTCTTTTAACTATAGACCGTTTTGTATATCTAGATTTCCGTTGGTATTTATCTTAAGAATGTAAATGGCAAGCTTATTCCATATTTTTTCCTCAACAATGGGCAATTCCAAATATTTTCTTCTGCGTGACATGGAAAAATATATCATTAATTCAGATAATTCAATCAAGTTTGTTTAAGGCATATTTTATGAAACCATAATATTTGGTTATTAAATAAAAGATGTTTTGCTTCTTAATCTGTTAAATAAAAAGACAAAATAAGGAGAAAATCTTCTAATTACATCATAATAAATATAATATTCAAACCCTAGTTTTTCACCAGTAAAAATGACTAAGAGACAAATTGAAAATTTAATTTATCCAACAATTTTTTTATTGCACTCCTAGAAACAGTTATAATTTCTATGGAATAAATAACAGACATTAATTTCACGAGACTTTTGATATAACGCTAAAAATGACTGTAACTTTGTGCTCGTTTATGTGGCTAAACCAAAATTTTATCCTTTCGCTTAACAGTATAAAGGTTTGGTTTCTTTGTTAAATTGCATAATACCCTTTTTGGGTTATCTAATGCCTGGGCCATCCTTTTAAAAGAAGAATAGAGGTATAACCAATTCAGTGAAATAGAATTTTCCTTTTTTTTGCGAATAACTTCATATTTCTAGTTTGAGTTTATTTAAATTTTGAAAGTTTAACATTTTAACAGTAAATTAATTCGATATCTGAAGGTGCCTGTGGTGTAATCGTTATCGTCGTAGGAAATGGACACGGCAACACGAGTTCAAATCCTGGACGAGACTGACTATATTTAACATAGCACTAATACCTTTGGGAAAGGTATGAATCCAATTATTCTCCCTCCAGTTATGGGTAAATAGTAGGGCAGACTAAGTTCTTCAGCCTTGGTGAGGCAACTAGTCTAGGAGAAGGAAAACTCTGAATTGAAACCTGTTAAAATCCGCTTAAAACTGACCTTGTGTCATATCCTGTCCGAGCAGAGGGGTTGGTAAATATGGATATCTATAAATAATCGAATATTACTTCACTGAATAACCAGATTTTCTTTGAAATTGTTATGCTTGGTAAGAAAAATAAATTGCTTTTTCTAGTAAGAAAAAAAAAAGAATTGTTTTAAAGAAAATGTATTTATTGAAAAATAAACTTTTGAAAAACTGTATTGGTACATTTAATACTTTATTGTAGTACTTTTGGTATTTACTATTTCTTTCAATCGTTCTGGTAAAGGAATCATTTAAATCATAACAAATTTCCGATGACATCAATGCTTACTTTTTACTAAAGACACGCTTCTATTCTTTCAGATTTGATGGATAGTATTTTCTGAATCTCCTCTTGAGGATTTCCCCCAAATTTTTAGTTGGATTTGCATCTGGGCTATTTATAGGCCAATCAAGAAAAAGTATCCTCTTCGTCCTGAACAATTGTTTTGTAGCTTTTACAGTGTGTAGTGAATCAAGGTCATACTAGAAGATGAATTCATAGTTTTTAAACTTGTCCTCAATGGATGGGATAAGGAAATGATCAAGGACATCTTCATCATTTATCGACCTTTTCAAGAAGCAGATCTTTTTGATACCACAGAGGGAATTTTACACTTTTTTTCATGCATTTGGTATTATATATTTCTCTTGTGTGACTTTCTCCTGAAGCGAGGGCCACGATCACTGATGGAAAAACAATCCTGATTCATTACTGACGATCACGTTGTTCGATTAACCAATTTTATTTCTGTTTAAATGTTAGTTTGGGTTCGAAATCGGCATCCTGCTGTAATATCCTGCTTGATGGAGTCTCTGGATCAAGAAACAGCTACACCAGATGTAGTCTCTGGAATCTCTAGAAACAGCAACACCAAGATCATACGAGAATTTGGAAATTACGCTGCAATTGGAAAATCGATTGGAAAAAAAGGATCCTATTCAGCTGATATCAGTTGTCTTGGGTTTAGAACCGCAGATTGTTTTAAACAAGTTCGTCTTGTTATCTTCAAGATAGCAGACTGAGAGTATCTCAGCCGCACAGCTATCATATTTTGAGCTTTGCCAGCTTCCCACAATGCATAAATGATGTATTTTTGTGCTTCTGACATATCCTTAGCTCTTACAAGTTATGATACTGGACGATAGATATCTATTTTAAAGGATTTCATTCCCAATTGAGAAAAAGGCCTTAATGCTTTTATGGAAGAGTGGAAAAGGGAATGATCTTCTGTGCAATTGATGCTAATCTTAGTTAAGTACTCTAAAAATACCTCAGTGACTCTATGCAAGAAAACCTACTTAAATATATTACTCATTTAAATGGATAAACTGGTATAGATTATGAAAAAATATTTAAAAGTTGATTATGGATGTCAGTGAATGTATATTTTCTTTGAAGTTTATAATGCAATGGAGCTGAGAAATCTAAAATTGTAAAAGAAAATCAAGTTGTAAGAAAAGAAAATGTTAAGGGGATTAAGCTGTCCCCCGCCCTGAGCTACCAATAATAATATTCATCTGAACTGCTGACTAAGTCAAAAACAAGCCGGTTGATCTTTACTTGGGGATCGAACTAATCACAGGAAAAGAAAATACATGGGAAAATAAGAAGGCGAGAGGGAGAAAATATGAACTTTTTAACAGAACGTCTTCATCCAGAATAGAAATGGGAAATAATGATTTTTAGGGAGTAAGGGAAGAGACGAGGGAGTAAAAAAATTGCGGACAAGGGGACCCGGGACTGCAACAACTAAATGACAGGGCCACGTCACAAGCATACTATTAACTAAGAATAAGAAAAAGACACCTAATTACACAGGATGGGGATCTGATCAGGAACCCATTCCACAGTGGCGATGAACAAGGGCAGCGAACATAGACTCCGACTGAAACCTCTTTCGTACTACCTGGTTTGCTGCTTTCTCTCACCATTCGTTGAATGATATGTGAACTAAGCATTTTCTGTCACATGTAATTTCTACTTTAAGTTGATACTTAAAATAACAAATCAGATTGTAATGAGAAAAGTATAGACTGTCATACAATCCCTTCAAGCACGCCGTCCAGATCACGTTTCGAGTCACGGCCATGATCACGAGAAACACCCATCGTTTCACATCTGTCCACGTAGGAATAATATTATCAACGACGTAAGCTATGGTGACCTGTGCGAGCTGCTTGGGACTGATGCGAGCTGTCACCATCCCGACGTAGTCCCGAGGTGTGTGGACCCGTTCGCAGTAGAAGGTGTGGTCAGCCGTTTTCTCTAAACCACTGCGACAACGGACGCAATTGGGTATGTCTGTCTTACACGCTTTGAAGGCCACGCCGGCAAGGTACAGCGCGTTCCGGGCTAGATGAGTGAAAACTCTGAGTTATTAAGATAACTCAATTCTGGTGCCCAACTTCACTGGGAGTGAATCTCCTCCAACGACAATCCAAGCTGTTCCTCAACCAGATCTGAAGCGATCACTTCTAATGGTACCCGATATACAACCTTAGCAGCAGTGAATGTTCACTGGATCGAGATAACTAGTGAAGTGCTACCCTACTCGCTCGGAGAAACAGTGATACAAGGCCCGGCTTTCATCTCCTTCAAACTCTGGCTGCAAATTCACTTAAGGGAAAGCGTCCCTAAACTTCCTTCTCAACGCTGAATCTTTTGTTACAAGCCTCTCAACAAGCCAATTACTTGTCAATCTGGCATTCTTAAGCCTCCATTGCAAGGCTGGTGCAAACAGACTTACCTGCGAACTATTGGCTTATTCCCTTTCCAAAGAAAGAACAATAGTTGCCCAAAAGTCAATAACCTATCAGAAGACAGAGGAAGTACAAACAGCCCGGAGGAAAATGAACACGGCTTAAACCTTCACTCTACGCTTGAAGGACCGCCACCTTTGAGGTCAAGTCCGCATCTGCATCTTTACCTTTGTCTGCACTTCCGACGAATTTCCACCACCTCGCTGATAAGATAAGAACTTGAGTAATGTTGGTTTTGCTGTTCCTGGTTGCTCTGTCGCCTTACATCCTGCCGTTTTGTCTGCTGCTGGTGCCGTTCATTTTTTGCCATGGTCTTTCTCGGGCATTGACGAGCCATATGTATGTCCTTGCTGGCCGCAATCCAAGCAGTGTAGTTGCCTACCCGCCACAACCACTGTGGTTTGTTGGCCGTGGAAGGTGAGAATATGTGGGATATTCTGAAATCCCTCTCTATGGAGACATAAATTTGTTATCATCATTCTGGGCACCCACTTTTACAGCAGAGTGGGTCGCCTACTCAACATTACCAAGCCGTTGAGATAAGCTGATAAGATTTCCTCTGGTAGTTCGATGGGGCCGTTGAAGATGGGGATTTTTACTCTTCTCAATCCCTAATACTATGGCTGTAACCAGAACTGATTTGATATGATGTCATTGTGGAACATCATCGCAGCTTCATCCATTGTTGGGAAGAGGATATCCAATGTGGCGAAATTCCTCCGACAAAGTACTTGATATCATTTGCCTGGAGAAGCTCCTCAATTGTTCCGCACTTAAATCACACTAATCTTTTATACTTTGCTCCCGATGACATAAGAGACAGGATTCTTTTTTCTCAAGACTTACTGACTTCTGGAACGGGAAGGATTGAGGTCTTATCAAAGTGTTCCTCGGGGATCTTCTGTTTAAAAAAACAGAATGTAACATTTCACTGAACTGATGTTGTATTTAACCCAAAACTACAGGCATTAGTCCGAAAGTGAAAGTAATAGTATGACTGAATTTTGAACTAAGTTACTACGAAGTCACTGTCTAGCACGTTAGCCACTGCACCATTGGATATCTCCCTCTGGTTTACTTGATACAATTAAACTAAATTACAAAACTGAACATTTATCAACCAATCATGAGCGTCTAATTTTAATAAAATTTGATCGAGAAATATCAAAGATGATTCAAATAAGTTTAAACATTTTTGTTTTTATCCGAATGCTTAGTTCTCCTTAACTAAAAAAATGGTATGTATTTATTATACATATTCAGCTTTTAAGAATTACCTAATTTGTAATTAGAAAGTTTTAAGATGTGAATAATTATTTTAGAAAGAAAATTCAACTATTTGCTAGAATTTTGGAAATCCTATAATCTATATTAGTTTTGTTTTACAGCATGATCACTTCACACAGATTTCTGTGAATTAAAGACTTTCTCTATAAGAGCAATTATGTTTGCATCAAAATCTTCTCACGTTTCAATATTGTTACACCGCCATGTGCCCTGCGGGCTTGAAGGGTGCCGTTCGTTCCCGACAAGTCCACCAGTTAATGCAGAGCACACACGTGAGCTGTGGTTTGCCGACGCCATTTAATATTACAGATATCACCAATTCCCTAGCTGAACCACTTTTTAAAGCCACTAGGTGGGTTATAGGTGAATTATTAGAATTCAACATGGCTAACTGACGAGCTTTCCCCCTCAAATACAAGGTCTTCGACAAATACAATACTTCCACAACAAAAAAGACTCTGAACTGCCGTGTTTGGGTTAACAAGATTAATAACAATATTCTTTTATTGAATAAAAGAAAGAAACAAAGAAAAAACAATTAAGGTAAAAGCCAGGAGCGAGAAAGTCTTTCTTCTAAATGGTGGAAGGTGAAAATACAGTTCTTCAGCGGGAGATACGGTCCGCTTTCTTTCAGACTTTGGGATTTAATGACAGAGCCCGTACTCCAAATTTCAAGTTTATCATTCGGGGAATATTCCCTCTTCTTTTCTCTTCTACCTTATCAGATCTATTCTTTCCATCCGTAATTTGTCTCTTATTCACGTCATCATGAATACAGCAAGATAAATTTGAATATACTTTAATTGTATATTCACTTACTTGAGATTTTTTTAAATCTTTTTTTTTTCTTTTTCCTCTCGTTACTGGGCTGCCTTAACACGTTGATAGTGAATTGCACGTCTTATTTCAGATAAGACCAAAATTAATTATTGCCTCCTTCCCCGTAGACAAATCTTTTCTTTGGGTATTCGTTTGATGAGGCTCACCATACATTCAAAGGAGAAGCTTTTTCTTTTCTCTCAGTGTTCTCTGCGCGGCATGACTTTGGACTTTGGGTTTCTTCCGTATCCCAAATTATGTCTTCACTCTCCAACGAACAAAGGGCCACTAGTTAGTTTCCGTAGTTTGAAAAATGAACTCGTGTTGGCATTTTAGCGGTTTATTCCTCCGCACCAATCATGGTTGCTGTCAGCCTCTCTCCTCTGACGCATACATGGCTAATAGAGAGTGGGATTCTCTCATGACAATGTCGCCTAGTGCCAATATGGGAGGGTTGAAGAGAACCGGCCTTTCCACAGCCACTATTCTTGGTTACCACTACAGTCAGCTAACGGCCAGCGTGTCACACCTCATTTCCCCATAACACGGCGAATGTATGAGGCTATCGTATTTCCTCGTCACAATATGCATAACCACTAAATTTCTTAGCTCAACATCAAAATATTTCGCTGTCTATTGGAGAACATACCAACAAACGCTTTGCAATTATTTATATAAATTTCTATCCTTACAACTTGTATTTCCAGGAAATCCCTTTTTTTACAATTCATAGTAACAAAACCATTTTTCTTAACTTTCTCCGTTATTTAAAATCGGATGTATCAGGTTCTACTGTTCGATTGAGAATGACAATTTTTCATCAATATCTTATCACAAGTTATTATTTGGCTCAAGTCGATCAACTTCAGTTCTTTTTACTGCTAGAAGGCAGGTTCAAAAGAGCAGTCGACTGCTAATATTGACCAAGATTTCGTATTGTTTGTTATACGCAGGAACAGATGGTGAATACAGCTCTGTGGTAGGGAATAAAATGAGAATTTTAAATCAAATAATAATAATAATAATAACTGCCTCAATTCCCGTGAATAAAACTTACAATTATGTACTTTTGTTAGAAAAAATAACTTCTTCTTCTTCTTCTTCTTCTTCTTCTTCTTCTTCTTCTTCTTCTTCTTCTTTACTGCAGCATACATAAACAAGGTCGTTATGAAAAATATGAACCAAGAATATGGACACAAACTCTTTAAATTGCTCATGAATCACACACACTCACACACACACTCACACACACTCATACACATGCGCGTGCACACATAGACACATATATATGTTTATAAGTTGTCAGATTCGCCCTGAAAGAAGAGCCATGACTGATTCTTGTCCCAACACAATATCACTTCTTATAAAACTAGAAAAAATATTAATTATTTTGTTTAGTTTTATAAATAGTTGTAGTATGTTGCCACTTCAAAAATGTTCAACTATGTTCTTCTTTGGAGGTAATGCTTAGAACTTTTTGAACGCCCTCGAGTACTTATATAGTTATATTTTAAAAGAAGAGTGCTCAGTATCGGTGATAGAGCCTATCTATATCTAGATTTGGATACCGTTGACAAAAAAATGAACGACGCTTAATGACTGTCAGCTTCTTGCCTATGTGATCACCAGACCAAGTATCGTTGATTCTGTGTTTATACCATCCAAGTATATATATATATATATATATATATATATATATATATATATTCTTGTCCTAGTTACGTCACTAAACTGCATCCACTGGTGAGTCTCCGGTTCTGGAACGCTACAGAGTGTAGAGTTGTCTCTTTGTTGCCATAATACATGTCCAATCTGTTGCGAATTAGTTATTCCTGTGAAGGTTCAATCTATGGTTTAAATACAATAGTTCTGTGAAAACACTTATTATTAGATAAGAATACAAGAACCATATAATTTTGCGCAAATTATCAGAATAAAGAATTGTTACTTACCGCTAAAATTATTATCATTACTTGAAAGTAGACAAATTTTTGAAACGAATAAAACTGACTTCATCATAAGATAATTCAATACAGATTAACATTTTGTAAAACAACCCAACCAACCAACCATCAATGCTTATGTATTATATTATTATCGGAGGATTAGCGATGCTCGGTATAATAAAGATCATTTATATTGTGATATATTACTTATATATTCTACACGAATATTTCCATTTGTTCTTTTTCAATTATGTAATTTCAATGAGATTCTGTTTCTTTTTCTATTAGATTTAAATATTAAAAGTCATTTACCAAGTGAATTTTTGAATTTACGTTTATTCCATTGAGAGTTTGATGAAGTTTTCTTTATCGAAGGTAAAAAGGTTCCCTTTTTAACTTTAAAGTAATAGAAAACATTTTAAATGAAAATAAACTTGTTGATTTTCTTTTGGCTGCATAGGACGTTGTTGAAAAGCGAAGAATAACAAGGGAAGAAAAAGGCAAGAACATTCGTTACCGTCTTTGTAACCAGCTTGGTCATTATTACAAATTGTTGTCAGTTGTAAAGTAGATTTCCAGATGCACTTTTGCCACTGGGTGCACTGGGTCCTGTCGTCACTCTAATCTTTTAGAGTTGTCAGCAAAATCGATGGGTCCTGTTTTTAATGTACTCCAAATAAACAAAGCATTGTGGCCAATAACATGACCACTATCCTGATGGTACTTTTTTTCAAGTTATTACACGTGTTTCTCACGATCGCAGACTTTGGCTGTCTCATGAAATTGATTTAAGAGTCTCTTACTTTGAATACAAGCACTACATTCAATTTAGACGAAAGAAATTCCAACTTTCTGAACCAACAAATTTCAGCACTGATAGTTTGAAACAGATTTATCAAAAAGCTTTACGGGTCAAGCACATCAAAGATCACAAGATAACATGGACTTTCATAAAAATCATAATAACAGACAATTTGCAAATAACAGTTGTCACTGGCATCAAATTTAAAAAAAAAATGAAAGTAAATATCCAAGGAGACTACTAAGGCTGATCAAAAAATTTCCCGGCTAAATCTTTCATATTTTTGATTTTACATTATAAAATCTAAAGGATGGCATATATACCGCTGAGTAAGGGATACAATAAATTGTAAAACCAATTCAGACAGTCGTTTAAACGTGAAGAGAACGTCAAGATAAGTCAGTAACAATTTTCTCAAAATATGAACCCAATCTTGACATTTTTAAGTGAAATAATTCTTCTTTTTTTTCTTCAAAAAATGGTTCTTCGGGTGAACCACGTTCAATACTTACAGGACTTACCGCATTGTGACTTTTATTTATATTCTAAGATGAAAATTCATCTCAAAAATAAGAGTTGAGGACTTTAAAATAAATCCGATCCTGTATGCTCACATCATATAAAACAAGTTTCGACTAAAGGAAAATTCACTAGAATAAGAGCGTGGAATGTCGAGGGACTAATTTGAAGAAAAGTAACGTTTCATTTATTGTTCATTTCTGTCTTGGCATGTACAGCTTCACTCAAGATACTAAGAATCAGTGAGAAATCAAAATTTTGCCATAACATTTGTGGCTGAATTCATTTTTATTGATGAAATAAAAGCCTAGAAATGGGACGGCTCGTAGCAGATGATGACGTTTGAGGAATATTTAGGGTATTAAGAATTTTCTAAACGAATGGATTGGGATCAACACGATGATCATTGGAACTCGTAATTGCAGAAAAAAAAAATGATCTCGACCGTTGAACTGAATATTTTGAATTACTTTTTATCTTCTCAAGACAAAAAGCAAGAAACCAATTTCAAACAATATTAATCAAACGTCAAACTTAAAATTTTATAGATAAATATTTAATTGCTCACAAGACATTTCTGCGCATAGAAAGAATTCAGATGACCTAATTTTAGGCAAAAAATTAGCGTTGACTTACACATAAGTAATTTATAATGCTATTATGATATAGAAATTAACAGACTGAATTAGATAGATAGATAGATAGATAGATATCGAGCGGCGGGTTCGAAGTAAGGAGGGCGAACATACGGATCATCAACACCGGTCACAAAAGCCATTAAGGTGTGGCCACCACAAAACGGCTACTGATGTCTAAGATCTAATTCCAGTCATGGTCAAGCTGTTCCAAAACTGCATCAGGTCTTGCCGTCAGCGCTAAGCAGCCGTATCACTTAACTACAAAGACCCACTGATACTAACAGAACATTCCCTCAAGATATGAGAACAACTAAGTGCTGATCACTGGGGCCGGCTTACAGACGGAAAACTATATCCTGGTGGCAATCGACAAGCTGTGCAAATAGCCAGAGGTCACTATCGTCAAACTATTGAAAGTGACACAGGTGTGCGGATATCTGATAACAGAAAAAAGCAGAGATCAAAGACGAATGAATCACAGAAGTAGAAGAAAAAGTCAACAGTCGGTCATAAAGAAATTAGCACAAAGTAAACTTCCTAGAACAACAAAGGATGAAAGAGCCGGACGATTGGGTCGATTCCGGGGGATTTCACGGATGAAAGAGTCGAGATATAAAACATTGAACGAGAAAGACAGTTAAAACAGGAAAGAAAAATACAGGAAAGGTGATACACACGAAGAAAATTTTGACGTGAATATGTGAGCGATCCAATGCATTAAGAATTTATTGGCCTGAGTTCGTTAATAAAATTTAATAAATAAATCAATAAATCTAAAAAAAAAGAATAGTACAGCTTTATACCTATCAACAACTGTTCACGAATACAACAATCTGAAAAATAGGATTATTTATGCTTGAGGCGTAAAGAATGGTCGACAAACCAATGTACATGTATAAGAATCTCAAAATTACCTGGGTTATCAGCATTGAGAGAACTTTTTAGAACTTTCCAAAACTATCATGAATTCCTAAGAACCACAGGTTTCATCAGAAACCAGGAAACACGAAATTATGGTTATCAATAATACCCATGACGACAGTCCCATCCAAGCCGTAAGGATATTGAAGAATTCTCTGGTGATTCAAAAGTTTTGACGTGATTATAAGAGCAATCCAAAGCATCAAGGAATTATTGGTGAGACTTCGTCAACAAAATTAGTAAATGAATTTTGTTTTAAATAGTCATAATACAGGTCAGCATGTGTTCATTTGTTATCTCTTTATCAACTAGGATCGACGGCAACATCTCCACACTTGTAGCGTCACATTTCAAATTCAAATATAATGAGAACTCGTAACTATTCTTTGCTTCAAAAGTTTAATCAGAATTTCATGGCAAAATAATTCAAGAGTCGACTTATACACGGTATCCATTTATACATGTTGACATGAAGTGATTAATCTTGTCATGAATTATAAGTAATCTCTTATTTTAATGAAATGAAGGCAGTTTGGGAACTTGAAAGCTTTTCTTCTACTTGTCCAGCAATGTGCGACGATATTCAAATTCCTAGTGTTGTGTCGTATGAAGACTGTGTTGAATTTCAAACAAAGTTCCGTTTGCTAAATTGTATTTTCCTCCCATTGGTGAATTTTCCCGTTATTTGGTTACTAAATTCGACAATTTTGCTATATTTTTCTTTCAATTTCTTGCTATAACGACTGGTAAACAATATCAATAAATTTAAACTGAAAGGATTCTGGAAAACTATTATGATTTTCAGGATCGGAGTTTTGTTAAATTACCGACTTTAAATTTGATTTTGAATACAAATATAGACTTACATGTACAGAATATAAAAGAGAAAAGAAAAAAAAATCAAGAGCAAGTTAATAAATTTTCTGTATTTTATTAAGGAAATTTTCTTTTCTTGTTCTGACACTAGATCAGAATATTCACATTGATTATCATAACAATGTATGGAAATTTAATGATTTTATAGTAACAGTCAATTTTGACTTGAAAATGAGATGCTATGGGACACCAAAAATTGGAAAATGGGCCAACGGAAGGGTTAAGATGTCACACAAGTATTCAATAGACAGTGGCGGGGATTGTTGCCTTGAAGTAAACTTTTAGTTTCCATATACTATTCTCACTCACAAAATTATCAATAATGATAAATCAAGTCCCTTATCACATTTCATTCGACCTAAAAATATTCCTTTTTTTCAAAAAACAAAAAAAAAGTTTGACTATCATTTCTAATATTAAGTGTATTTCAGATTTTAACCAAAAAAAAATTTAAACAAGAGATCTCTATTTCGCTGATTCAAAGTTCTTTTGGTTTCGTATGGGGTTTATTTTTACAACTGTTTGCTTCAGTTGTATGATTTTCATTTCTCATAAAATAAAGAAGTTTTAACTTTCTAAGACAATATTGTTTCTCCTACGTATATCTTTTCTGTTATGTAGGAAATATTTAGAGAGAGACAAAGAGAAAGTAATAGTATTGATGATACTGATATTATTGTGTGTAGTTGTTTCATTTATAGATTTACCCATTGGTTTTTTTGACATTCATGGTTCATTGTAGTGTCTTTATAGGTTTAGTGTTCTGGACTGCGATAACGTAGCAAGCGAGTTCGAACCCCAGTCGCGCTATTACGTTCATTTTCGGACTAATACCCACAGGAAAAGTATAAACCTTCTTAGCTATTGGTTAATAGTTATTCTACTAGGCTGGCTTTGGCATTAAATAAACCACGATGGTTGATATGCCATTAAACAAGGAATTTTAACCTTTATGCGTTTAACATAACGGTTCTTGTCGTCGGAAATAGAACCGATGACCCTAAACTCACGAAACATAGATAGATATGAATCCAATAATTCTTCCTCCATCTACGGGTAAATAGTTGGGCAGACTAGGCTCTTTAACCTTCATATGGCAAACGGTCTTGGAAAAGGAAAAGTCTGAATTGAAACCAGTTGTAGACTCGGAGAGATATGGGTTCCACCTGATTATTCCTACCCGGGACACGCTACATAAGTAATAGACCTCGATCAAACCAGCTTAAGGGATAAATCACATAGATAAAATCAAATAGAAACTAAATGAATAACGTTAGTTTGGCCGACAAATTTAGGGATGTGAAAAGCCTTTACATATGACATATACGAGGTTGTGTTTTCATGCAGGTATTAAAGTAGCCTTTCAACAGATAAAAGAAAAAATAAACAATTTTAGTTAGGTCATCAAATTTAGGAATGATAACCCATTAAAATATTTATGTTTGTACAAAATTCCACGTGACTCGAGTGATATGAAATCTCATTTATGTCTGTATTTTACAAAAAGAGAATATAAGAAATATCAAACCAGGTATAAAATCTGTTTAGACGGGCAATATTTCCAATATTAGACAACGTTTATTTTTATGTGTTAACTTGAGTGCTGTTTCATATGTTAATACAGTAGCGTCTAAAACTAAGGGACAAAATTTTAAAACCTAATATTTGTTAGAAATAACAAGTGTGAAAAGCTGAAATTTTGACAACTGGTAGTCGTTATCATCCATAATAATATACTAAAATTTGAATCATTTGAAAAGGATAGAAAAAGAATTATAACAATTATTTATTTATTTTCAAAATAGGATCGTCCAAAAGTAAGGGTCAAAATTGAGAAAAACAATGTAAACAGTATGCTATATTCAATTATTTTGATTTCCTCAAAAGAATAAGTCTTACTTAGTCATTTGTAAACCTTGCATCAGCCGGCACCATGGCGAAACGCCAAAAACTTGATTACTCTGTGAGACAAGCTATTGTGAAGCAACACAAGGAAAAGCACACCATTAGAGAGATTTCAGAGAAAGTGAAACGTTCCAAGAGTGTTGTAGGCAGGGTTGTTAAATCCTACAATGATACTGGCAAAATAGTTAGTGCTTTTAAAAGAGGCAGACCCCGCAAAACTTCGGAAAGTGAAGATCGAATAATGCAGCGTATGTCATTAAAGGACCGTTTTATGTCTTGCACAGAAATTAAAAGGGTTATGAAAAGTACCTCATGTGTTAATGTGTCAAGACAGACTGTTTCTAGACGACTGCAAGAAATATGGCTGTTTAATCGAACCCCATGGAAGAAACCACTTGTTTGTTCGAAGAATAAGAAGATATTAGAGTTTGCAAACAGGTATGTAATTTGGACATATGAAAATTGGGCAAAAGTATTTTTCAGTGATGAAAGCAAGTTTAATTTATTTGGAAATGATGGAAAAAACAATGTAAAGAGACGTATTGGTGAAAGATTAAGTGCAAAATGTACAAAGAAAACTGTCAAGTTTGGGGGCGGAAGCGTCATGGTATTTGGAATGTTTTCTTGCCAAGGTACAACACCTCTTGTCCGGTTACAAACTCGTGTAAACGCGCAGATCTATAAAAACATTGTTCAAGATCATGTTGTGCCAATCATACAGAGTTCAGGTTTCGATAGGGCTACCTTTATGTAAGATAATGCCCCATGTCACAAGGCAAAGGTGGTAATGGGTTACCTTAGCGAGCAAGATTTCGAAATTATGGATTGGCCACCGCAAAGTCCTGACTTAAATCCAATAATAAATCTTTGGACGACCTTAGGAGTGAAAGTTATGGAAAGAAATCCCACTAACACGGAGGATTTGTGGGTGAAGCTTCAAGAAGAATGGTCAAAAATTAGTGTCGAGGATTGTCAAGAACTGATTCGTTCTTGTAGTCGAAGATGTGCGGCTGTCATTGAAAGCAAGGGCTCATTTACTAAATATTGATTGTACATATATTTTTATTGTTTTTTGGTTTTTACATTGTTTTTTTCAGTTTTGTCCCTTACTTTTAGACGTTCCAAATTTGAAAATAAATAAATAATTGTTATAATTCTTTTTCTATCCTTTGCAAATGATTCAAATTTTAGTGTATTATTATGGATGATAACGATTACCAGTTGTCAAAATTTCAGCTTTTCACAGTTGTTATTTCTAACAAATATTAGGTTTTAAAATTTTGTCCCTTACTTTTGGACGCTACTGTATATATATTTCAAGTTGCTAAAAATTTTATTCATTGATAACTTATTGTTTCGTGATATGTTTGTTTATTTTTCCTAACTTTAAAAAATATATTTTGTTTGGTAATTATGACGTCAAAATTGAAGAAATATATGTTTAATCTTCTCGAAATTAACTTATATGAATATATATATTTTGTTATGCAAAAAGATACAAAGAGATGGACACTTTTATAGAAAACACTGAAAGCAAAAATGGAAGACACATATACATTTAGGTTACTGAAATAGATTTAATTGCAATAAACAGAGAGAGACTGAGAGATTGGTGGGAGGAGAGAGCACAGAAGTTTTATACCCATAAATATTTACAATATAAAAGACAAAGAAAAGCTACAAGAGATCCGATTATAAATAGTGATGTATTATTAAAAATTACCAGATAGAAATACTTTATAATAATTTACAGGGGAAATATTTTTAAAAGAAGTAGATTTGCTTTAATACTTTATCTAAATTTCTTACAAGTTTGTAGATAAAACGAATAAAAAGACAAATGGTCTTACGAGACATATTTTTCCCTTTAAATACACAAAAGAGATGTTTCATTCTGAGTGAGTGAGGCTTCGTCTGTTTTCTATCGTTTTGTAAACAACACACGAATGTAGTTGTAATCAAGGTACGTATTCGTTAAATTTGTGCCAAGGATTCTAAAATTTGTATATTCTTTTGATTTGGGGCTTTTAATAATCCTATTTAAGTGAAACTTAATGAGTAGATATCTATATGTGTCTTCTAGAAACTGTGGAAATTTCTTTGTTCTGTACAGAGTAAAACATTTTTTAAGTCGCTTCAAACACTGAAAATTGTCGATAGTTACATTATAGTCACTACATGAGAACCTAAAAAATTCTATTGAGGGGCGTTCCTTGCAGCCAATTCCATGAAATCCAATGCAAGAAAACATATGTTACTCAAAATGGAAATGGGTTCTCTCAATTAAGTTGGATAAGATTGAAAGATGCCATGAAGAGTAACAAGGCATCCAGATGACGCATATACTTTTATTTAAACTCTAATTCGGTATCTTAATTTGTTTCAAATAATTTTCTACACAGTAAATATCTGGAAAGTGTTAATCTATTTACGATTGATTTGTCCTTTTGTAACTTAATTCGATACATATCGAAGCTTCTCTGGTCCTTAAGATTCGTAAATATGCGATTGCCAAATATACTTGCAACAAACTTATTAGCACTTAAATTTACCCATGGGAAAAGAATAGTTATCATTGTGCATATTGCTTTTATACTTTGACATTAGGTCTAAGTTCAAAGATTCTATCCGAAAAATAAAACTGTTAAACACGGGACTTCCGTATGTTTAACGGGTGTTCAAAAATAGATGGGCCTTGTTATTAAGTGTTTATTTAGGTAAACCCTAGCGCCATGATATTGCGATCAATATTTCGGGTAGACTATTATTTTTATTATACATCGTAAGCCTGTTTGAGAAGACAATTCCAACATCGTAAGTAAGAAATCGATTTGAATTAGATGGTTAAAAAAAAAGTTAAACATGAAATGAATTAGACAAAAAGACTTCAGCAGTCAACGAGCTCCAAGCAGTCACAATCTGATTGTAATGATACTGAGACACTCTAAATCGATGTTTTTGTTATTTTTAAAACCTTCTTCTTATAAAAGATGTATGTCATAATTTCTCTTTTCGTTTTTATTCTTCTCTTTTGGAATATTTTTTGCAAATTAGTTTAAGTTTACGAGGTATCTTCAAAACGTTACGAGATTTAAAATGTATTTACAAAAAATAGAAATAAACAGTGGATGAAACGCTAATTTTCTTCAAAATTGCCTCTTGGCTTCTAACATATATTCCAGTAAGTTTTCTGCGAGTCGAAGCACCATTGAAACTTTTAGCATAGCGTGGAGCTGCACCATCATATTTATTCTAATGTCTTCCACGTCATCAAACGGTACACATAGTATGAATTTTCAATTTAAGAAATTAGTAAAAATCGCAGTGTGCATTTGATTATTATAAAGGGCACTGCACTCAGAAAATCCCGTATTTTGCTCAAAACTGCCGATGAAAATGTTTTCAGAATTCTCACTGGTTTGTGTTGATGGGCGACAAATAAAGGCTTAGGTAGGGGTCTAGACGTCAAGACATCATCCCTTTATTATATAAATGAATCTGCGATGAGACATGTTTTCTTTAGATCTTAACTTTAATTTACAAAGATTGTTAAGCTTCAATCAACATACTTTATTTTTTATCCTACATCGTAATAAAAGTTTTCAATCCACAAGTTTTGCGGATAAGTGGAATTTTGTTTGGGGATTTTGCGAATAGTGACATCCTTAATGAGTTTTTTATTCATTCATATTGCAAGATCCTATCATCATAATCGTTCTTATATGTTGCGTCTATTGATAAGAATCGTTTAAACTATTGTTCATCGGTAAATGTTATTTATATAATCATTTCCTATTTCATTTTTCTCCTCCCCCGAGAAATGGAAATGTTTAATTACCGACTGAATAATAATCTGCATATATAAATATAAATCATCTACACAAATTAGAATGAAGCTTTATCAATATTTTTCGATAGATTATTTGTGATTATATATTCCTTGTAGGTGCCATAGGCATATGTTCACGCTTTGAGTATCAGACAAGAGAAATTAGGTTTAAACCGCTAAATAAGGTCTAATAAAGAAGTAAAGGGCTTTATAATTAAATTGTGATAAATATTCGCCTAATTGACTTATTGATCAGCTTCTCTATGAAGGAAAACACGCTCAGGTATTATTCATATTGTTTTTTTTGTTTTTTGTTTTTTGTTTTTTTGTTTTTTTTTAAGATAAATCTTATTAAATTGTATCGCTATGTAAATCGGGAAAGTTGTCAACATGTAAATCACAAACAAAGAGGAAAATAACAAAAAAATGAAGCTGGTTTTATGTCTTTAAATTTAAGTGCGTGACACACAAGAGATTTTTTTCATTGAAATATTTGTGTTTTCTTGTCTGGATTAATTCCACATAATTATAGTCATTTTTAATTAACTCTGAAATTTTTTTTCTATAAAACAAATAATGGATAATTTTTCTTTCTGAAATTTATAAAATGTTATACTAGACAATTATTTACACCTTTTAGCAACATGGTTCCCTAGTGATTATCGATAATTATCTAAAAATTAAGCGAGTAACATCACGTAGATTTAATAATTCAAAACTTTTTGTTTTTTTTTACTTGGATTGTCAGTCCTATCAAAGCAATAATGCTTGGCAATTATTTTTCGTTCACAACTTTTTAAAAAATCAGTTAATAATGTTTAATCAAATGTGAGTAATTATTTCAGTTAAACAAAAAAAATGTTTTTTTTTCTTTTGTTGTTTAGAAATTTAAATTGTTTTCGATAATTTCGCGATCGTCTTTTCATTATATACACAAGACACACATAAGGCAGCCACTGGTTGTTGGTTACTTCGGGATTACCTATCGCTGTCAAACGAGAAATATGTAAAATTCTTTAAAGAAAAAAGGTAAATCAAAAGTATCAAGCGATTCCAAATTATTGGCTAACTTATCTTTCTTTCATTAGCAAAAATTGGCTTTGTTTTAGCCTTTTGAAACTTAGTCTTTTGTCCTTTCAAGCACAAGAATTCGCTAAAAAAAATAAAAAAATAAAAAAAAAATAAAAAAATAAATCAAATACAAAATATATTCATACTTTGCCGTATGTCCCGAACATTTTACTCAAAAGTTATTCCATTATGTCATTAAATGTCGGTGATTAATATATTAACATGCTATCCGAAAGTCTGATATATCAAGTCTGATATATTCAACCGAAATATCAGGTTTACTGATTTACCGGGTTATATCCCTTTGAGATGTTTTTTTTTTTATTGTCCATTTGGTCCCAATGCTATATAATTAAGGAATCTTATTTTATTGTAATCATTTTTCATTAATTATATTTTATCATTCAGTTTGGTTAGGCTTTGAATTATTCGGGTTAAGAGTTCAGGTGCATAGCATCGGGTACAATATACACTCGCGCACAAAGGATATGACAATCACAATTGTCATAATAAACCCCAAACAGGAAATGGGGTTGGAGTGTGGATGACGTCATGCCCAGATGAGATGGGCTGAGAATTTGGAAGATTTTGAAAAAGATTCAGTTGAGGTCTGACCAGGCAGTCGAGCGTGGGATACGCAGCCGATCAAAGGCGTCTCTGACAAGCTTGCAAGGGGGAGCAAGCGTTGGCACTCCCTGGCTCCCGGAAGAAGATATGGGAAGAAGTCCTCTCTCAGAGTATATGTCTCTCCATCTTTCTCTCAACTTACAACAAATAGTGGGCCTCTTTTCAAGAATAAAATGAGAGATATATTTTTATAAAGAAGTGTATTTCGTTTGTTCATTATCGTTGATTATGTCCCTCGTTGATCATAAAGACACATTAACTTACCGAAACTATCTTGCGTTTGTATTTTAGGTGACATACGGGGGTTTGGATTGGTTGAGAAACTTTGTAAGTGTAACTCAGTTCTAGATGTCAAGTCACTTCAAGAGCTGATGAAAATTCGACAAAAGTGAAGACCCAACATCTGAGGATGAAAATAAGTAGTGATCAACTGATTTTCAATTAGGTTTGGCAACTCTAAAAATACATCACACTCATTACTTCCAAGCCTCTAAGTTAACTTATTTTTCCAAAAAAAGAATATTCTGTGATACACTTACTCGTCTCTTGTGAATTCTTGTGATTATTTTCTGTTTTCCAAAATTAAAACCTAGCTCCATTGTCACCATTTTGGAAGTGTAGAGGATATGCAATAGGCCGTGACAAACGAGGTGAAGACAATGTTTGTTAAAAACATGCTTAAAAGTTCCATTATTAATTACCAAAGAATGGTGGCCAAGGATCAAGGTGTTCTTGTGTTCTGCAATGAAAGATGGACAAAAATGTGTTATAAAATGAAAGATGGACAAAAATGTAATTTAAATTAATTATTACAAAATACCAAATAGTTCTAAAAAAGAACACATAATCTTTTATAAAAAGCGTTTTATCGTTTTGAGTTAAAAAATTATATGAGCCAAATACATGTAATTATGTAATATTAATTACTTAGCAAAAGAGTATTAAAACACTCTGACCAAAAATAATCGAGCTATTTCTCCGGAACCAAAAATAAAATTGCCACACTTCTATAAAAAAAAACTATGACACTTCTATAACTAAGAATAAAATTACCAAAACTTAATAAACACTAAGACGTGATTATCACACAACAACAACCAAAAGGAAAATTGCAAAAGCCTTCTAACACAAAATAAAATCACCACGCCTTTGTAAGCAAAAATAAAACTGCCCAACTTCAATAACCAAAAAATGATAATAACTGTTCCGCACCTTAAACCAAAAATAGAGTTGACCAAAAGTAAATTGACACAACCCTATAACCCCCAGAAAGAATAATTACTACGACTTTAAAACCAAAAATAAGATTGTTACACATCTATGACCAAAAATAAAATGGCCACTTTTCCAAAAAACAAAAATAAAATTGCCACACCCCTATGACCAAAAATAAAATTGCCGCACCCCTATGACCAAAAATAAAATTGCCACGCCCCTATGACCAAAAATAAAATTGCCACACCACTATGACCAAAAATAAAATTGCCACATCTCTATAACCAAAAATAAAATTGCCACACCCCTATGACCAAAAATAAAATTGCCACGCCCCTATGACCAAAAATGAAATTGCCGCACCCCTATGACCAAAAATAAAATTGCCACATCTCTATAACCAAAAATAAAATTGCCACACCCCTATAACCAAAAATAAAATTGCCACATCTTTATAACCAAAAATAAAATTGCCACACCCCTATGACCAAAAATAAAATTGCCACATATCTATAACTAAAAATAAAATTGCCACACCCCTATGACCAAAAATAAAATTGCCACATCTCTATAACCAAAAATAAAATTGCCACACCCCTATGACCAAAAATAAAATTGCTGCACCCCTATGACCAAAAATAAAATTGCCACACCCCTATGACCAAAAATAAAATTGCCACATCTCTATAACCAAAAATAAAATTGCCACATCTCTATAACCAAAAACAAAATTGCTGCACCCCTATGACCAAAAATAAAATTGCTACGCCCCTATGACCAAAAATAAAATTGCCGCACCCCTATGACCAAAAATAAAATTGCCACATCTCTATAACCAAAAATAAAATTGCCGCACCTCTATGACTAAAAATAAAATTGCCACGCCCCTATGACCAAAAATAAAATTGCCACATCTCTATAACCAAAAATAAAATTGCCACACCCCTATGACCAAAAATAAAATTGCCACATCTCTATAACCAAAAATAAAATTGCCACATCTCTATAACCAAAAATAAAATTGCCACACCTCTCTAACCAAAAATAAAATTGCCACACCCTTATGACCAAAAATAAAATTGTCACCCCACTATAAGCAAAAGTACAATTGCCATACATCTTTAACCAAAAATAAAATTATCATACACTTAAACCCAAAACTATATTGTCACACCCCTATAAACAATGATAAATTTGACATAAATCTATGACCAAAAAATTGCCATGTTTCTACAATTAAAAATGAAATTGCCACACTTTTTAAGCAAAATAAACTTGATAAGCATCGGCAACCAAAAATAAAATTTTCACATCTCTATAACAAACAAACAAAAACGAAAAAAATAATTACCACCTCCGAATAACCAAAAACAAAATTGCTACATCTCTATTATAAAAAGAATGCCGCACAGCTGTAACCGAATATGAAATTGCCATATCGCTATGATCCAAAATGAAACTTCCATACCCCTATAACCAAAAACACAATGGCCACACTTCTATAACCAAAAATAAAATTCCATGAAAATATAAAAATGATATATTTATGTTTGGAATGCTATATTCTCATATATTTGTTATATTGTTTCCATGTTGTAGAGCTTTTTAGTAAATAATATCTAATAATATCCGTTTTAATTTTACAATGTTCCACTAAAAATAATTAAATATTAATATCTTTCTTATTTAAGAAAGTATTCTATTCTTAGAAATTGTTAGGGTGTACTTATTTATGATCGATAGTATATGTCTTTTTTTTTTCGTCCTAACTCTAAGCGGTAAATTGAAGAGAAAAGAAATCGATTAAACTTAATAATACAACAATGAAAATCTCGTACAATAAATGAAATTTAAAAAATCGATAAAGAGTAATTAAAGGATCAATGTGTTTTTATTTGATTGAAAACTTAATTTTCTCGAGAGTTTTGTAATTTTTTAAAATTACTAGTAAAGACTTTTTCTAATAGTAATGACTTTTTTTAAGTTGTAACAATTTATTACATCTCCAAAATTTAGACAGATAACTTATAATAGGTTGATTCAACTTGTAACGACTTATTAGAAACGTTAGTGACTTATTAAAATTTATATTGACTTGTTTAAAGTTTAAATGGTGTACTTTAGAATGTCAATCAGCTGATACTGATTTTCTCTGAATTTATTCTTCTTTAAATCAACCCCATTGAATATCACGCACAAACAGGTAAAAAATAAACATTTTTACATAAAATAAAAAAATTTTCAGCATTCAGCTCAGCGTCTTGAAGATTATTACATTATTTTCCCCAACAAAGCAATTAGATAAGCAAGTCTTTTGAAATTCACTAACTTTTACATAAATTTAGTTTTTATTCATTAAATAAATAATGAATAAATGATACTGGATTACCTTCAGACTTTAAATCCTTTCTTTTTTCATTTTGTATGAAATCCGTCAAGGAGATTAATTTTAATCCACTTTAACAAACTCATAAAGAGATTAGAATGAAAACTTATGAATTCTGGCCTAAACTGGATTATGTACTCTAATTTGGATGATAGCAGGTCCAGTTTAAAAATTATATTGCATTGAACAAGTCTTTTGTAGCTAGGATGTGATTGTAAATATTGTTTTGTCGTGTTGATTGATTAATGTTTCCAAAGAAGAAGAAGAAGAAGAAAAACAACAACAACAACGAAGAAGAAGAAGAAGAAGAAGAAGAACAACAACAACAACAACAACAACAACAACAACAAAGAAGAAGAAGAAGAAGAACAACAACAACAACAAAGAAGAAGAAGAAGAAGAACAACAACAACAACAACAACAACAACAACAACAAAGAAGAAGAAGAAGAGGAAGAGCAGTATCGACCATAACAGCAAAAATAGACTAAAGTAGTATAATGTGTGGCTGGAAAAAGAAAACTATTGATTAAGACATGAATCAACGGTGAAAGAAAAACAAAACAAAATAAGGATTTTGAATATGGGCTTATTCAAATGTTTAAGGGTTAATTTAGATATTTGAATTATTAATTAAATTTTAGATTAAATCCATTTTTATGTTGATTAACATTCGAAAAAATAGAAAATCAAACGATCATTTCAAGTTTTTTCGAAATGCAATCAACTTTTAATTCAATATCGCAGAAATGAAAAAAGGATTTTTTCGTAAAAAAAAAAATTTCAAGTAGTTATCATCATCATCATCATCAATGAGTCATCAAAATCATTATCAAGACATATCGACAGCACCGTTTCCGTTCTATCTATCTATCTATCTATCTATCTTGGTTGGTCCTCAAGACGCATAGAAATGGTTGATATAAGTTTCGCTGGTTGGCTAAAAGGCTGTTGCAAATGAGTTCGACTCTAATTTTTCCGCAGTGTCCAGCATGTCTTGTTCGTCTTACTTGGATGGTTTGTGAGATGGGAGGTAAGTGGCCCTACAACAGTTTTGTTGTAAAGAGTTACTTCTAGGACTTGATCAAAACAGCACTTACCATCCTTGTGCAGTTCTCACCTGACTATTTTCTTGAAGGATATCGTTAGAATAGTGGAGCCACACAGTTGTACTGACACGGCTTTCGCTTGAAAGAATTGAAAAGAATCCTCAGTTGTTGACAGATTCCGCCAAGGCAATAAAGGTTATTTGGCAATGTCCATCTCTTCTCCAATTAAAATACATCAGTTAGAATTGGTTAATATGATACATGAAGCAAGACCTGATAACTTATCAAACGCCTATGATGGATTTTCTTTACAAAGCTAAAAGGTTCTAGCTGCTCAGTTATGTATCCTTAGAAAAATTGTTTGAAACGAACATAATAATGTAAAAAGAAAGAGAACAAGAGGGAATAGAAAGAAGGTTCGCTCTCTATGTTTAATAGCAAATTAACGTCGGTGAGTTATTTAATGCAAAATGCATCTCAGTAGAACAAGTAGTGACCCAATTTAACCCATAGCAAGGGGAATAATGGGGTTCATACCTTTCCCAAGGGTATTTGTCTGAAAGTGAGCGTTATAGAACGACTTGAGTTTGAACTCACTTAATAAGATATCACGGCCTGGCACGTTAGCCATTACGTCAGTGGAAGTCCCAGTAGAGAAAGAAGATGAATGAAGTAAAGAAATTGACTAGAAGAGTGAAGCAAGGGCAAAAAACAAAAGGGAAAAAGGAATGAAGTAGCGTCATTTCCGTTGGTTTCTCCCCCTTCAATCTCTCTCTCTCTCTCTCTCTCTCTCTCTCTCTCTCAGTTCTTCAAGTGCCGAAAGGGTGAAGCTTTGTACTACTATAACAATGCAATTTCTCGATAAAAATCAAGTTATATATATATATATATATTTATATATATCAAGATACCGTAAACATAGAGTAACGGTCATGTTCTTGTTCACGGGTTCAGAAGATCAAACATGATGAACGTAGAAGCGAAAAACTGACTATAATCAAGCACTTTTGACTGTATTTCTCCGTTATCCTGACTTGAACATATACGCTGTATGAATGATATTTAGTACTCTTCATTTACAAATATGGCAACGTATATATATGATTATTATATAATATGTATATATATATATATGATATTATTATATATGAATATTATATAAGATTATATATATATATATATATATAAGATTCACCTTATTTATGGAGTGGTCTTCATGTATGCATATATATATATACATATATATATATGTATATATATATATAGCTGTTGTATCACAGCTCTTCGGTGTAGCTAAACACGTAGGATACTTCTTTCAAGCTGGGAACGAAACCCGCCCCACTTTACGTTAGATTTAGTATTATAGCGCTCAGCCACATGGCGACAAACGCCAGCTCGATAATTTTTAGGCATTATGTAAGAGCTTTCGTTTGCTTACATTTTACCTTACCGGATACCAGAGTGCTATATATATATATATATATATATATATATATATATATATATATATATATATATATATATACGATGGTCACTCTATAAATAAAGTGAATCTTTTAATAAAACTACTCACATTTCACCGTGGTGTCTTCGTGGAGTAATGGTTAAAGCATTGGATTGCAGCATTGTAGTAAGCGATTTCGAATTCCTGTTACATTCACTTTCGGACAAATGCTCTTGGGAAAGGTCCATCCTTTATCCTCCCAGCTATACGTTAAATATTGTCACTTCTATTTTTCTGGAAGTATGGCTTTGGTAATGAATTACCCGCGAAGGTTGATATGCCATTTCACCAATGAAATAATAAATTTTTACACACACACACATATATACATAGATTTTTAACTTTTGATCTCTAAAAGTAATTTTTTTAAAATGAAAACCCTAATACAAATAATTTGTACTTTCAGCCAAGAATTTGAGATGAAAATGGATATGGAATAATGCAAAATGTTCGTAATGAATACCAAGACAGTCTCCTTACTAATATACTGAGCACCCTTATTAACAAAAGAAAGGCTCAGAAACATTTACCACACAACGGAGACAAGTAATGATAATGTGCAAGAACTGTTGTAAACAGGCTTAGTGTTACAAGGAAAAGAAAAAATGAGAATCACTAACATTGTGTAATATGCTGATTCCTCAATTAATAGACTCGAAGAATGGACATAAAAGAGGAAGAAGAGATTAATTAAATGAACAAATACCAGCAACAACAAAAGCAACACAAGGTGAAACAGGAAAACAGGAATTATTAACGCCAGAAAACAAAAGTGAGAAGAAAAACGCCTTTATGAATACTTCAAAAGACAAGCAAAGAAAATTTCACAAGAAGCGGCCCAAATAGAGAAACGGAAACAATAGCATACTTAAATAGTGTATGATTTAATTGTTTAAAAGGTTTAATAGATAAGAGTCGGGAAAAGTGCAAGCGTAAACTATTGAGAGAGACAGACAGAGAGATAGACAGACAGAGAGCGAAAGTGAGAGAGAACAGTAAACCATATAATAAGCAAATGCTACAAACTTCCCCAAAATGAATACTGAATCAGACACGACTGAATGGGAAGCATGGTCCAAGGAGAACTGTACAAACAAGTAAACTTTGATCATAACGACAAATAATATATGGCTAAGATCTGACCTGAAGAACGAAACACGCAAAGTTCAGTGGGATTTTTTTTTTTTTTTTTATCAAAGAGAATCACTCAATCCTGTTCAAAAGACCGAATCTAGTTTAGCTTAATAAAAAGAAAAATCCTCATCAATTAGTAGACTTGCCTTTACCAGTAGATTTTTGACTAAAAATAAAAGTAAAAGAAAGTGAAATCCTGGATAAAAGCTTTGACCTTGCCAGCTAGCTGAAAAACTTACGCATCATTAAAGGGATATTGTAACCAATTACAGATGGAGACCTCAAGAAAAACCTCGAGATATTGGAAAAGAAACCAAAGGAATTGGAAATCCAGAAACAAAACTGGTCGATCACAGCAATGCTATCCAGACAACATATTTGCCAACATATTTTAGCAGAATATTTCGAGGAGTCCTAAAGAGTTAAAGAAAGTTGCAATTATTCAGATCGAAACTTTTGTGAAAACTGTTAGGTACTTCTGGTTCGAGATCACACATTAGACGAACTGTGGCGAGAAAGTTGAAGATGACTCGTCAGCATAAAGGATTATGTGGATACAACGATGCAGGAACTCGAAAAATACACAAAAAAGCCAAGGAAGACTGATTACAGTAACCAGTAACCAGAACATCATCAGAATCAACTTAAAGACTCACAGGAAAACAATAAACAAGGAAAAAATGTAGAAAACAAGCAGAGGTATCATCAAAACCACAGCACTGTAAAGATCAACTATGATACTAACAAAAGTCCTGGAAAACTGTTGAGACTTCCAGCCACTCAGACTTCTGTCAAAAACCACAAGTTAAAACAGGCTTGATTTACCCGAAATAATAATGATAAATAAAAAGAGTAAAGAAATACCTACTAAAGCGTCTAGTATCAGCATTGACAACATAAGAACAAACAGAAGAAAAACACGAGAAAACAGAAAGTTGTATGAATATTTCAAGCGACAAACGAGCAAAAGATAACACACGAGAAAACCTGGACATAGCAACGAAAAAGATACCTCAAGAGAGAAACTGAATCTCTTCTTGTAGAAGTACAAAACAACGCCATGAGGACCACTTATATTAAAACGAAAATTGATATTATGCAACAGAATACCAAGTGTTGGTTATGTGGAGAGAAAGATGAAAGGGTTAATCACATAACAAGCGAATGCATCAAACAAGTCCAAAAATAGTTCAAGACAAGGTGCGTTTGGATAAGAAAGGTGGTCGACTAGGAATTTTGCAAGAGATTAAAATTTGATCATACTACCAATTGGTATATGCTTAAACCAGAATCCGTTAAAGAGAATGAGACGATTAAATTCTCTGGGATTCTGAAATACAAACAGCTAATTTCAACCAGAAGACAAGACTTAGTGTTAAATAACAAGAAAGAAAACTTGCCGTCTAATTGATTTTGCCGTTCCGGTTGACCACAGTGTTAAAATATATAAAGAAAGTGAAAAGATATAAACACTTGAACTAAGAAAGTTGAGGAAGATTAGAATGACAGTGATACCAATCATGGTTGTTGTACTTGGAGTGGTCTCTACAGGCTTGGAAAGGGGATTTGAAGAACTGTAAATCAGCGGAAGAATCGAGATCATCCAAAAGGCAGTTTGGTTAAGATCAGCTAGAATACTTAGAAGAGTCCTGGAGATCTGAGGAGACTTACTTCCACTCAGAATTGAATAAAAGGCCACCATCTAACGCTTGTGTGAAAAACTCAGAAAGAGTGAAATAATAATACACAAACAGGAGCAGACACTGTAAAAAGAATTTAAAAAAACTAGTAACCAACGCTAATATAAATGCCTCAAATTGGACGAATTTCAAATATCTTTCAAAACATTTGTACTTGTTCATTTGCTTTTTTTTTATTTTCATTCTCATTTTTTCTTTCCTGCAATTTCACTCAGACGTTGTGTCGATGACTGAGATTATCGTCGACATCGCAACTAAATAAGTCGCCAGGCAATTCTCAACCAAGAAATTTTAACGTCTTAGACATATAAAAAAAAGTAAAGTTGGCGACCATAGTCGAGGGTGACCCGAAGGCTCCCTTTTCGATTGCTACTTCACCAAGGTAGGGGAGGGCGCTACTCCTTCCCTCGATTGCTTCACTTTACCCTTGATCCGTACCTTATAATGCTGAGTGTTAAGCAAGGAGGCATCAAGTACCATTTTTTGAGTCTTTGGTATGACTCGACCTGGGATTGAACCCAGGTCTACCGGGCCATTGGCGAACACTCTAACCGCTAGGCCAATGTCCGGTATAATAAAATTCTTAGACATATAACATCTAAGAATTTTATCCATTCGGGGATTTTAGATTAAATGTGAACCAATATTTACTTTTGTTTTTGTTTCGATTTTTTCGTTTTTTTTTTTTTCGTAAATTACTGTTCTTGATTATCCTCGATTCTTACAATTGTTTTTGACACTATCTTCCCTTGCATGTATCCTTTTACTCTTTTGGTTTTGTATATCTCTCTCACTCTTGACATCTCTGTCTATCTGTCTCACTCTTGACATCTCTGTCTGTCTATCTGTCTCACTCTTGACATCTCTGTCTGTCTATCTGTCTCACTCTTGACATCTCTGTCTGTCTGTCTGTCTCACTCTGTGTGTATCTATGAGTCTGTGCATCGATATTCATCTTTTATCTATCTGACAGTCTTTTCCCAACTTCCTCATTCCTTTTAATAAATCAATATTCTCTCTCCCTCTCGCTCCCTCTCCCACCCTCTCTCTCTCTCTCGCTCGCTCGCTCTCTATCCATGCATCTCTCCTTAACTGTCCTCTACGAATATATTTGTCATTCTTTTTTAAATTTTGTCCCTTGGACTGTCTTTATCTGTCTGACCTTCTCATCATTTAAACTTACCTTTTCTTGTACTTTTTGCGTATATATATATATATATATGTATAGCTCAACCTCTGTCTGTGTGTCTGTCTGTGTACAAAGGGCAGAAGGTAAAAGCAGATACATGAAATCGAATATTTATTTTTGGGACAATTTCCGAGAAAGACAATGAACTATAAAATTTAGTTTCTAGATCGATTAGGGGGGGGTTAAAGGAGGCCAATGCCTCCGGTGAAAATTCCGATACCTTCGATTTCGATGAAAATAATGACATAACTACTGGACACCAAGTAAAGCCGATTTCCAAAATTTTACCATCTTACAATAATATTTAAATCCTCTAATGATGTTTATGACACGGAGCTCAGCCTCTTTGAAAGTGCAAATTTATGCAGTTTGCATGGAAGATATATAAAAAACAAAATATGTATTCTGATGTATCATTTTATGAGAAAGACAATGAACAACATGAAATTCACTTTCCAGTTCAATTAGGGAGGTTAAAGGTGGTAAACTCCCTCGGTGAATATTCAAATATCTCCAGTTTTAATGAAATTAGCATCATATTGCTGATGTTTACTGGAAGTCAGGATCTTTTTCTGGGAGTGTATACTGATTTGATTATTGGTAAATTGGAAAAATACTAAATCACATATTTCCAGTGTTAACTGATTTGATAATTAGAATCTGGGAAAAGTACTAAATAACATATTTCAATTGTTAACTGATTTGATAAATCATTATGTTTCAGAGTTTTCGTTTTTTCTCATTTTTCTTTTCTAATTCCTTTACGTTCAGTATTTTAAAAAACATGTATATCTTTATGCAACGATATCCTTGATATAAAATTTGCCAGCATTATACTTGAAATATCATAAATAGTTATAATGAAGACGTTACATTACTATGATAATACATATTTGATTGTTAGCGTTTGTTTTGATTCTTGAGCAAACATTGCAATATGTATGTGTTTATGATTTTCCTCACCCTTTTATTTACTTGCATATTACATACAAATACTGCTGTCTATGTGATGGCTGCTTCAATTTATAAACCAAAATATTGAGATAAAAATAAGAAGATTCTATCTGGTATAAAGGAAGCACCTCTTTTACACAAAACTGAAATTTCTTTCTTTTGAGTTACAAGAATGAATATAGATTTATAATCCACATGATTGTTAACAATATTTTTATTAGGATAAACGTGTATTGAATTTAAAAGTATAATAGACTATATAATGATATTTTGGCCAAAGCCTGGCAATAAGAGCTTGCGGATATTCTGCTCCAAAAACATTCAATAATATCGAAGCAGTAACTTTCATAAATTAGAGTACAATTTTTTAAGGTTTTTTTTCAACCCACGGGTATTTCTGTATATATATATATATATACACGAAGGTCATCCGACAAGGAAAGGGAAATTTTTTTTTAAAAAGTAATTTTTTTCTTTTTCAATATTCATTTCCATAAAGGTAAAATCTGCATTGTTTAAAAATTTTCTTATAGCAAATATCATTTCAATCTCACAATAATAGATGTTTTGAGGCTATTCGAAATGGTGGCAAGTCCAAGTGCTTCAAGCTTGAACAGAGGTCTGTCATCAAATTGTTGGTGGCTGGCAAGTGCAAATAATGGGGAATTTAAAGAAGAATGTTTGATGTGAATGGAGAAGCATTTGATAGTAAAAAAAAGAAACCTTAACAAATTGGCCAAATTGTGTAGAAAAGGTCGAAATAGCATTCAAGATGAAGACAGGCCATGCAGGCCCACAATGACAATCATACTAGAAATTTTGAATTCAGTTAATGCGTTCATTTTGGGCGACAGAAGTGTCTCTTTGTCAGTTTGCAAGGCCACGGACGCCAAGTTTTTCTAAATCAAGGGCTTGCTCCCTCAGATTTACACTTGTTTGACCTCTTAAAAAGGTCTGTGGGAACAAAGCGATGATGATGTGAAAAGGATTCTAAGCTAATGGGTCAAGATTCAGTCCAAGGTTTTTTATGCTGTTTTTTTTTTATGGGAACATGTGTTTTAAAAACTAGAGATGATAAAGTAAAACTTTATTAAATTCAATGCTGTGATGGTAATAAAAAATATAGGCGTGAATTTATCCGTAATATCGAAAAACGAATATACGAGTACATTAATCACTTAAAAAAGGAAATATGAATAACCATTTGGTCAAATGCAATTTAGAAACTAATATATATATATATATATATATATATATATATAGAGAGAGAGAGAGAGAGAGAGAATGAGAGAGATGTGATACGGGTTTTTAATAAATTTTCAAATATCAATTACGTCACACAAATTTGAAACGGAACATTATTAATGGAAATTGAATGTAATTAATGTTTTTCATCTTTTTTCGTTTCATTTAATGATTCAAAATTCCTGGTAACGCTCTAAAAACCCAAATATTTTACGTTGAGAATTAATTCAATAAATAAGGAAGTTCTCTGAAGACCTTATATTTTTCTTCTCTCTCTCTCTCTCTCTCTCTATATATATATATATATATATATATTCGGCAAAAGTTATAGAATCCCCTCAAAGGATGTTCCCATATTTTCATGGCTTGGAAAAACTATGCTATTAATTCAAATATGTAAATCTAGTTTGTTAAGGTATATCCTATGAAGCTATGAAAGAAAAATGTTTTGCAGCTTATCTGTTAGTTTATTTACTGCTAGATAAGAAAAAATAACCCTATTCTCTAATTGTTGTAATTCCATACTGTTTGTCAGGGCAAGTATAGGCGCAATCTGCATTACCTACCATCTTCGCCAATGGTGGGATTATAAAATGTAATTTAACCAGAAACAATATCAGAAGTAGTAGTCGTAGCGGCAGGCAGAAGAAGAAGAAGAAGAAGAAAAGACAATCGATCGATCGATTTGTACTTTGATCAATAGGAGCAGACATATTTAGATAGATAGCTGGTTAAAAATGCGTAGCCTGTGATGGTGTTTATGCGGAAAATAGTTTATTGTAGCTGAAAACATTCTCTATTCAATAATGTCGGTGTTCTTCCCGTTAAAGTCAGCGTGGAAATGAATAGGAAGCACTATTTTCGAAGCAATTGATGTGGGGGGGGTAACTAGAAAAAGAAAAAAAAAACATTAAAGAGCGACAAAGAGGGAGAGAAAGAGAGAGAGACAGACAGACAGAGACAAAGAGAGACAGAAATACGGTGCCACTCTGCTTCCTGTGACAATTGGAGTTTCCGTAGAAATAGATAGAAGAGATTATTTTTGGAGTGCCCCTTGCATGTGTGTATGTATGCGCACGGGTGTGTAAGAGAAAGAGAGAGAAAGAGAGAGTATTTGTGTGTGTTTGTGTGTGTGTGTGTGTGTGTGAGAGAGAGAGAGAGAGAGAGAGAGAGCTAGAGCATGTGTGTGTGTGTGTGTGGTGTGTGTGAGGGTTAGTATTATTATTATTACTAATCACATTAGCAGTTGTTGACGTATTGAATTATTCTTTCTTTAGAAATATAGTCTTTCGAGCTGAAATCATTGTCGAACTAAAATATTTTTTGCACGCAATATAATATATATATCAGTCTATATGTATATATATATAGAGAGAGTGTAAGTCAGACAGACAAAGAAAGAAACAGGGATAGCTCTACGTTTGGATAAGGTAAGTTTGGTTTGGCTTCTTTGTTTAATGGCATATCAAACTTTGTAGGTTATTTAATGCCAAAGCCATTCTCCTAGAAGAACAGTAGTGGTACAATTTAACCCACAGCTGGGAGGATAAGGGGGTTCATACTTTTGCCTGAAAGTGAACGTAATAGCGCGACTGGAGTATGAAATCGCTTGCTACGATTCCGCAGTCCATCGCTTTAACTATTACATCACGAGGACACCCCCTGGATAAAGTAGGCAGTCAACGGTGCTTGATGATTGTCAGTTTCTAGTCAACATTCTTATCAACTTGTGAATTTTTGAGTGTGCTTAATCTGTAAGAAAACTGTCATTAGATATAATGTGCTGTATAATATCATAACATTTAATCGTCCACCATTTGCGATTTTTTAAATAAGCTTATTACAAATAATCAACGCTTAATTGAAAATTTAGATTGGCATAAACAAACTTACATAAGACAGACCGTTGAATACTACAACTTTACAAAACACATGCACTCTGTATGCACACATAATGCATATATATATATATATATATATATAAGTTAATATTGTTATTTTATCTGTTGGCTATGGGTGAGGAAACACGTTATGCTTGAGGACACGATCATGATAGGCGACGAGTCCGTGAACTGACAACCAAAGTTGTCTCGGGACCTGCATCACTTCACTTTGCTCCTTACTGAGCAAGATGGATGGTCGAAAAGCTTGATCCGATTTTGTGGAAAACACCAATCTTTTTTTATCAGCTAGAAAGCAGGAACTGAGAGTCAGTCACATTGAGAAAAACAAGACTGAGTGCCCTGGGTATGACGCTGAACAGTATCTGGTGGTCACCCTCCGGTCCTGGAACTTTAGGAAACGTGGGATACCCCATCATGGCCATTAATCACAGGTCTGCTCTGATCCAGATTGGTAGTACCTGTCAGGATCCCAATTGTGGGCCATATAGAACCGTTCAATCATTTTCTAACAATTCTCTTTTTTAGTTATTTTAAGCCACAAAGGTGAGTGCATATTGTTCATATTTGAAAAGAATAGTTGGTAAATATAATTACTAATATCAAATAACAATACTTGAAACCATTTAACTGTGCAAACAAAAAATTCATAATAGATAGAATTAATAAATTCGATGGCAATACTTGAAATAATTTAACTGAGAGCCTAACAAATGATTAATATTAAAAAGAATTATAAGTGTTAGATAGCAATATTGTGTGTCGTGAAATAAGTAAGTTCGACACACGTGTAAAATAAGATATATTTTATTCCGGAGAGAATACGGTACACATTTTGGTACACCGTCTAATGTAAATAATCTTAGTTATATTTGTTTACTGTCTTTAAAGTCATTTCACCAGTCTGTCTCGTGGGGGTTCTAGCTTCTTCACAACACGATACTTGAAACCATTTAAGTGTGTGCAAACAAATGATTTAAATCAAAAAGAATTATAAGTGTTAGATAGCAATATTGTGTGTCGTGAAATAAGTAAGTTCGACACACGTGTAAAATAAGATATATTTTATTCCGGAGAGAATACGGTACACATTTTGGTACACCGTCTAATGTAAATAATCTTAGTTATATTTGTTTACTGTCTTTAAAGTCATTTCACCAGTCTGTCTCGTGGGGGTTCTAGCTTCTTCACAACACGATACTTGAAACCATTTAAGTGTGTGCAAACAAATGATTTAAATCAAAAAGAATTATAAGTGTTAGATAGCAATATTGTGTGTCGTGAAATAAGTAAGTTCGATACACGTGTAAAATAAGATATATTTTATTCCGGAGAGAATACGGTACACATTTTGGTACACCGTCTAATGTAAATAATCTTAGTTATATTTGTTTACTGTCTTTAAAGTCATTTCACTAGTCTGTCTCGTGTGGGTTCTAGCTTCTTCACAACACGATACTTGAAACCATTTAAGTGTGTGCAAACAAATGATTTAAATCAAAAAGAATTATAAGTGTTAGATAGCAATATTGTGTGTCGTGAAATAAGTAAGTTCGACACACGTGTAAAATAAGATATATTTTATTCCGGAGAGAATACGGTACACATTTTGGTACACCGTCTAATGTAAATAATCTTAGTTATATTTGTTTACTGTCTTTAAAGTCATTTCACTAGTCTGTCTCGTGGGGGTTCTAGCTTCTTCACAACACGATACTTGAAACCATTTAACTGTGTGCAAACAAATGATTTAAATCAAAAAGAATTATAAGTATTAGATACCAAATATTTGAACGGATTTAACCAAGTTCAAACAAATGAGCTCTAAGTTGTTTCAAAATAAAGTTGCCTACAAACTATTAACATACGAATCAAATTTTTACAATCAGTATTTAGACAGTAAATAATCTGCATAAAACACCGATTGACCAACAAAAGATCTCACACGACGTTTTCTTTTTTCTTAACTATATCCATGAGTTATCGTGTCCAATTCCATCGTTTCGTCGCTTAAAATCTCTAAACAAAGGTTTTTTTCTTTCCATCGCTATTTTTTTAGTTTTTGTTGCTTTTTGTTTGTACGTATTTGCAAATGGTATTATTGTCAGCATTAATTAGTCTTTATTTGCTCTTTTAATGAAGTCGCGTGTCCTTATAGTGTTATGTCTACGCAGTCATCCATGGGTAGAGAATCCTCTTTCTCCTTGTTTTTCGTGACATACATAGTCTGTCAATGGCATCTATCTGTCGGGTGTGTAACGTTGGGAATTGTCATCACTTCGCTTGTCCTTCGGGGTCCATTTGTCTGAGAGTTCCTCCCTCGTTCATTTTAAGAATGGTCCAGTATATCTTAAAAGAGCTACTGTTCTGGTATTTATTTGTTTGATGAGATATCTGCAACAGAACTTAGTTTCGAGAAGTTTTCTTCTTCTTATCAGCTTCTCTCTTCTTTTTTATCGTTTTGTTTAATGGTCTCCGCAATATTTCCAACTACTTGTAATTTTACATCTCACAAAGCGCTTAGATACTTTCCTGATTTAGCAGTTTTATTCCTTCTGCTGTTTCATTTCATTTTTAGCTGGGCACATTTGTCAATGCCAACTTCCATTCCTTTATCCTGGCTGTATATTCTTATTGTTTGTAATTGGGATTTTACTTTTTTTCCTTTTTAGCAAATAGCGTGATATCATCTATGTGCATAAGGTGTTTTACTTTTTCCTGTGATTTTGAGAATTTCTTGTTCTCTGTGCAAACTAAATAATCGTGTGGCATCATGGCTATAACAAATGGCGAAAGCGAGTCTCCTTGGAAGATTCTTTTTTTGTTGTTTTCCCCTCTGCCAAGGCTTGTCCTGCTGCTAATTTCAATTTTCAGTTTCCTGGGTTTTTATTGAGAATTTTTTGATTTTGTCGGATATTCTGTACATTTTTAGACATTCTGTTATCTTGGTTTGTAGGACAATTGCAGAGGCTTTTTGTAATCAATTCATGCTATGGCTACATTTTGGGGGCTTTTTTAACCTCCTTGAGGATGTGCTGATTTATATATAGAAGATCATCTGTTTTTCTTGCTCCCTTTCAATATCCTTTCTGTTCTCGTGAAAGTATTTTTTCGATATTTTGTTTTCCTTTTCATTTAATTCAAATACTTTTTTTTAGCTATAACCAACCATCTTTGTTCCTTTCCTGTTTGTCAGTTTAAAACAATGTATATATATATATATATATGTGTGTGTGTGTGTGTGTGTGTGTGTGTGTGTGTGTGTGTGTGTGTGTGTGTGTTTAAACTATTTCCTTCTGTGTTTTTTGCTTTGATACTTTTATTTTTTCTTGTATATCTACCATTCTCTGTCTGCCAGCTTTCGTTTCCCTCTCTCTCTCTCATTCTAAGTCAATAATTTTCTTCTTTATTTCCAATTTAAAGTTACGCTACCGCTGTAAGTTCTTTTTTTAATGTTTTATCGACCAGCCGATTAACTGATCGATTGATTTGATTGGTTCATTTGCTATGATCGATCCAATAAGATACAGAAAGTGAGACAAAAGCCGCAAAGTAATTATTCTGTGTGTGTGTCTAAGTTAGCCAGAAACAATCAAAGACAGCCATCGGCAAATCGATACCTTCCGCCTCCTACGCAGAACTTTTTTCAATTGATTGATCTTAGAAGATTATTCCATTCTGATTGTTCTGATTATCAGTTGTGTGTCTTAATCGATTGGAGAATGTGAAGCGACTTGATTCAGCATTGGATTCAATCATTTTTACTAAGATGACTACAAGAGTTTAATAATAAGAGTTACTTTAAGGCCTGGCTTAATTGACTAATATCATTTTCGAGTTCTGTAGTTAAATTATCGTCATAGCCATGTATGTTAATTTGTATAATTCAACCAACAATCTTCCTTTATAATCTGCGAAAACGTATTTACGCATGCGTGTTTTTTTTTTCGCCAATGTCTCAAAGTAAAAAAAAAAAGGGAGAATCACATAGGGAAATTCCTTAAACATTAATCTCACAGTAGGACTAAAATAAATAACATGACAAGTAGAGATTGTTGTCAGTGGCAATGGCTACAGAATTCAATTATTTTCTGGCATATATTATCATCCTCCTCATCATGTCACGCTGCTAGTACGGATTTTCCTGGCCCTCTCTTGCCATCCATCTCTATCGTCCATTGCTCCTGGAAGGTCTTCCAGGCTACATCCTGAATCGACACAGAGCCTTTGTATATAGTTTCTAGCAGGTCGTCCAATCTCTGCTCGTCCATGTGAAGGGGTCGACAGGAGTATATCGCTTATGAGTACGTCTTTACTTCTCCAACAGTGTCCCGCATGTCTAGTACGTCTAATTTGGATAGTTTTCGTGATGGGTGGTAGGTGGCCGTACAGCTGTTTTTTTAAGGTGTTGCCTCCAGAAATGCTGCGAGCTGACAACTATACACACATAAAAATACATTGTATCAAATGTTGCATCGATAAATATTTAGAATTCGTCTTTGTTTTCAGAATTTTTCGGAAATTTATTGGCATCAGTCAAATGTTAATTCACATGAAAAAATAATTATTTTTATTTTCATCAAAATTTCCTTTCAGCTTTTGGTCTGTATTTGAAGCGAGAAGTAAAAGTTAAAACCGGGTTACTGTCAGTTTGAACATTTTAAAGAATATCCCAAAAGGAAGGCCTGTGTAACATGATTTAGAATTAAGTAGTTGAATCTTATGGCTGGATGTTTCCCATAACCTATTTTCATCTTCGAGGTCCCATGTCGAGTAATTCCCCGTTTATAACTGGGCGATGTAGTTTACTTGACATTTCCCACAATCTCTTAAAGTAACTCGCAACAGTTTATTATGAGTTACATATTACTGGCAGCAAGAGACCTTTTTATCCAACATAAATATTAACTATCTTTATAAGATTAAAGGTTTCCAACTTCCTTTCAATTTTTCCATAACTGAAAGAAGTGGCTTCATACATTTTCCCTAAGAGCATTAGTATGAATTGAGCCTAAAGTTAAAGATCATTTCACACTAATAGCAGGCGAAGTTTGATGTCGATTTGTAGATTCTGTTTTCATGCAGCTAGATCTATTGATACTTTTTCCAAAAGTCAGAGTATAAAGTAAGTGAAAATATCGCCGGCCATAGTTGGAACTCGGCTTGCTAATTCCTTTAGCGAGACCATAATTGCTCTGCAATATGCGTATCTGCTCAAAAACAAATATTTAAAAAAATATCAGACTTGTAATGAGTACAGTTCTCCATTAGTATAGTTCTTAATTCTCTCTTTTGGATAATATAGAATGAAAACTGCCATGTCCTGCTAAGACTTGGCGATCACAGCTCTCCACAGGTTTCTTTATAGATTATTGATGCATTACAGTCACTATTCTTTGAAGGAATTGAAGAGGGGGTTCCCGTTACCTTCACTATGCTTTGTATTTTGAGTTGTTCTTCTCCTAGACTGGATGCCCATTGATTGGGCTCTCTAACCATAGCCTAATCAGCCGTTTTATTTTCAACTAATGAGTAAGAGAGAAGTGGGTTCATACCCTTTTTAAGCCCACAGTGAACGGACCCAACTGAAGCTAACCCAGCTCACCAACTCCGATTTCCGAGTCCACATCTGTTATTCCATTCATATCTATATATATAGACGATCAAATCAATGAAATTTATATTTCTGTGCGCTTTAGTTCAAAGTTACAGTGAGAAATATTCTAATTTTTGTATAAAGAAATTTGGAAATATATTTTGTTGCTTAAAAAATGCGTTTTTCTGGAGAAATCTATTAATCTAACATGTTTATTAGTATACAACAAATACTTAGCATATGTCACCAGCACGACTATGCTAGTTTTCGTCACCATCGTTATCGATATGAAGACATTTGTCCAAACGGTGCACAAACGCACAAATATCCTCCCTGAAGAACACAAAGTCAAATCAATCTTTCTTCAGTTAATTACTTTGTAACACGACAAGATGACGCTTTTCTATATCCTAACGTCTCTTAAATGATCTCATTGAGCTCTAACATCGGTAAATTAAGAGTCACAACTAAATCATCACATTTGTGTCATCTCTCTTGCACTTGCCCAATGCATTCTTCGATTGTTGACAAACTTATTTGAACCCTTTCAATATTTTTTGTCATTCTAATTGGCGTCAGGCTCACTTATTTAGCAGTAGCTGAGTAAAATATCTATACAGGCAATTTGCAAGAACTTGTTTTCATAATCAATGCAATGTCCATATTAGCGACATCAGATAAATTATATTTATTGTTCGTTGTTTTTTGTTTTTTTTTCTGTTTGTTTGTTTGGTTGATTGGTTGGTTGTTTGGGTTTTTTTTGGGGCGGGGGTTGTTTTATCTTTTTCAAAAATACAAGTTGTCAAAAAGACGTTTGCATCGATTTTATACATCACACACACGCAGGCACACGCACACAGACACACAAACACAAACACACACACACACATATATATATATATGTTGGTTGATTGTTCTTTTAACTGAGGTTGTTTACTTTGTCCATTGGAATTCAGAACAAGTATCAGTAACATGCTGATAATTATTCAAATGTTTTGCTGTTTTGTTTAGGAAGTAAACATCAGAGCTTTGATAATAACAAAATATCAAAGTTAAAATTTACATAGACATGAGCAAGTTTCCGTTTCGGAAATTCCCTGGGATAGAGTCAAAGGTCATTTTATCTAAGATTATTGTACATATAGATTGTAATACATTTATTAGTTTAGATGATGAAACACTTTTAAATGGTTAATGAGTAAATATAAAAACACCAAAAAGATACATGATGCTAGGATCTTCACACTGTGGCCAATGTCAAAGGAGCAAGATTTATGCAAATATTATGTCTTTTTATACAGTATATACACGCTTTTAAGATTTGAAGGATTTAATGGATTTAAATTCTAGTGAACACGTAGGTATCCAATGTTGATGGTTGGTGGCAGGGAAGAGTTTTTTAGTCGAGTCTTCACTCACCAATTACCAATATTAGCATTAGTCTATCAGTGATATACTAAAACTGAACACAACGGAAAGAAAGACAAGATAAACGTATTTGTGCATACAAGACCATTTAACATTTCACTTTAACAATATACGCACAAGTAATATTTGATAAAAAGAATACCCAAATGTGTCCCAACAGCCAGAACTATACACATACAGATCCATGAACAAGCAGTATATGAAGGAGGGGAAGAGGTATTAATAGAAAAAAATCATTACTTTGTAACGACAGATTAGATAGCTATGTGGCTTTACCGTTTCTTAGCAGGGATCAAAAACAATGTTTCTACTCTTTAAAGAACAGAAATCGAGAATAGGTTTTCGAAACAGTGATGTGACCTCCTATAGGGTTCCTTAGAGAGATAATTGTTGGTTAAATCCTTACGCCAGGATTAAGACTGGTCTTCTAAGCACGGCTAAATGTATACAAGTCTTGTGAGACGAATTGCAAGATAACGGTAAATATCAATGTTCATTCATCTTGCTTTTTCCATCAAACTCTGAATGAAGCTAATTATTTCATGGGGGCATTTAAATACGCACTATTTTATCTAAATGAAAAATCATGAAATCAATTATAAAGAATTCATTAAAACAAAAGAAAAAAGACAAAATTAGATATTTACCAAAGTTCGGAATATCCACACAAAAACTATTTCTCAAACTAAATACATGCATTGCTTAGTGTAACGTTTATGATTGTAGAATTGAAATGGAAGATCCGAGTTCAAATCCTAGGCAACATTTTTTGCATTTTTCTTCTCAATAATTCTTTCGGTAAAGACATAAATTCATCTTTTCTCTCCCCAGATCTGGATAAACTGTTGGGTAGAATAAATCCTTGAGTTTCGGTTAAGCTACAAATCTAGGAGAATGAAAACTCTAAATACAAATCAGCTTTACGGCATTTAAAATTTAACTTTCAGTCACATCTTTTTCTTGATGGAGGGATTGGGTAAATACAACCATAGAAATCAGATGTTACTTACAGCACTTTCTATTATTAAATGCTCATAAATCTACGGTAATTTTTTTGTCGCCGCGTATTATTTCAAAACCACAAATCGCATGCTTTGCTAGTTTATAACGTCGATTAGACGAGTTCAAGTAAGCCTGAAACTGTAGATTCTGAGACCCTGCTCCAAGCCAGAGAGGCAAATCCAGCGAGCAACACTCGGAAAGTACCAGGAGAACTAGGCACCTCACAGTCCGGTTCGTCACCTTCATGACCTCTGGGCCAAAGGCATCTGTGCCTTAAGTTACCAAAATAGGGCAAAACTTTTGACTCATCGAAGTGAATTTACTTTCCAACTCATTTTTGGTTATTGATGAGTTTTGTAAGGAAATCCACATCTTAGAAAAAGTATATCCGATTATCCCCCGTGTTTTAAACTAAATGCATTTTGAAGATTATAACTGCTTTAAAACAGTAAGAATCACGATTATAATTTTGTTTTTGATGAGTTTTAAAGACGAGCTACAAGGATTAAACGATTAGGCTTTCAATGAGTTATTCATTTTTTCTTATCTATTTTTATACATGGATTACAATAATAAGCTCAATATGCCCTTAGAATTATTACAGGTATAATCTTCGTCTTATGATCCAAGGGATTTTTTTAAAGAAATCATAAAAGTTGTTTTAAGGTCTTCAGCTTTGATATATTTGTTTACATTTCAGTATGAAAGATTACAGTGACCGCACAGAAACATTTTAAAGCTTTTATTAAACATTATTGTGGTTGGCCAAATTGCAGTCGCATGTATGGAGAGGATTATCGTCATTTGAAACGGATACAGCGAATCAAATTCAAAACCTGAATGAGGCTGTTTTCATTTCACTTTACGTTAATACCCACCAGCAAGGTATGAATTTATATCCCCCACTCCCCAACAAGATAAGATTATTAGGTCCTCTAAACTTGACAGTGCAAACAGTCTAGAATCAAGAAAATTCTTAATTTAAAAAATCGCCTTTGTAAAAGATCGATTGATTTTAATGGCATGTCAATCCGTCTTGATTTATTTTATGCCTAGATGTTAAGAATTTGCGTTCATTGAATCTTTAATTTCTATTTTTGGGCAATTGTTTCTTAAGAGCTTTTTTTTGTACACGGTCCTATCTAATACGAAAAACTTTATATAGATTTATTTGACCCATAAATGGGACCCTAAAAAGTATTAACACTACCGTTAAAAGTGAACCTGAGAGTAATGGCAATAAAGATCTGCAGAATAAAGGGCCTCACCATCAAATTCAGTTTAGTGTCGTACACAGGACACCCGTTTTTGGGTGCGTCTCTTCCCTGTACAGGGGATACTTTCATCCATTTGTAATAATGTTGGACGTCACGATCCCTTCCTTCAAGTCTGTAATTGCCAAATTTGAACAGATACGATAGCAAAAACTTTCAGAGTTTACAATGTTGAAAACCTCACCACTAAAAAGGATAGACGCGGGAAAAAGACGAGCAAATGTGAACAAATCAATTCGAAACTTTATTGCACTTTAATTAACGACAGTCTAATGAACAGGATAATAAAAGTTGACTTTATTATCGTTACAAAGTAATTCATTGTCTACATTTACGATAGTATAATGTCCGAGGTTTTATTGATAAATAATATCTTGAATCCTATAAAACAACTTTTAGACCAGATAGAATAATGAAACTGGAATGAAAATCTAATAAATTGATTCCTCTTCAAAATTACGAGTTTATTTTTCAACATAGTCACCAATTAGTGCAATAGATTTTTCCAAAGGTTCTACTTTTTTTTTTAATTTGCGATCATGAATAAATTTTCTGGTTTATTGTTCATCCTCGGGTTGTTAGCACCTTCGAATTCGGCCACTGAGACATCTCATCGTATTTTCAGGTTTTGCAAGTTAATTACAAATGCATAATGAGTTCGATCCTCACTAAGTGCAAAATACTTTTGGTCTTGTGTAAATTTAAGCCATAATTAGTTTTAGAAAATTGGTGATTCATATTATTTAATGGTTAACGAGCTGGGCTAGCAGACATTTCTAGTGAGTTTGATTCTCACAGAGCGCCAAAGCGTTGGTCTTGTATCACACTAAGACAATCTTAGCAAATTTCGACATCAACTTTTGCATCGGGTTAAAAATGTTGATATTTCAGCGGCTCTTTGAATTTTGGTCGTAAACAAAAGTTTGAAAGAGATTGCAATTCGAGATAGTACGGACATTGCGCAATAGCAATATTATGTCACTTGTGAAAGAAATACATATATACCTAATTAGGATATAAATTTTAACAACAGTTTTACTAATAACATCCATTATTCCTTTATTTTGATATTTCCAGCGATATAGCTTCGTATTTAATCTTAGATATCATCAAACGATCAGATCCTCCCGGTCCCCCAGAGAAACGAATTTTTTTTATATCTTCCCCCGAGTATATATCTATATGAGTTGAGTGGGGACGCTTCTGGTATTATTGGTGCTCTTGGTATAATGGTTATAGCCGTAGGAAATGGCCTTGACAATTCGAGTTCAGTTCCTGGAGGAAGCTGTTTGCATTTCAAATTACGCCAATAACCTTGGGAAAGGTGCGAGTGCAATTATTTTTCATAAAGCTATGAGGGAATCGTAATGAAGACTGGACCCTTTTAACTTGGTATGGCAACCAGTCTAGGAAAAGGACAATTTTGAATTCACACGCTGCTAACAAGTGACCTTGTGTCACATCTTGCTGGTACAGAGGGGTTGGGTAAATAGATTTGTATGAGTTGAAAATAATGAATAGCTCTACATTCAAATTGTTTGTTTACCTGTAATGATAAAAAAGACTCTTTTTTAATCTCGCTTCTACAAAATCTTTTAATTCTGATTTGTTTTGACACTTATAAAAACAAAACAAAAATGCAGCAAAATTGTTTCCATCACGTCACATTTTAATTAGAATCAAAAGGAAATTTAATGAAAATAGAGCAAATAACAAATGTCAGTGTATTTATATTTTGTTTTTCTTAATCACTATTAATTGAAAATAGTCTACGATTTTAATTTTAAATTGTACGTAAAACAATCAAGTTTATACATTCAATTATTTGCATATAACTATTCATGTTTTTTTTAACCAATCGGTTTTCGTCCCCAAAACTTGTTTGGCAGTAACTGTTTTATACACTTGTTTTCGGCTATATCCTTTTGAATCATGTAGATGTCCCATTAATCAAATACCCCGATGTTCCTGTTACATTATTTCCATGCCCTTGATAAAATCATTTACACCATTATTTTTTCACCGTTCCAAGGTTTTCAGGGGAAAAACAAAAACGTAAATCCAATAGTACTCTCTGAGAAATATTCCACTGGATTACCAAATGTTGCAGAATTTCTTTGCATTTTGATTCCTTATTCTTAGCTAACGATTTAGGAATCATTTCTAGAAATGATACCCGATTCTCTCATTTCAGGTCGTTCACCATAACATCAAATCTTGCAGCAGATATAAATTTTCTAATATTGGGTCTGGTCATAAGAACTTCTTACAATTTCTCTTTAGACAAATTAGAAATCCTTTGGTGCAAATATAAAAATTGGTTCCCGATGTTGTTATGGCTTCAAAAATCTGTTTCCTGAATCCATACTTAATATGAAGTATAAGTAGAAACACATTATCTGAATTCACTTAGCTATGACAAGTAAAACTGAGATAGTAAACGTATGTTTTTACCAAACATTTTGATATAAATAAGTTCTAAATTCAAACGTTCTCATTGAAATAAATAATTCTCGAATTCTATAATTTAAAAGCGAGAAAATCTGGTTCGTGAAAAATAAGTGTTTTTTTTTTATTTATTTAAAAAATCAGCGCAAAATATTTTTATTTATGCTTATGTATCGATAAAACCTTACCAAAACCTGCAATTTAAAAATTCAAAAAGTTTTTCTGGAGAAAATGGTACGCGATGAATAAAATATTTTCTTTTAAATTTGGCAACTGACTTTTTATAAAATTCATCTAAAATTCTGAAAATAATTTTTTCAATGTTATCCCATGTTAATAATAAATACAATTTATTTAATTTTCGGATAATTCATAAAAATATTTTTCTATTTTCTATATACCTGTGGAAATCTTCATTTCGGAAGTTAATTTGCCGGAATCAATTAAGTTTTCCCTAATATGAAGCTTTACCTACTGAGGAAACTTTAAATGCAAATCCATAACAAGTAGTTTTATTGAAGCTGGAAACAATAGACACATTCGTCACAGATTTTCTACGAAATTGCCAGGATATTTTGCATACAATTTTATATAAATGTTTATAAAATGTTTTCCGGCTGTAAAAATATAGGACAAAAGTAGCCGAAGAATATGGATTCTCTAATAGAATTATCGCTTAGATTATCAGGCTGACTAGATATTTTTAGACACCAACTATACGGACACTTGCCCCCCATCACGAAAACTATCCAAGTTAGACGAACCAGACATGCAGGACACTGCTGGAGAAGCAAGGACGAGCTCATAAGTGATATACTCCTATGGACCCCCACATATGGCCGTGCAAAAGTAGGACGACCAGCTCGAACTTACATACAGCAACTATGTGAGGACACAGGACGAAACCCTGAAGACCTGCCGAAGGCGATGAATGATATGGAGAAGTGGCGAGAGAGGGTCAGGGATATCCGTGCTGGCGGCACGACATGATGATGATGATGAGATATTTTTCACTGCAAACGGATGAATATAATTGGCGGCGTGGGTGATTCACTTAACTCGATGTCATTGATGGAGATGAGGACGCATGAAATCAAATATAGTCTGGATTGCTCAGGAAGGGATTAACCATTGTAATCTGCGGATTATCTTGATTTGCCAAACAAAAGTCTGCATATAGGTAGTTAAATCTTATAGATCTTAACGATTTTTTAAAGGTGGATTTCAAAGAATATCTTTAACGGGAAATTATATCAGGAGTTTGAGATTTCTTAAGGAAAACTAACTTAGTGTGATAATCATCATCCCCCCCACTCATCTACACAACTGAATAACCATTTGAAGTTATAATGCAAATGTTTTTAGATATTTCAAATTCTTTTATGCCCTGACGGCACTTGACTGCTTCTCCTAGATTCCCTATACCTGAGCTCATTTTACTTTAAAATCCGCTGTACGTGTCTTTTTTATCATATCACACATCTGAGTGGCAGCAGGTTTCATCAGTTCTTCAGGATTCTTCTGAGTATTGAAGCCAAAATATGCTGTGGTCTGTATTCTCCCTCTGTTCTTTACTTCCTTCAACCTTTTTCTGGCTTTTGGGAACTGTCTATTGTGCACCATCAACAATAGGCATCACTGACATCTTCATGTTTCATAGCTAGTTTATTGGGTTGGATTGGGTTAGGTTTTATGGAATATCAACCATTTCAGTTATTTAATGACAAATGTTTTTTATACATATGTTTTGTAAACGCATAGTTTGTAGATAACGCTTTTAAATGAGTCAGAGCTCATTTGTATGCAGACAATTTAATAATTTGTAAGTCATTAGGTAATCTTATTTTTGAAAGGGTTAGAGCTAAATTGTTTTCACACCTATGTAATTATTGTTTGGCCATAGTTATTCAATATTAATCATTTGTTTGCCAAAATTAAAGTGATTACAAATATTGCTATTTAATACTAATCATTCTATTCAACACTATTAATTCATAAGCACATAGTCAAATGGTTCTGAGTATTGTAATGTAATGGCAATAATTCAATTTCGGCACACAGTTAAAGAGTTTCAAATATTACTATTTAACACTGGGGCACCTCTGGTGGTGTAACGGTTAGCAAGCTAGACTAACAGATCTACACGAGTGAGTTCGCGTCTCATTGGGCGCCCAATTCATTCGGCCTTGTGCCACAGCAAAGCGCTTTGTAAATTACATTGCTATTTAACACTAATTATTCTCTTCCAAATTACTTATTCGTTTGCACACAGTTAGATGGTTTCAAGTATTGCTACGTATCCCTAGCAATTTAAATAAACATCAGTCATTTGTCTACACAGTTAAATGGTCCAACATTTCAATTTCTAACAATGCAATTCATAAATCATATTTTTGCACTGAGTTTAAATGTCAAACAGTTCTATTTGACCCATAGATAAGAGCTTAACAGGTGCGACCACTCTGGGTCTGAGTGGACCTGGGAGTGATGGCAATGAAGAGGTACTCTACATTACCCAAAGCTCTAGGACTGGAGCTTCAGCATCAGATTGTTTAGACGAGGATTACTACTATTATGGGATTTTACCTGTGCTCATATTCAGATTTTTTTATCTAACCTTTTTGATAATTGGTTCCCATCTTGTACTTATCTCTATATTAGCTCTACTAAAGAGGTTATTGTAGCCCAACATATGTGCTGATTCCTTAAGGCGTCTAATTCTACAATGTTCAGCCCTATCAATTATTTCAACTTTATCCCATGAGGACAGATGATTTCCCTTTTCCTTCCATATATGGTCCGCCATACCCGACTTTTCAATCTCGCCTCCTAGTTCCGCCTTCCGATGTTCTTCTAGCCTTACTTTTAGTGGGCGACCTGTCTCGCCTTTGTATATTTTACCACAACTGCAAGGGATGGAGTAAACACAGATCTTGATCATGTTGAATTCCTTTGGTGGCTTGACCCGGAAGGGATATCTCCGGAGAGTTGAACCACTTGTGAATACTGTCCTAATGTCATATGGACTACATATCTTTTGGATCCTTTCGGCTAGTCCTTTGATATATGGAAGACAAACTGTGGTGAGTTTTCAGGTACTGTCCTCTATCCTCCTATCCAGGTTTCTTGAAGCCGATGTTATGCGCACTGGGTAATTGTTGCGATGGAGGTTGTGTCTCAAATTTATCATTTCTTCTTGAAATGCATCAGTATTTGCTCGATGTAGTAAGCAATGGACTATTCCTTTCTTTACATTATATGGATAATGGGAGTTGAAACTGAGGTACCGTCTGGTGAAGGTGGACTTACCATACACAGATTACCCGAATCCTTGCACTGTACGTGTTGCTAATAATCGAGGAAGGATAATTTGTTATCCTGCTCTTTTCCCATAGTGAACTGTATAGATGGTCGGATTGAGTTCACGTGATCGAGTAATGTCTGAACATCTCCCTGATGATGTCAGGAAATGAATGTGTCATCTACGTATCTAAGCCACATTGATGCCTTTGGTGATATTGATCGTAATGCCATTCCTTCGAAGTATTCCATGTATATTTTGGCCAATACAGGTGAAAATGGCAAAACCAATGCTAGTCCTTCTTGTCGGTATATATCCAATCCCATCCCGAAATAGGTTGTCTTCAAACAGAAAGTTAACATTTCCATTAGATTATTTATCGGGATACTAGTGCGTTCTTCCTGAGAAAAATCTGAATATGAGCACAGGTAAAAAATCATACATAACAGTCGTAATCCTTGTCAAGTAAGAACATTAAGTTTATAAGTCCCAAAAATTCTCTCTAAACAGCTGGATACATAGCGTAACGGTTATAGGCGTTGGTTCCCTAAGCTTCTAAAGAGACATTCGTCTCGAGGTTGCAGGGTCAATCCTGACTGAAGGCAAATAATAATACAGGAATTCTTAACACTTGTACTCCGTTATAGTAAACGAAATCAGAACAGGCGACCCCCGTGGATTCAATTAAGGACGTGGTTTGAAGTTTCCTTTAGGTGCCCGTGTTCGACAATCACCTGAAGAAGGCTGGAGGATATATTAGCCGAAACGTTATGGAAATAACAGTAAAGATGAAAACAATAGTCCGAAAACCTGTAATGATAAAAATGATTAAGCAGAAATGCAGACAACTTAAATTTTGATATCTTTTGGCACTGATCGAAGTTATTTTCTTTTATAGTTCTTAATCACGATGTCCGTTCTATAGCACTTGATTTTTCTATCAGTTTGTATTGAAAAATCCAAGAGAATAGTATTTTCTTTGGCTTCTACACTTGATTCTTGTTGGTTTTTATACCATTTTTCACAATTCATTAAATAGTATTCATATACTTTCCAATAAATGTAATACCCTATTTTATTATGCCTTTCTTTATATTATGCCAAGTCTGCTGGGTCCGTAGAATACACCGACTGCTTCTCTGCAGAGGGGTAAGACACCCCACAACGAGTGTCCAAGATTTGACACTAAACAATCTGATGGTGAGGCTACAGTTATGCTGGAGCTTTGAGGAATGCGGAGTACTCTTTTTTGCCATCGCTCCCAAGTCCACTATGATCCGGAGTGGTAGCACCTGATAAGGGTCCTATCTATGGGTTAAATAGAACTAAACCGTGGCTTCATGACTTTACTGGTTTTGGAATTTAAACAGCGAAATTATGCTAAACTGAATTGTTTAAAATAAAAGTGTTTTTACATTTAAACTGTGTACTTATGCTAAATTTAATTATCTGAAATAAAACTGTTTTGACATTTATTTTGTGCATTGCCCAGTTGGCTAGAGCTGCGGAATACACCGACTGCTTCTCTGCAGAAGGGTAAGACCACTACCCCAATGACTATCCTGGATATGACATTAAACAATCTGATGGTGCGTTTCCAGTGATGCTGGGGCTTTTGGGAATGCAGAGTACGCTTTCATTGCCATTGCTCCCAGATCCACTCTGGTCAAGAATAGTATACACCTGATAGGGCCCTATCTATGGATTAAATAGAATTAAACTGCATACTTATGCTAAACTGAATTGTTTGAATTAGAACTATTTGACAAAACTGAATAGCTTGAAATAGAAATGTTTTTGACAATTAAACTGTGTACTTACAGTTAAACTGTGTACTTTTGCTAAACTGAATTGTTTGAAATGTTTTTGACATTAAAACTGTACGTACGCTAAACTGAATTGTTTTATATAGAACTGTTTTGGCATTTAACTGAGTGTGGAGAAAATCTATACTTATTCTAAACTGAATTGTTTGAATTAGAATTGTTTGACTAAACTGAATACTTGAGATAGAAATGTTTTTGACAATTAAACTGTGTACTCATGCTAAACTAAATGGTTTGAAATAGAACTGACTATTTGTATAAAAATGGATTTGGCGTTAAATGGTTAATATGCCAACCAACCATTTTTTATATTCTATTAGAGTTAGGGTTGGGCAACTAAAGACTAAGTAGTCAGTTGGTTCAGTTTTTTGTTCTCACAATCTATATATTGGGTTTCATTCGTTTTTTATTATGTTTGTCTGATATTTTCTTGTTGCTAAGCTCTGGATGAGTGCAGCCGTTATTAACCCCTCTGTCTCCGTTTTCTGCCCAGCACTTCTCAGACATGCATTAGTCTTAATCATATCTAGATCCGCATTTTTAATTCTTTGTGTGTATCGTGCATTTAGGGTTTTCCCCCAGGCGTTTTTAATTGATTTATTCCTTGTGTTTTTGTTGCTTCAATCATTTTATCTTTTATGTCATTTCTTTCGGTTGAATTGATCAGCAAATTTATTAATTTACTTACTAATTGACTATTTTTTTTCATTTGCTTCTCGTGTGTGTTAACAAACTGTAGCATCAAATCTGGTGTAACGTCTTTGGAAGTTTTTGTGGGTCAGTTCTATTTGGATTAATCCTCTTCCACAATGTTCACTCTTGATATAGAGACGTTATATATCTGCTCTATAGTGATATATTGTCTGATAGATTATAAATTTCTAAACTTTAGTATCCTGCTTTTTTTTAAAATTTCAGCAAAAACTATGTGTGATCCACAGGTATTGTCAGAGTGTTTATTTCTATACTTTTATTTTTTACATTCAGTTGTGTTGCCCTTGTAGAATTTTTTCTTGTTTTTATCTTTCTTTGTAATATGATTGATACATTTGCTAAATATTTGTAGTTTTATTGTGTTCTAATTCTGTAATTTCCGTATTTATATCTACAGTGACCTTTTTTTTTATTTACTTGCGAACTTTTCTAAAATGTGACTTTCGTACATTCTTCCAGGCCAAATTGCATACCTATGTCGTGACTGAATCTTCATGAAGTGCTTAACAGATCTAAATCGTCATCATTTTTTGTATCTAACTTTAAATCGTCCATGTAGACTACATGGTTTACTTTTTTGTTGTAATTTTATATCTATGGGTGGTGTTTCCATGTTCAATGGAAAGAGGTATCTAAAATATACAAAAAAGAAAGTGAGTCTCCGTGGAAGATTCCGTTGTTAATGTTATGTTATAAGTTTCGAGCATGCAATTTTGATGGAATAATCTGGGGTTAGTATGCCACATTTCCATATTGTATTTTAAGAATGTTTTTATATCTCGGGGTATCCTAAGAACTTTTAGAATCCATTCGTGAGGTACGCGATCAAAAGCTTTTTTTTGCAGTCAATCCAAGACATGCTTAGATTTTTCTGTTTAGAATTGCAATTCTCCATGATCATCTTATTTATGAAGAGTTGATCTTTGCAGCCATGATTCTTTTTGACAGCCTTTTTCTTCTGAAGAGAATATGTCCATATATTCGATGAATTTGACGATTGTCTCCTTTAGAATCGATGTTATCATTTTATACGCTATGAAAAAGCCTGTGATTGGTCGGTAGTTTTTTAGCATTTCAGTGCTTTTGTTTTTGCTAGTTGGTTTGTTACTTCTTTTGTGAACTAATCAAGGATTTTTCATGTTCTTTAATGATTTCTGAATTAACTTTTGTCATTAGTGGAGGTATGAAGGGTAAATGGTAGAGCCAGTTGTTTGCTATTCTATCTCTTCGAAATGACTTTCGCTTATATGTGCGTTAAAGTGTATATATAATCTCTCCTCTTGTAATGTCTTTGTATATTTGTGGTTCATTATTCTTATAAGTGTCTCTTATATTTTAAATCTACCTTGCATTTTTGTTATATGATTTCTTATTATTTATATTACTTAAAAAAGACTCTTTTGGATTTTCGCTATATTTATTGTCCTTTTTCCTGTTTCTCCATCGAATTGTTGGTGGTGATTTTGAACTATTTTTAGTGTCAATAGAATTTTGCATTCACTTGTTTTTTTTTTGCTTCAGCTTTTCTTTTAATATCGGGATCTTATTGTAATATAATTAGGGACGCTGGTTGATTGTTTTGGTTATAAGTCGACCACAGTGCTGTGGAAAAGGAAAAACATATTTGAGGAAGAGGTTCAAGACGGTCACAGAGACAGAGACAGAGAAAGACTATAAAATACAAATTAATGGGCAGTTGAATTGGGGGGGGGGCTCCTCAAGTCGATGTCACTGCACCCCGGTTTAAAATAGAAATGTATCGGCAACATATCGGCGACGGTTTCTGATTGTTCGTCACTTTTTCTCACGGCGATGTTACAACGGGGATCCGACTGCATCTTAAAGCGGAGTGCTTCCTTTAAACAACCGTTAGAATCGTGGTGGTGGAAATATCTATGTGGTGCCATAGTGCTGCAAGGGTCTGCTAAGAACTTTGGTGGTGCAAACGTCTATGGAGTGTCGTAATATTACAAACTTCTATTTGTGCCATGGTAGTGTTACATAATCGATTGATGATATCTCATATTTTCTTTTAATTTTTCTTGAGTTCGTAGTTTTCACTTTGACACTTTTACTCATTTCATCAAATAGGTAGATTTCTTCTCTGTATTCTTCGATTCCTTTTTTATCCATTATTTCCAGTCGTGTTGCTTAGAGATATTTTTATTCATGTGTTGCTATGGTTACTGGATTTATCACTGAAACATTTTCAAATTTATATGATTTAAAAGTGAATTATTTGGTTTAGTCTTGTAGATTTTCTATGGCATAATTTGCCAACTTTATCTGCATTAGGTTCTTTTTATCATTTAAATAAATGTTTTTGATATGTTTTGCTTTCATACTAGCAACCTAAGTGAGTTTTCTGCTTATATTTTGTTTCATTTCATCGATTTTAATCTTATTTCCTGTGTCGTCTGGGTTTTCTATTTGAGGTTGACTATTCACCGAAGTGTTTTGATTATTTTCTATCGCTGGAATTTTCGTACAATTATTGCTTGATTGTTTTAATATACTATCTATTTAATTATTTTCTGTGTTCAAGAGTTACCGTTACATTTCATTGGATATCAGCAATTACCTGTTCTTGGATATCTTTTTCAGCATCTAATAAGCACTTGCTTTTAAAATATATATCTTCTTACATTGGCTTGTTTATTTGGATCTATGTGTTTCTGAGCATACATTATCCATATTTACCAACCCTCTGCCCGGGCAGGATATGACACAAGGTCAATTTTTAAGCGGAGTTTAACAAGTTTGAACTCAGAGTATTCCTTCTAGACTAGTTGCCTCACCAAGACTGAAGAACACAGTCTGTCCTACTATTTACCCATAGCTGGAGGGAGAATAATTAGATTCATACCTTTCCCAAGGGTACTCGTGCTATGTGAAATGCAATTAGCTGAGTCCAGGATTTGAACTCGTGCTGCCGTGTCCATTTCCAACGACGATAACCATTACACCACGGGCACCTTCTAAGCATATATTATCATTATTAATATTATTTTGAGAGTTTTTCACATCAGCGTTTCACATCGGCCTTTCACTGTAGTTTGAGCGACAGCAAATCTTCTCAAGTCTCCAGGACTCTTCACAGTATTTCTGGTCGATCTTAAGCATGTTGTAGTTAGGATTGTCTCCACTCGTCCCGTTATTTTTAAGTCTTCAAGTCCCTGTAACCACCCTTTTGTGACCGTACCAAGAGCACCAATTACAATTGGTATTCTTTCACAATTTTTTCAATTCCCTACTAAGGCCAATATACTTATCCTTCTTTTTGTCTTCTTTCAATTTTTCTCTGTGCATCTCATTCTCCAGAACAGATGGTAGGTTGTACATATACCATTGTAAGGTCAGGTTTACGTTTCTTGCACAATTCCCAGTGGATCGCCTTGCCCATACAGTCGTGTCTAGTCTTATATTCCATTTGTGCTAATTTCCTGCATTCGCTCCTTCAATCATTGCTTGTTTCGTCTCAATCACAACATAACCTATATCTGTTGTTTTGCTGCATTTTATCTATTCTCACTTTGATATGATTGATCCTTATGGTGTTGTCTTTTGCAGCTATTAGCCGAGATGTAGTTTCTCTCACGATGTTTCTCTTTCTTAGTCACGTCTAAGTTTTCTCGTGAGACTTGTCGCTAGTTTGTAGCTTAAAACGTCCATAGAGTTGTTTTTCTTCCCGCTTTTATTTTCTGGTTATTGTCGTTCCGTAGGACCTCGTGTAGTTAGTATTGTTTCTGGTGGCCATAATCAGTCTTAAGAGGTGCCCGTGGCATAATGGCTATCGTCGTAGGAAATGGACACGGCGACACGAGTTCAAATCCTGGACGAGACTGATAGCATTTCATATAGCGCTAATACCCTTGAGAAAGGTATGGATCCAATTATTCTCCCTCCAGCTATGAGTAAATAGTAGGGCAGACTAGGTTCTTCAGCCTTGGTGAGGCAACTAGTCTAGGAGAAACGCAACTCTGAATTCAAACCTGTTAAACGCCGCTTAAAAATTGCGGAGGGGTTGGTAAATATGATATGATAATCAGTCTGTCTCCGCACCTCTCTATGTGGTCTTCGAGTCGTTGTAGCAATGCGTCAACGGTATCTTTAATGCTGATAAGTCCTCTTCCTCCTTCTGGTCTTGACCCATATAGTCTGTCAACTTCATGGTCCAGTATATCGAACGAGGGGACAGTCCTGATATTTATCCTTTTTGTAAGGTTTCTTCAGAGTTTTTCACTTCAGCGTTAGCTGGTGGTCTTTCACTGCCGTTTGAGTGACAGCAAGTCTCCCCATGTGTCCAGGACACTTCTCAGTATTCTGGCGGTTCGCAATAATGTAGTAGTTTGGATGGTCTCCACTTGTTCTCTTATTTCCAAGTCCTCCAGTCTCTTTAATAATCCTTTGGTGACTCTACCAAAAGTACCAATCACGATTGGTATTATTGTCACTTTCATGATCCAAAGTTTTTTCAATTCCCTAGCAAGGTCCAGGTACTTATGCTTCTTTTCGATTTCTATAATTTTACTTTATGGTCAGCTGGGACAGTAAAGGCCACAATTTGGCAAGTTCTCTTTTTTTGTTGAATATTATATGGTATGATTGTCTGGCCGAGATTAGGTGATCTGTCTGTATGTCAGAATCCAAGACAATTTTATGTGTTTCATTCTCCAGGACAGATGCTGGACTGTGCATATACTATTTGTTTGAATGGTCAAATTTAAATTTCTTGCACTAATCCCAGTTGATCCCCTTGACCATCCATCTTGTCTAGTATAAAACTAGACACGACTGGGTGGGTAAGGTGATCCACGTGGAATTGTGCAAGAAATTTAAACTTATACCCCTTCAGTGCCAATTTGCTGCATTCACTTATTATGTGATTGATCGTTTCGTCTCAATCATCACATAACCTGCATTTGCTATTTTGTTGAATCCTATCTATTCTCGCTTTGAATTGATTGGTCCTTATGCAGTTGTTTTGTGCTGCTATTAAGAGATTCCGTTTCTCTCTTAAAGTTTCCCTTTCTTAGCCACGTCTCTGTTTTCTCGTGTGAGATGTTGCTTATTAGCCGTTTAAAACGCCCATAGAGTTGTTTTTCTCCCTATTTTTGTTTTCTAGATATTGTCGTTCTGTTGGTCTTCGTGTTGTCAGTATCGCTTATGGTGTTTGTAATCAGTTATTCTCCACATTTTTTAAAAATAGTCTTCAAGTTGTTGAACCAATACGTCAACGCTGTCTTCAATATTGGTAAGTCCTCTTCTTCCTTCTTTTCTTGATACATATAGTCTGTCAATGTCATCTCTGTGGTGTAATGCCTTCTGCATGGTCATTAGTTTTCTTGTTCTTTTGTCCATTTGCTTAAGTTCTTCTCTTGTCCACTTCAAGAATGTTCCGAATAAATTACGAAGGGTACAGCCCAGGTATCTATTCCTTTGATAAGGTTTCAGCTCTATAGTTTTGTCTCGAGTAGTTTTCTGGTTCTCCTTAGATACTCTTTCTTGGTGTTTTTCTTTCATCTCCACTTGTTTGATGGCGTCAGCGTCCATGATGCCCAAGTATTTGTACGTTTTCTTTTTGTGCGAGCGTTGTAATCTTATCTTGATTTGGTAGTTCCATTCCGTCAGACAGATGTCGTTTGCCACTTTTCATTCCTAGTGTAGCACATTTTTCTATGCCAAATTCCATTCCTATGTCCGGACTGTATATTCTAACAGCGTGTATTAGAGTTCCAGTTCTTTTTTCATTTTTGGCAAACAGTTTGATGTCATTCGTGTACATTAGGTGATTGATCTTTTCCTGCGATTTACTAAGTTTGTATCTGGCTGTGCATTTTCTGAATTTGAGGTTAAGTAGCATCATCGCAATTATAGATAGTAAGGGGAATAGAGTGTCTCCTTAAAATATATCTCTTTGGATCTTCGCTTTAGTTAAGCTTCTCCCTCCAGCTGTCAATTCCACTTTCTAGATTTTCATGGTTTTCTCGATAAAATTTATGACTTCATCTGATATTTTGTACATTTTGAGACAGTTTATTATCCAGCTTTGTGGACTATATCATATGCATTTTTGTTGTCAATAGAGACCATAGATATTTTTTTCCGTCTGGTCCTGATCTACTTGAGGATGTACTGATCTATGTTGTGTAGCTCTCCTGTGCCTCTGGATGCTTTGCAGATCCTTTCTCTTCCTCTGGGAACAATCTCCAGCTTTATTATTATTATTATTATTATTATAGTCCTTGATAGGTTTTTACACGAGTGTTAGCAGATGGTTTCTTACTGGAGTTTGAGTGACAGCAAGTCTTCTCAAGTCTCCAGTATTCTGACCGCTCGTAATAATTCTGTAGTATTGATGGTCTCCACTTGTCCTCTGGTTTCAAATTCTTCCAGTCTCTTTACCAATCCTTTGGGAATTGTTCCAAGTGCACAAACTACAATTGGTATCACCGCTTCTTTCATGTTCTATAGTTTACAATTTTTCTCTTTTGAGGGTTTTTCACAGCAATGTGAAGTTTCAGTGTGACGTTTAAGTGACAGCAAATCCTCTCAAGTCACAACAATTCCTTTTAGTATTATGGCCATTTATCAAATTGCTCTGGTCTAGGTGGTCTCAATTCGTCCTCCAAATTCCTACTCTTTTAGTAGTTTCCTCGTTTACATGAGATACTTTTAAAAAATGTTCTTTCATCTTGTTTGATTGTGTTCACTTCCAATATTCCAAAATATTTGCAAGTCTCTTTTTTCCGAGGAGTCTGAATGTAGAATAACCAAAACGGAGGTTTGAAAGGAAATGGAAATCTTTATAACATAAACAAATTACGATACTCGTCAACAGCGTGAAGAAGGTACCCACTACTAGTGGGCACTTTGGTCAGTAAAAATACCAACCTCACTATAGTGTCCAACGTATTTATGAGGAACGAAGATACTCATTAATGTTCACTGATAGGATATATAACAATGTTTCAGTTTCTTTGTGTATATAAGTCTTGGAGGATTATCTAATGCCAAAGCCGTCCTTGCAGGACATTAGTGATAATATTAAACACATAGCTCTAATGGGGGAAAAGGGGGTTTCATAACTTTTCCAAGAGTATCAGTCAAAAAAACAATGTAATAGCGTCAATGAACTTTGAACTTAATACGATGTCACTGTCCAGGACGTTAACCACAACGCTATAAGGACTCCTCTAGTTGTAGTAGTTGTAGTATCTGATGTAAAAACTTCGAGCTTACGATGTATAGTAAAACAGAACTCAGCTCAAACTTTCGGATTATATTTTCAAAAGTTTAATAAAAGCATATTATTGACTGTAATAAACCTCTATTGATCCAAACTAGCGGGCTTACAATATGTATTAAAATATCAGACTTACGAGGTATATAATAAACAATGTTAAAGAGCAAAATACTAAGATTACTGTGTAAATTAGAATAGCGGGTTTATGGTGTATAATAATATTTCGATTACCCTAAAACACTTAGATTATTCTATAAAGTAAAATCCGGCTTAATAGACATGAAGACATTGTATTGACTATTTTAAGGAATTGTGCTATAATAATCCTTTTGTTTAAACATAGAACTATAACTTAAACCAATGGACAGCAGTTTTATATTCTTGTAAAATCTATTTGTTAACTTAATATGTTTTTATTGAAAGAACAGAGATTTGTTCAATGAAAAAACATTCAGTGAAAGTTGTTAATTAGATCACGTATCACACACTTATTGTATTTCTTTTCGTGTTACTTGAAACATGAAAGTCGCGTAAATATTTATCTGCAGGCCATGGATTTATAATTCATCAAACTTATTGATTAAAGATTGCCAGATAAGAAACAGATCGAATGTCAACGTTGTGCCAAAATATATTTATTTTATACACATACATACACAAAATACAGACTCTTTCATATGAAGACATTTATTAAAATACGGTCATTATTATTATACAAACAAATACGTATTCTTATGTATAGCAACACAACCATTTACATATTTATACATGCACACTCTCACATACATATACACACACACACACGTGTGTGCGCACACATAGACATGTACGTATACTCAGAAATCCCCCGCTCATATGCACACACAATGAAGCCATTTGTAAAGTAACCTGAGATATAAATATATGTGCACATGGCTTGGAATATGTCCGTTAAAAACTGTTTTTTTTTTTTATCGTAGGCTTTATTACTCATCAACAGTAGATCTAAGTAGGTCGAAGATCAGAGGTTTCATTGAGTATTCCTTACTAAAGCTAGGAATCTTTATCAATATAATTCATTCGGTGAGGTTAGTTCTTCTGTCCACTATAAATGAGCGAAATGTTTGATATCGAGCAACCAAATTTAATACGTATATCTATTTGACGGAAGGGGAAATTTTGGTATAAAATTGTTCCTCATGAGAAAAGAAGATGATCGTGGGGTTTCTAACAATAAGAAGCCATGTTGCCGCAAGGCATAATTAATCATATAAAATCCAAATTTCTAGACTCCAAAGAGGAAAAATTGTTTTGCTGTAAAATTATTTATATTTGATAAATCACTATGAATTAGGTTTACAATTAGCAGTTTAAACTTGATGTGGAAATCAATTATATAGCATAATTGATTAGTCAGAAATAATAATCCGGACAAAAAACAAAAATCTTTAAATTGATCATTTTTAGGTGTTTAAATTTAAAGTATATTTGTCTGAGAAAGTTCGTGAAAATGTTCATAGAACTATATAATTTTCATAAGATAATATTGAGATCTAATTTATAAATCTCTTTCTTGTTATGTGAATAAATGACGTCAATCAAAAACAACTGAAATTGAAACTTAAGTTTTTTATTTTTATTTCAAAAGACATCATGGTAATGAAATCGAGTAGATACCAGAGTAAATCATATAAAAAAAGAAAAGTTGGCAATCTAAGTCGAGGGTGACCCGAAAACTCCCTTTTCAATAGCTACTACACTGAGGTGTTGGGAAGGGCGCTACTCCTTTTCCTGGATTGCTTCACTTTATCCTTGATGCCTACCTTATAATACTCCGTGTTAAGCACGGGGGCATCAGATACCATTTTTTAAGTTTTTGGTATGACTCGACCTCAGATTCAACCCGGGTCTCCTGTGCCATTGGTGAACACTCTACCTACTAGGCCAATGGAAATATAGTGATAGTATCAAGAAGTCTTGATAGAAGTTTTAATGAGTCATTGTCTAATGTCAATACTGTTCGATACTTTTAAACGAAGTGTTGTTTTGTGAGGCACAGAATTGTACAAGTAAAGCATCTTCTATACAACCCTAACCAAGCTTCATGTGGTTTTTCTTGTTTCTAAAATTGAATATTCATCTCAGGAGTAAGATCCTCTAAAGTAGAGAACCGTAAAATAAGTAGGACGGCACAGGATAACATCATATTAAAAACAGTTTTAAAGGTGTCTCGACCAATGGAAAACTCGCTGGAATAAGTGTGCCAAGTGAGTGTTTTGAAGAAATTTAACGGTTAATCAATTATTCATTTCTGTCTTTGTGGGTACAGCTTCAGTCTCGATACTTTTTAACACAGCTCGTTTTTGAAGAAAATTAAATAATCTTTCATCGCTTGTTTCCGCAATGGTAAATACAGCATCGGTATTTTTTAACACATTTCCTCTTTTGATAAATACAGCTACAACCTCAATAATTTTTTAAACACATTTCCTCTTTTGATAAATACAGCTACAACCTCAATATTTTTTAACAAATTTCCTCTTTTAATAAATACAGCTACAACCTCAATAATTTTTTAACACATTTCCTCTTTTGATAAATACAGCTACAACCTCAATAATTTTTTAAACACATTTCCTCTTTTGATAAATACAGCTACAACCTCAATAATTTTTAACAAATTTCCTCTTTTGATAAATACAGCTACAACCTCAATAATTTTTTAAACACATTTCCTCTTTTGATAAATACTGCTAAAACCTCAATATTTTTTAACACATCTCATTTCTTGTTTTAACAATTACCGTTTGTAACCATCCAGTATTTAACTGACAAAGTATATTGTCAAATAAGCAAATTCTGATTCAATGTGCATCCGTTAAAGAATGGTACGTCTGTCAGTTAAATTATATTTAATCCGATGTTCAGTGAATGTATTTGACACAAAGAGCAGATAAAACAGAATGCACAGAAATACGCACAGTTCTATTCAATATTGTGATACATCTATCTACAAAGAGTTCACCTTTTTTAATCAGTAGTGATGTCCACGTATTTCTAGATTTTAGATTTTAGTCGTTGCCTCAATCTAAAATAACAAAGGAAAACTCTTTTTTAATTTGTCTATTATACATTTACATAACAGTCACTGAAAAACCTGGAAGTGTTTCTCACTAAAAATACATTGATGCTTAAAAAACAGAAATTTTTTCAATCGATACTAATTCTTTAAAAATAAAAAAAAATAATAATTAGAAAGAAAGGAGTGGAAGTAAACGGAGAAAAACGTGAAGAATGCGGGTGTTCCAGACAGTTAGCAAGGCATTTTTTTTTCAATCAAAAAAGGGAAAAAAAATATTTTTTTTTGCTGGAAAAGTCATTTCACATTTCCAATGATCTCTTTTCCGCCTATTTGTATTTGTGTGTGTGTGTGTGTGTGGTCTGTATTTTTTATTTTTACCATTTTCCGTTTTAACCTTCTGAAAACCATTTTTATATATTGATCGTAATTCATCTCGTGTACTCAAACGTAAATATATATTCAGTTATTTTTCTCTCGATACATTCTGTGCGATCGTGGCTATTTTTGTCTCTCTTTTTTTTTTAATGACTCATTTTTCGTAATATACATTTTACCCTCAATCCGGGTAAGTAACTGAATATATTTTTAGCTGTTTGGGTCAGTCCGTTTTATTGCTTTAGCACCTCCATAAATACACTCTCTACCATTTCCCCTTAACGACTGACAACTTGATAAATAAATCTTTACACACTCATGAACATACGGGTGTACGTACGTATACATATTTACTTACTTATTCCACACAGGTACTTTTATTCTGTAATCGTTTCTCATTTTCCTTATTCGTTATTTGTGGCCACAGGCACACCCAATCCTAATTAGCGTTGTCTCACTCTATCTTTGACTTCTATTTTAGCCAGTCACAAATGGGGAGTGTGATTTCGACATCGGATTGAAAGAGATCAATTACTTCCAGGTGACTGGTTCCTTGTTTGGCGGATTAGGGCCGAATAAACATAAAAACGCGCCTGGTTAAAACCGCTGAGACTCTAATGAAGGATTATCCTGCAGATAAATGAGAAACACTGCACTTGTGATCACAAAAAAAAAAAAAATTTAAAGGATGAACATGTGCCGATGCGACAAAGCTGATGTTGAGGGAGGTAGAAGTTCACTGTATGACGTCATAATAATTTTGTAGCTCAGGTTACTGACATTTATCAACGATGTGTGATCTAAAAATATTGAAACTGAAGGTTTAAATCTTCTTAATTCTCTCATTTAAAGTTTAAATGAAAATATTAGCACAGCAGAATAACTTGCATAATAAAGTGACGATATCTAGACATCTAGACTACTGGTTAGACTTCTTTAAAATGAATAAGTGCCAATTCTTGATATTTTTGATCAGTAGTTTTTCATGAAATGCAAGGTTTTGCAAGAGTATGTATTTACCCAAGCCCTCCGCTAAGATCAATTCTTAAACGAAGTATAGCTGGTTCGAATTCAGAATTTATTTTCCTGGTTGCCAAGTCAAGGCTAAAGAACATAGTTTGCCTAAGTATTCACCCAGAGGAAGAAAAGATAAATTCCTACCTTCCACACGAAACAATGAATTGAAACTCAAACAGCCTCGTCCAGAATTTGAACTCGATTTGCTTATTCCATTTCTTATGATGATAACCCTTACGCTAAGCACGCCTCCAGATTTTTCACCACTGGCCCGGGAGACCTGGGTTCAATTCCAGATCGAGTCATACCAAAAACTCAAAAAATGGTACTTGATACCTTCTTGCTTAACACTCAGCAATATAAGGTACGTATCAAGGGTAAAGTGGAGCAATCCAGGGAAAGGAGTAGCGCCCTCCCCTACACATCGGTGTAGTAGCTATCGAAAAGGGAGCCTTTGGGTCACCCTCGACTAACGTTGCCAACTTTACTTATTTATTTATTTATCTATCTATTTATTTATTTATTTGGTTGAGTAACATCTTCCATACTTAGCAGTGATTCTTGAGGCATGTTTTTTTTTTTCAAAACTGAAAATTCCTCTCAAAAGTTCGAGAATCTGAATAATATTAGAAGAAATAAGAGACTAAGCATTCACTTCAAAAGAGGATTTGAACAGGTTTAAACAGAATAGATCGGTGTAATACTATGATGGTAACGGTAACAAATGAAGAACTTTTGTGGCCTTCGTTCCGTGACCATCACATGAGTTTCCAGCAAGTTTGTGAATCAATTCCCTCTGTACCCAAGCTGTTCGAAAGATCCACTGATGGGGAATAACACAATCCATCCGGAAATTCTTCTGACGCTCGGGGTGGTTCGTTGGAGCAAATTGCCTGGGTGCTGGCAACTCAAAGACAAGAAAAACTCTCCGTTAATAATTAACAATTATCTATTGCAACACAATAGTGTAACAATAATATATACAATATATTTATTGAGAGAAATTGTCGCTTTTGTTGTGTTTGAGAGTCAGACAATTGAGGAATTTGGATGGTGCTGTTTTACTATTTTAATCAAATTTTGCGGAAAGTAAGGCTATTGCTGTGGAGGTTTTAGTTTTTGGAAATATTTCTTTGCTTATTTTCTTCTCTCCTGACTCCCGAACGACTATTGCTTCAATTGACTAATTCAACTGACTAATTCAACTAAGTTTAGAAATTTACTAATTTCTATATATTCTAAAATTCCGTATATCATTAGTATGATGTCACTTCACTAAGTTATTGTATCATCTCATCATAATCTTCACACGTGTCCCCAACTTTTACTGTGTTTTCATTTTACCTCAATCAAACATATGACAAGATATGAATCCATTTTATTTACATTTGGCCTTCCTGTCTAAAGATGACAGGTGTCTTTTATCATGTTCACTGGTGCACGCGCTTGACTTTTCCAATTTGTCATACATTTCCACTCAAAAAATTTAGCTAAGACACCAGAACAATTCACGACCAAACCAAACTAGATAATGAAATAATTAATGCAATTAACCATCACAGTATTGCCCAATCGGCTGGGGCTGTAGAATGCTGGGGCTGTAGAATGCTTCCCTGCTAAGATCACTCCAATAACGAGTGTCCTGATATAACACTAATGATGGTGAGGTTTCAGTAATGCTGGAGTTTTGGAGAATTAGGCGTACGCCTTCATTGCCATCGCTCCCAGGTCCACTCTGGCTCGGAATTGTTGCACATGATAGGGTCCTATCAATGGATCAAATAGAATTAAACTGTGTACTTATGCTAAACTGAATTTTTTGCAAAAGAACTAATTTGCCATTAAACTGAACTATTTAAACATTTAATTGTTTGTAAACAAAAACTATACTTATATACTAAACTAAATTGTTTGAAATTCAATTCGGCGTTAAATAACCCGAAAAGGGTTGATACAACGTTAAAAACAACAACCAACCAACCAACTAACCCAGTAATTATTTCACACCGGCAACTCATACACCCCTAAATGAAAAAGCTCAGTAAAAATAACTTATAAATAAAAAGTTATGGACAGGACACAGATAAAACTCTGTTCCTAGGTTGAGGATCGGGGAGCAAAAATTTTAACAGAGGCAGAAGTCACAGCTATCATTTACCATAAATTGATACTGGTACTTTTAATCGATTCGATGTTGCTTAATCTATGGTTTGGTTTGGTTTCTTTGTTTAATAGCATATCAACCTTTGTGGATTATTTAATACCAAGGCAATCCCTGTATAAAAAAGTAGTGGTGCTATTTAACTCTTATCTGGAGGTCGATAAGGGATTTCCTACCTTTCTCAAAATGAACCTAATAGCACGACTGGAGTTCGAATTTTTTTAATACAATGCTGCTGTCCAGCACACACACACACACACACACACACACACACACACACACACACACACATACATATATATATATATATATATATATATATATATTCATTTATTTATTCACACACACAGATATATATATATATATATATATATATATATATATATATATATATAAGGGGGGAATAAAAAAAAGTACTTTGAATAAAAAAAATACTTATGAATAAAAATTTCTCAATGTCGACGATGGAAAATATGTCGATCTAAGCTGAGATTGAGTTGACTCAAGGTCACTAAACTCTGTTTATGTTTTAGCAGGCGCTTTTCTTTATATATATATATATATATATATATATATATATATATATGTGTGTGTGTGTGTGTGTGTGTGTGTGTGTGTGTGTGTGTGTGTGTGTGTGTGTGTGTGTGTGTGCGTGCGTTTAGACAAGATTTTTCTTCTGAAATATTGTTGATTAGGAAAAACAAGGATTTTTTTTCTTCTTGTCTGTGGAGGGAATATTGAGACTGTTTAAGCGAATGCTTTTGATTTTCAGCATTTTACCCGATTTTATAATTATTGTAGATATATTTATTCACACACTCCGCACGAGTAGGATTTCATATAAGGTCCATTTTTTAGCAGAGTTTAACAAGTTTGACTTTTGAGTTTTCTTTCTCCTAAATCAGTTGTCATACTAAGGTTGAAGAATGTGGTGTATCCAAATATCAATTCATTGCTGGAGGGAGAATAATTGGTTTCATAGCTTCCTAAAAGCTATAACACTATGTGGAATACAAACAGCTACGATCAGGATTTGAACACGGGTCACTATGTTCGTTTTCTATGATGGTAAAGTTTATACCGAGAGTACCTAAATTGTTTTTCACCGTCTGGGGCACTTAGTGAGGATTTAATTCAGTAATCAGCAGAAATTAATTTATAAAGCTAGCTGGCTTACCGTTACATCACAGAATACTGTACGTGTGTTGTGATATCTTCCAACCAATTAATTGAAGCGAAAAGACTACAAGGCATTTTTTTCTTTGCATAAATCATATGTAACTGAATTCTGAATTCAGATTTTTCTTATCTATTAACAACCGGAAGTATCAGTTACTTTGCAGACAAGATAGTTTTCAGAAAAGCATTAAATATTCCACTGAGTCTTCAGATTCTTATAAAATATTTGGCAGGCTATTATTCACAAATGTCCAATCAAACTTCAATCAAGAAAAGTAAAGGTTCATTTCCATGATTTTGTAAGTTCTCCTTTTTCATTTCTAACTACAGAGCAATTAAAGTTCTGTCATGTGTCGTATATTTTTCCTATAAAAAGAAATGCCAATGATAGAAACTTCGTACGTATGATTTGTAGTAAATCAATGTACTTATTTAATTCCCATGAGGGAAAGTTGGACACAGGTTCAGTTTAATTGGCAAGGGGTCCTACATGTAGGAATATTGGACCCTACAAATAAACTGACAAAATTCATTTTAAAAAATTGTTCAGTCCGTCGAATAGTCCTATAAAAGCTTCAGGGGGAACAACTATCTTTCATATTTAGTCCGATGAAGAGGTGCTACTCAATTATGAAAATCTTCAGAGATCAAATCTTTTGTTTCCTCTGCTTCCTTGAAGACAAGAACAAGACCGTTCTTGGTATATATTTGGTTACTCTGGGAACAAATACGAGAAAAGATTGGGTTAATTTTAGATCTATCAAGGACACAGGTGGGTAAAAGCGACAATGCCCAGTCGTCAGCGGTTTGTGTCACTAAAGCGATTGTGAAAACCATGAAATTTTTGTTATTCATTGGACAGGTGCTGCCAGGAATTGGGACATCCTGGCACCAGGCAGGCTTCACTTATACCTTAGTTCATTCGAATAAGAGATACAATTAGTCAGAGCCGAAAGGTCAATGCGTTGATAAGCGAAAACTTACATCATGTTGCGGCTGCTAAGGTAACAAATTAACGTTTTTTTTTTATTGCTTGAAAAGAAAAGAAAGATACAAAAAGGTTATAAAGTTAAGATACATAATTTCCAGAATCATGGAGTTAGAAATATCATCAAGCACTTTCTTTGGGGCTGAGGATCTAATCAGACCCAGGGCAACGTAAGAGTTGAGATAAGAATAAGTGGTGATAGAAAGGAGAAATTGCAAAGCAACCCGTGAAAACTTTTTTCGTAGATAAAACACAAGAGAATTGTTAAACAAGAGATAATAGAACGAGAAAGGGGTTGGATTTGAAACAAACTGAGTCCAACAACATCATTCATAAAACATTCATTTACACATTCATTGCTATACGTATAGAGGAATATGGAGATTCATTGATATACTTTCATTTTTTTATACGCATATAGTAGGTTTTCGAAATGTCAGACCTAACCGATAAAATGAAACGCAGTTTCTTCCAGACAGCTGTCGTATCGACACCCAACAAGACACCAACTATACGGCCACCTGCCTCCTATCACGAAAACTATCAAAGTTAGACGAACCAGACATGCAGGACACTGCTGGAGAAGCAGGGACGAGCTCATAAGTGATGTACTCTTATGGACCCCCACATATGGCCGGGCAAAAGCAGGACAACCAGTACAAACATACATTCAGCAGCTATGTGAGGATACGGAATGTAGCCCTGAAGACCTGCAAGAGGCGATGAAAGATAGGGAAAAGTGGCGAGAGAGGGTCAGGGATATCCATGCTAGTGGTATGAGATGATGATGATGATGATGATGATGATGATGATGCGCGTATAGATCGGACAAAAACGCAAAGAAGCTTCTATATACAAACACATAACAATAATCATTCAAATTTGATACGAGTAACACTAATTTCAAAGGAGTAGTTTTAAAATCTGCAGCAATTAGATTTTGTTTATATCAATCTCTCTATTATCTATCTTCTTCTATCGATTTCTTTATATAACGTTTACTGCACACACACACACACACACACACACACACACACACACACACACTCACACACACACACACACGTAGATATAGGTGTGTGTGTGTCTGGGTGGGGAGAGAGATACTCTTTGATAAACATATATATATATATATATATATATATAGATAGATAGATAGATATATGGTGGGTGTCCATAACAGTGAGTCCATTATCTCTATTTTTCGATGTATTTATGTATCTATTCATAGATGAACATCCTGAGATAGACAATTATACATACATATATACATACATACAAACATACATGCATACACACACACTCTCTCTCTCTCTCACACACACACACACACACACACACACATATATATATATATATATATATATATATCGTGGTGTGTTTATTATCTGTCTGTCTCTATCTATGTATATCTTTTTGTCTGTGCGTCTGTCAGTCAACGTCAACATTTATTCAAGATAATATATGGCGATATATTCAAATTTGCTCATGGGCTAGTAGGATACCTTAATCAATTTGTTTTTTTCGACCCCTCCACACACATACAAGAAATTACATAGAACTTTGTATTTATTTACTCCGAAATATAAGCCCACACACACACACACAATAATGACATAATCACATCACATACTGAATAAATTTATTGATTCTTGTCTTCCCACTAGCAATTTTTTAAAAAACATTTTGCCACGCTTCTCAGTATCATCGGTGTTAGCATCATATTTTCAGAGGAAATAATAATAATAATAATAATAATAATAATAATAATAAGAAGAAGAAGAAGAAGAAGAAGAAGAAGAAGATATTTATTTACAGAGATGATAAGACTGAAGCAAATTGATACGCTCATATCTTTTTTGTTAGTCAATATATTTATGATTAATTCAACGAAATATTCTCAGAATATTTTTTAGGTTTATTTCAATAATTTTCAATTAATTTGATTTTTTTCTGACTCGTATGGAAGTCTATTTTTTCAAAGCATACATTAAATATAAGTATTTAAAGGTGTAACTTCTTTTTTTTTCAGCGCAGGGTTGGAGAAGTCAAACAACTTTAAGCATTCAGGAACACCAGACACAATCAACACTCAAAACTAAAACTGTTTATGGAAAATTAAAGAAATATTTGTTTTGCAAAAGAAAATGTGAGTGTGAATTCCGAGAATTTTATTTACCTGAAGAAAAAAAATTACTGCAAGAAGCATTTCCATGCGTATTAGATTGATGTAAAAATAATTGCAGTTTTTCTTATTTAAACTTTGGTGCGTATTTTACAATAAAAAACTAAAGATGTAGAAAAATTTGTTAATTCTTGTGATTTTATTGTACAAATTTAAGATGAGACTTAAAGCAACGGAAACTAGTTCCAATGAAAACTAATTATTTGGTCAGACGACCAAATAGCTTAGCATTGGTTTTAAACATTTCCTTACAGTGACGAAAGTTTTGGAAACAAGGAGAATCCCGGACACCCTTCATTTATTTACGAGAACCAATAGATTCATCGGTTGATTGATTGATTGATTGATTTTAATGGCATGTTGACACACTTAGATTCATTTGCACGTTCATATTAACATTTTCTTTGTAGTTTTTAAATTTTTGCTTACCTTTCAAGTATTAATCTCTAATACATAGTTTGTCTTGGTTTGGTTTTATAGTATATCAACCATTGTAGATTATTCAATGCCAAATCCTTATATATATATATATATATATATATATATATATATGATTATGTCACGCCGCCAGCACGGATATCCCTGACCCTCTCCCGCCACCCGTCTCTATCGTACATCGCTCTCGGTAGGTCTTCAAGGCTCGATCCGGTATCGGCACAGAGCTGTTGTATATAGGTTCTAGCTGGTCATCCTGCCTTTGCTTGTCCATTTGAAGGAGTTCACAGGAGTATGCCGCTTAGGAATTCGTCCCTACTTTTGCAGTAGCTTATATATATATATATATATATATATATATATATATATATATATATATATATATCCAGTCAGCGTCCAAAGACAGTGGGTCTGGATTGTTTATTTATAGAATATATGAGGAATATCATTTAAATCTATGTGAGTGCTCAATGTATGGCTATTGTTAATCCTTTATTCATTCGCTGGGATATAACAAAATTCACATTCAGAGCGTATATAGTGTAATCGGATGGAAACGCAAACTTGGTTAAGTCGTCATTATAAATTTTTTTTTTTTGGCAGAGAATATTACTATACTCTCTGTCACGCCAGATGACTTTTTACATGCTTTTCTCGAAGTTGCAGAACAGCTATTGTGGAATTACAGTTCGTATTTAAAAAATTAAAAAATAAAATAAATAAGAAATAAAATTCACAGGCGAGGGCAGAGGGGGGTCAAAGTAATATTCTCCGCCGAAATAAATTTATAATGACGACTTACAGTATATATATATATATATATATATATAATTTGTAAAGACATTTTGTTGTTAATGTTTTGAAATACACTTAAGCTCATTCTTCAAGACACAGTTAAATGGTTGCAAGTATTACTATCTATAACTAATAATTCAATAAAAAACATCAGTCATTTGATTACACACAGTGAAATCATCAAAGATCTATTTTTAATAATCCAATTTAGCATAAGTCATTTGTTTGCACTGAGTTTAAATGTCAAACAGTTTTATTTGACCCTTATATAGGACCGTATCGGGTATTTCCACTCTGGGATAGAGTGGACCTGGGAGCGATGCCAATTAAGGGGTACTTCCCATTCTCCAAAACTCCTGCATTACTGGATCCTCACCATCAGATTGTTTAATATCATATCCAGTAAATCCGTTGGTGAAGGGTCTTACTACTCAGCAGAGATGTAGTCGGTGTATTCAACAGTCCCAGCCGACTAGGCTGCTCTCCAATACTAAGAATTTACAAACCGATTTATAAGAATCATAGATGGGACCCGAACAATTACTCTCACTTTGGATCAGAGTGTGCTAGGAGTAATGACCATAAAGGGTTATTCCACATTCTTCAGAACTTTAGAACTGTAACCTTACAACTAAAATCAGTTTACTATCATTGCCAAGATATCTCATTTGTGGAGAGAGAGGTGGGATCCCACATCTAGCTGAGAATACAGTCAGCTTATTCTGATTACAGTCAACTGGCCTGAAAACCAATTGAGGACCCTTATCAAAACAGATCTACGCAAATGAATGTTAATTTAACTAATGTATATTTGCTCCAAATTAGAAAATCAAAAACAGATCGATGAATTTGTACCATATAAGTTGAATAAAAGAAAAATAATCGCTGTTTTGAAGTCTTCTCTTAGATTGATTTACGCCACAAAAACGACAAATCTTTTTTATAGCATTGTGACATAAGAACAATTGGACTGTATATGACAGTTAAAGACGTTCCTTTCACTGGCAGGACTAAGAATAAACATCAAAACCCATCCCTGAACCAAATTTGAATTCAAGGAAAATCATAGTGACTCTTTTGTAATCGGCAAATGGAATCGTCTATTTCAAGCTCATAAATTCTAACGAAACCAACATAGCAGAAAAGTTGTGAGAAAAAAAATTCGAAAAGCTCTGAGAATTCCAACGTTTTTGTTTAAAATTGTCCTATCGGGAAACATCAATTCTTTTTGTTGCAACCGCAAGTCTCACAAGTGACTTTGTAAAAATTAAACGCCGAACAATAAAACTTTATTTTACCCAGCTTTCTCACTGGTTAAGCTAAAGATTGTAGAACGCAAGGCCATTCATAGCCTCGACCCAGTCTCGAACTCGAAACGTGTGGAACAGGTCGACTCTCCCGAATAACAGAGCTGTTCCTCTCATCCGACATTCTCGGACGACATTCGAATGCAAGTGTCCAGTGAACGATTTTTGGTATGCAGAATTATCACCGTGAGATAAACCAAACGTTCAACTAGAGTGTCCAACTCAACACCCATGAGAGCTTCGAATGAATGCCCGTCAGTATAGACCAACAGGACTGTGTCCAGGAAGTCAGAATCCGCTAAGAACTATGTAAAACTTACCTGCCGAATTAAGCAGCCCTGGATTCCGCTAAAGCGACAAAGCGATGCCGGACCGTCACGGTTAAGAGCGAATATGAACATGCAGAACCGATATCGCGACGAGTTGGAGGAAACCAAGGTAGCAGATCCCGATGTTAGTAACAAATATTCAAACGAAACTATTGAAAACCGAAGAGGAGAATGGTCCGTGCCAACGGCAGTCAATCCAACCGATTATTAGTTTTTAAGCATCTTGACGATTAATTGTAAAGTCTTCAACCTCCAAAAAGAAGCGAAAAATGCCTTTGAAATATGCGTTCAGTTGAAAGACTCTGGAATTCAGTGCAACTGAAATATTTAGATTTGTTTGTTGATGAAACAAATACATAGATTCTCATGGTTCTTGTTTATTTTTTATTTCATTCTAATATAAGATAAAACACATAAAACTTGATGGATAATAACCACAATTATTTTTCAACAACCTACATAGATACACAAATATATATATATTTATATATATATATATATATATATATATATATATTCAGATAGTTTCGACTTTGGGTGACTGTCAGAAGAAAATTTTGTGAAGAAAAATATTTTCAGAAAATCTAAAAATAGATTCGATCTGTTGATCTTTATAAGCAAGACGCCTCAGCTTCCATTTGATTGGAAATTGGTGCTACATAATCCCACAAAAATAACCTCATCTTTTTATTACTTTGTCATTAACTCGGCTAAGTCAAGTAAATATCAACTGTCTCTTCTCAGTGATTGCATTAATCTAATCCACATGTTATATCGAACGGTCTAATCATCTTCGATTTATTCAGTATTACCGTTCTAGAATTTTATGCGCATAACAAAGCTGGTTTGTACTTAGAAATCAAAACCTTCTTATCGTGTTCTTCATCCTTGATTTTTTATGGTTTTTTACAAAAGCGTTGTATGGAGTTAAGAGTCAGTCAAACGTCAGGAATATGACGTCCACGAAAGTAGCTACATAATCTGAACTTTTACACTGACGAGATTTACACATTTCTTTCTTTTTCGTTTAAATTTACGTCTACGACCGGTTATATTTAAAAGTGATCGAGATACCTCGACAATGATTAATGTCTAGATTTATTCTGTGCCGAGAGGTTAGGGAATTCCATCCATTATTCATTTAGATTTAGATTTTTATGTTGTTTTTTCGAAAGAATTTTTTACCGTTTCATGATATGAAGTATTCCTATCTAATTTGGGCACTGTTATTTGGTTTCAAGTATTCCTATCTAATACAAATAATTTGTGTACTGTTATATTGTTTCAAGTATTCCTATCTAATGCAAATAATTTGTAAACACTTTTATGGTTTCAAGTGTTCCTTCCTAAAACTAATAATTATATGGTTTGAAGTAACAATTTCTGTTTAGTAAAAGCAATTTGTTTGCCCACAGCTATATGGTTTCAAGTAACTAATAATATTTCTTAAAAAGCAATCGTTGCTTCAAGCGACTATTCTTAATAAACATAATTTTCATTTATAAGAGGTCAACCATTTCTACAAAATACAAATAGTCAGTTAACAAATCTATTTAAATCATAGAGGATACTCTTAATCAGAGTGAACCTGGGAATAATGGCAATGAGTGGAGGGGGGATACTCGGCCTTTCCCAAATCTCTAGGACGGGGGCATCACCATCAGATGCGGTTTACTGTTATACCTAGTACACCCTTTCTCGGAGGGTGAGTTATCCATTTTCTGGGGATTAGGTCGAGTCAACGAGGCATTAGCTATCCCAATGCTTTTTGGCTAAAAGTGAACAAAAAACTATTTCATTAAACGCTTTATAAAGTTATCATTTCTCTTATTATTATGTATAATGTAAGTTTAGATGAAGTTATCAACTAAAAGTTTTAACTTTTCTGTTTGTTGTAAAAATATAAAAGTTTTTTTAGTGTGATCTACTTGTGGAGTATGGAGGGGTTCCCGTGGCGTAATGGTTAAAAGGGTGGTCTGCAGCCTCAGAATAAGCGGGTTCGAACTTCAATCGCGCTTTTACGTTCACTTTCGGAATAATGCCTTTGATTAATTCGGTTTTACGGCATATCAACTATTGTAGGTTATTTCATGCCAAATCAAGTTTAATACATATAAACAGTTTCATTCCAAACAATTGCGTTTCACATAAGTATACTTTTTAGTTCTATTAAACCCACAGATAGGGCCATTTCAGGTGCTACCACTACAGGCCAGAGTGGACCTTTGAGCGATGATAATAAAGGGGTACTCTGCATCCTCCAATGCTCCGGTATTACGGGAGACAGCATCCGATTGTTTAGTGTCATATCAAGGCTACACGTTGGAGGAGTCTTACCCCTCTGCAGAGATGCAGTCGGTGTAATCTGCAGCCCCAACCGAATGGGCCAACTAATGCCCTTGGGAAAGGTATTCACCCATATATCGTCCTAGGTATGGGTTAAAAATCATCACTGATGTTCTTCTCCAAGTTATTGACTTTAAATAACCCACGAAGATTGATTTGCTATTCAAGAAAGAAACCTAAACCTTTTTCGTAGACAAAAAAATTCAATGAAACATTTAAATTCAAGAATGAAAATGTTCTCTACACGTAAATCAAGTACCCTGAGTCTAAATATGTTTTCAGAATCTTTCTGGAGGAGTCGACATGTTGTGGCTAACGTTCGGAACTGTGACATCCTAGTAAGAGAGTTCGCTCTCCTTTTGCATTATTATTTTCCCATTTGGACAAATTCCTTTGGGAAAGGTATGAATCTCCTTATCCATCCAGCCATGCGTTAAATAGTACATCTTAGCTTGTACAATGCTGACTTTGCCATTAAATGACCGACGAATGTTGATACACCATTGAACAAAAAAATAAAAATCATCTGAACATACGATTTTTTGTCCAACTAAGTTTCACCCTTTTGGATTGAGGGCGTTATTTATATCCTGAACGTATCTGCCAATGTAAAAACCATTTTTTTAATAAAATTCTTCGATATAAAATGAGGTTCCAGTGTAATTAAAACTCTGTTTGCCTTTTCCCAGTTGGCTGGGGTTCTAGAATTCACTGACTTCATCTCTGCAAAGCGATAAGAACCCCTTAACAAGTGTCTTAAATGTGACTAAACAATCTAATGGCCAGGCTCCAGTAATGCTGGAGCTTTGGGAAATGCAGAGTACCCCTTCATTGCCATTGCTCCTACTCTGAACCGGAGTGGTAGCACGTGATAGGGTCCTAACTTTGGGTCAAATAGAACTGTTTGACATTTAAACTGAGTGCAAACGAATGACTTATGCTAAATAGAATTGTTTGAAATAAGAACTGTTTGATCATTTAATGGTGTGTATCTACAAAATATGTTTGCAAATATATTATGTAAAAATAGAATTAGGCATCAAATAACCAACAAGAGTTGAAATGCCATAAAAAAACTAAACCAAATCAAATCAAATCTGTTTCGACCAGAAATATCTACTTCCTCACTTGGATGATTGCAGTTAAAATAAACAATCTTGAAATAAAAGAAGTGTCTTTTGAATAGACTCGCTGGGTCGGTAGAATTTAGAGTACGCTGACTGTATCCCATAGAGAAGGAATAACATCCCACCAATTGTATCCTGGTTATGACATGAACCTGCACCTAATGGCAAGTTTCCAGTTTTGGAACTCTGGGATTTGTTAAGAATACGTTCAATGCCATAACTCCCATATCCACTCTACCCCTGAGTAGCAGTACCTGTTAGATTTCCATTTATTGAAGAAATAAACCTGTTAGAAAATTATTTATACTAAATAGGAATACTTATTATCATAAAATTATTTATTAAGCTTAGCTTAGGTGTGGCACGAGGCCAGAAGTATGGAGTGCACGATAATATTCGAACTGATTAACAATGGTCAACAAATCCAGTTACTTAACCATTAAACCACTCAAAGCAACTTATACTTGATATCCTTAAACTATGAGCAAAAAGCACTTCAGAATCAACAACTTAAAAGATGTATATATACACGTACAACCTACGCAATTCCCTAACCCACAAGACACAAAATAACCCAACACGTGTTGATGTAGGTTTAAAATCAATCAATCAATCAAAATAGACTTTTTCTTTTGCAATTAAAGGAATCATCTGATCTTTGCAGTCACTTGTCATGTGACATATGATTTTTAATAGCCTGCATGAAAATAACATTGGCGAGAGTGATGTTCTCGATGCCAGAGATTAGCCATCCAAATAATCAGCTATAAAAGTATCTATAAAAATTATAATTTAAAAAAAAATGCGAGTCAAAATCGATAATTGACGACTTATCGTCGAGTCTAGTTGAAAGTACGAGTTCTCTCTGGATCACCAATGTTAAGCAGCTATGAGCTTGCTCAGTACTTAGGCGACCACTTAATCAGGACAACCAACAACTTGTGTGTTAAACTAAAATTTATAAATAACAATAAAACTACATCACAGTGAAGTCATTCTTCAAATACTGATTTCTGTCAGATCCCCCAAGTTAAGCAGCGATAAACCAGTTCAGTTTTAAAACAGATGAGCATTTAAAAAGACCAAATACTGTAAGCAATTTGAAACTTGTGTACCGTACTAAGCAAAATAGAGTAACAAAATAAGATTAATCCGTAATTCATAATCTACAGTATTCGTTAAAGTGGCAGAGATTAAAAGATATGTAGAATTTTTGAGTATTAATAATTTACATGTCTATAGAAATAATTCCCATTCATATAAAAACAAGTTACAAAATTCCTTTTAGCTGTTATTTACGATCTTATTTCATATTTCCGACTTTTTTTACAGCATGTAAATCATAGATTTAATGGTGAACTCAGTTTTTTGACAATTTCATGGTTGTTATATAATTGCGGAATGATTTTTTTATATTATCATTTTTCCTTGGTTATATCTTATCATTCGGTTTGGTTAGGCTTAAAACTATTCGGCTTAGTGCACGTGCAAGTGCACACATTGAGTGCAGGTGTTCACGTACGCGCGGAGAATGTGTCAATCACAAATGTCATAATAAAAACCCCAGATAGAAAAACGGGACTGGGGTGTGAATGACAGAAGAGATGGGCTGGGAATTTTGGTGATTATTGAAAAAAGCAGTTAGTTGAGATCCGAAGCTGGGCGTGGCCAGTTGAGATTTAAAGCTGGACGAGGCGAGTCCAGTTTGTGGCCTACGGGATGCGCCGCGCGTTTCTTGAGTCAGATGGAATAGTCAGCATTGTAAAAATTGTGTCTCACTCTCCTCGTGTCGAAAGACTAAACTCAAGAAGTCAACAGACGTTTCGTACCTGAACTAAAGAAAGTCGTCAGTGTTTCAAGTATTTCGGATTCCTATGTCAATGAACGTTTTACATATTCGTATCAAGGCTATATTACATGGTTTCACATAAATATTCTAATTGAATAATAATAATAATAATATTAATTTGCAAACTTTTATGGTTTTATGGTAAATATTCTTGATTTAAATATTTTTTCAGGTTTCGGTTTCTATACTTAACGGCATATCAACCTACGTGAATTTTTTTAATGCTTAAGCCCTCCTCGTGGAACAATAGTAACGGTACAATTTAACGCATTGTTGGAGGGATATGGAGGGTTCATAACTTTCCCAAGGGCATTAGTCAGAAAGTAATCGTAATAGTGTGACTGAAGTTCGGACTCTTTTCCAATAATGTCTTAGTCCTGCACGGTAGTCATTATATACCATGGAGACTCCTCCAATAGTTTCATGTATTCCTATTTAAACGAATTATTTATAACAAGAAATATCATTTCACGTATTCATTCGGAATTAACAATAAAAATCATTTATCTATTCATATTTTTGTGCTTTTAGACTATTCAGAGCTGCTTGTAACTGGACTGGCAATATAAGACAAGACAGAAAAAAAACAAAAACAAATCTCAGAAACAGAAAAGAGAAGAAAAACAATGCGACAAAAAAAATGAAATTACACGCGAGAAAACCTGGACATGTCTCCGAAAGGATAACCTCAAAAGAGAAACAATCTCTTCTAACAGCTGCACAAAACAACGCCATAAGGACTTAGCAAAAATTGATAATACGTAACAGAATAGCAAGTGTAGGTTATGCGGAGAAAGAGATGGAATGGTTAATCATATAGTAAGCGAATGCAACTGACTAGCCCAAAAGGGGGTACAAGACTAGTCCCAACAGGGTGGGAAAAGTGTGTGTGTGTGTGTGTGTTGAAATAAATATCAATTTTAGTTATCAAAGAAAAGCATAACATCTACGAAATGAAAATAATTTAAACTTTAAAGAAACAGCAGTTGTATCAGAATATTTACTTATATTTTTTCATCGATGGATTTATCTATTAATTAATAATAATAATAATAATAATAATAATAATTAAAAATATGGATAGATCAAACATTTACAAAAGTTTAGTAGTTGTAATATTTCATTCTTATTCATTCAAAGAACTACATTAGACACGAATAAATATAAACTGTTTAATAAACAAGAATGAAATATTACTACTACTACTCCTAAACTTTTGTAAAGATTTGATTTATCCATCTTTCCACGTACTTTTATCATATTGTCAGATTCACCACAAACAATAAATTCAACATTTATATATATATATATATATATATATATATATATAAAGTTGGCAACCCGAAGGCTCGCTTTTCAATAGCTACTACATAGAGGAGGGTGCTACTCCTTTCCCTGGATTGCTCCACTTTACCTCTGATACGTATCTTATAGGACTGAATGTTAGGCAAGGAGTTAACAAGAACTACTTTTTGAGTCTTTGGTATTACCCGACCTGGAAATGACCATTGGGGAGGCTCTACCCACAAAGCCAATATATATATATATATATATATATATATTGTTGGCCGGATGAGAGATAAGTAAATATCTTAAAATGAATTGATCTCCAAATGAATTTGAATGTGGTAATTTAGGTTTTTATTTCATATAATTAAGCAACCCTGGACAAAATTAATCTCTTGAGGAGGACCCCGTAGCACGTGCGGAGCATAATTATAAGAAATAAAAACCTAAAGTACCACATTCAAATTCATTTACAGACGTACTCATTTAAGACCACACGTACACACACACACACACACACACATATATATATATATATATATATATATATATATATATTCCTCAGTTTGTTTACTTGCTTTTAGAATCGAGTAAAGCAAATAAAAGAAGCCATTTAATATTATTTAAGATTAACTAATTACTTTTCAGGGTTTTTTTTAATGTTTTTCCCCGCTACTTCATCTCTGTGGTGAAATATTGTTGTGGTGGATTCCATTGGAACAAGTAAACTTTTTTTTATTCGGAGCTTTTGCAAGGCACATCGTACATCTATGAATTCATAGCGCAAGAATTTATAAAATAATATAAATTCTCTATTATTTACTAATACATATGATAATAGAATATATTTCTTTTACAGTGTCAGCAAAACAAAAATATTCTTGGTGGTAAGTAGAAAACACACAAAAATTGTATATGAAAATCACTCTTTATGACACGTTCCGCATTTGATTTACCGTGGTTAAAATTCGACCGTGTCTCACAATGATGAACCAGGTTGGGATCGAAAAAGCAGCCACTCACTTCATTCGTAATCAGAACCGGAAAAATACCAACACTGACCAACCAAGATCTTCACAACAACTAATAAAAATAAAAACACAAGGAAAAATAATTAAAAGAGGATTATAAAGAAATATTGTCTGCATCCTTTTAAGCAATTAACTAATCATCAGGAGAAAATACAACTTAGGGAACCTACAATAAATGGCGAGAAAAGTCCAAATATAGAGATACATATTAGATCCCTATGAATTAGCCAATGTGAGAAGATATATCATTAAAAGCGACTGCTTAACATATGCTGAAAAAGATATCAAAGAACAGGTAACTGCTGATATCCAATGAAATGAAACGGTAACTCTTGAACACAGAACATTATTAAATAGATAATATATTAAAACAATTAAGCAATTATTGAATGAAAACTCCAGCGATAGAAACTGAATGTAACAAATTAGAGTATAGCCAGCCTCAAATCGAAAACCCAAATGACACAGAAAATAAGATTAAAATCAATGAAATGAAACAAAATATAATCATAGAATTCGCAAAAGTAACCACTACTGATATAAGAGAAAACACCTCTAAAACATTTGAAAAGTTGACAAAAAATGCAGATAAACAATGGCGCAGCAAATCCTCTTTAAGACTTTAAACCAAATTTTACGCTTTTAGATTAAAGGATATATGATATTCCTGCAGTAATAAATCCTGCAATCATAACACAAAAACAAAATAATTTCAAAGCAACATAACTAAAAGTTAGGGATACGAAAAGAAAGACAGGTATATAGAGAAGAAATATCCATACTTGATGAAATGTGTAAAGGTGTCAAATTGAAAACTATGAAAGCAAGAAAAAATTAAAAGAAAAATTTGAGATTCCGATCATAAAAGAAACGCTGAAGCAAAAAATATAACTAAAAGCCCGGCATATCCAAAGATATGAACAATGAATAAAATTCTTTAAGCACAAAAATATTTCAAGATCGTTCCGAAAAATTCTATCGAGAATTAGAAAAAGTGACAAAAATGTAACGGAAACCCCAAAGATTGAATAATGGAAATATTTTTAGAGTAATAAATGGAGTCAGGAGTAGTCATATAATAAAAAAAAATTAAGGTTGACTAAAACCACACATATACAAAACTATTACAAAAGGAGAGATTATAAATACACTTAAAAGTGCATGTAAATGGAAGTTGGCTGGAATAGATAGAACTTTTTAAAAAATGGTTTTACCACTTATCCTCCACACTTTAACTATTGACGAAATTTATTTCAGAAACATGAAAAATGCTTGATTGACTCACAAAATAAATAATATACTTACTATTAAAAAGAAAAGCACAACATATGCAAAAACAACAAAAAACTACCGAGCAATAACATTCCTTTTCAGATCATATAAAATGATAACATCGATTCTAAAGGAGACAATTGTCAAATTCATCGAATATATGGACATATTCTCTTCAGAAGAAAAAGGCTGTCAAAAAGAATCATGACTGCAAAGATCAACTCTTCATAAATATGATAATCATGGAGAATTGTCAATCGAAACAGAAAAATCTAAGTATGTCTTGGATTGACTGCAAAAAAGCTTTTATTCGCAAACCTCACGAACGGATTATAAAAGATCTAAAGATTTCAAAAATACCCTGAGTTATTATAACATTCTTAAAATACAATACAGAAATGTGGCATACTAACCCCAGATTATTCCATGAAAATTGCATGTTCGAAACTTATAATCTAAATATTAACAATAGAATCATTCACAGAGACTCACTTTCTCCTCCTCTCTTTTGTATAGTTCTAATATATCTCCCTATAGAATTTATAACATTGCCTATAGATATAAAACACCTAATAAAAAGTAAAACAACCATCCAATATGGACGATTTCAAGTTAAATTCAAAAGGGATGGCGATTTAGAAGATCTGCTGAGCATTTGACAAAGGTTCAGTCACAACATTGTTATGCAATTTGGCTTTGAAGAATGGGCGAAAGTCCCATTTCAGAAAGACTCGCTTGTAAATCTGAAAACATCATTATATATATATATATATATATTATATATATATATAATATTATATATATATATATATATAGGTTGTATTGTTCTCTAACTCAGTAATTGAAGTTATATATATATATATATATATATATATATATATATATATATATAATATATATATATAACTTCAATTACTGAGTTAGAGAACAATACAACCTATAGATATTTAGGAATTAAGGAAGCCATTATATCAACCATACTATAAAATAAAGAGAAAAAGTTAGAAAAGAATTCTTTTGGGGTAATATAAGTCATATTTAAAACGAAAATGAATGCAAGAAATAAACTTATTGTCATTAACACCCTAGAAATAGCAGTACTGACATAAAAATATTTTTAACTAATGATATTGTTATTAATTCCCAGACCATTATTTGTTTTATTTGTATATTTTTGTGGCAAGCGTCTTTTTATTTTAAATATTTTGAAGAGGGAAATGAACGCTTGAGTCACTGTTGTAAAAGTGATGAAATGCTTTGTCTGTGTGTTCGGTTTGAAAATTTCAATCTCCAGCGTTACAAATTTAAAAAAAAATAGTGTTTCAAATTATCGTTTGCTTAATGAATTCGAAAAAAATATTAGAAGGAACATTGAATTCGTACCACGAAGACGTTCTTTTTCCAGTTTTTCATAAGTCGAAAAATCGAAATTCAAATATATATAATGTTCTGATCATAACTTTTATCATGAATTTTATCCTAAGTTTTATACATAATCATTCATGTATAATTAGAATATATTATTGTAATTTGAACACGCAAGTTCATTTGAAAAAAAAAAAAGGTGACACTCTCGAGATGAATAATTTCAATACCTAAGTATAAAACTTATTTTTTATATTTATTTGTCTTGTGTGTCTGAAATTCGTAGAAACCATGTTTAATTTTAAAATGAAAATCTCTTACAGGTTTTGTTAAAGAAAATTGTTTGTGATTAATTCTCTTTTTACTGTCGAAATTAACAAGAACAGTTGTTTAATTCCCGTTACGTTTGTTATATCGGTTGATCTAAAATTATCTAATACTATATTATCGAGTTTTTTTTTCTAAATTATTGCATATTAGCAAATATAAACAAGAGGGGGAAACTTTTATAAAATTGTTTCGCTTGAGAACTTTCACGCAAATATCTTTTTTATATTTTTGCATTAAACAAAATTCCGGAATTGGATTTCTGGATTTAATTTTTTGTTTTTTTTTCATCTTGAAAACCTTCAAGTGAATCATCTGAATTTGCAGACGATCTTCATTTTATCAATATCAGATTTTATCTTTTATCTACCTGATAACTTTTAACACTTAAATTAAATCTTTTTCTCTACATAAACCATCTTCTATATTTTTAGAAAAATTAACAATAGAATTTATTAAATTTTGATTTTAAATTTGCTTAAGTATAAAAAAATTACATTTTCTTAAAAGATTATTAAATTATCTTAACATATAATTTTAATTCAATTAACTAGACGTTAACTGAAATGAAAAAAAAGGATTCTAAAGTTAGGAAACAAATAACTTGTCACAGAATATATCACCAAAGAGCTGATATTAAACCTCTCTACAACAAGAGATACAATGGTGGAATAGAATAAATTAAACTATAATTGACCTGTAAAACAAGAATTATACGATTAAATCAATTTATAAACACTACAACATATTGGATGGTACAGTTTGTAGACACACATGAGACTCAAAAGAAAGAAATTCGTTAAGAAAGTCATAAATTTACTCATGAACTCGACTTCACCCCGAAAGAAAAAGACGTAAAAGATGAAGTGATAGACGCATCAAAAATGAAAGAAGCAAAAACACACGGAATAAATCAATTAAAAACTCATGGGAACAACAACAAAAAAAACCCAACATGCATGATACATAGGAAGAATTAAAAATGCTGATCTAGATAGAGTAAAGACTAATCAATGCCTAAAAAGAATTGAACTGAAAGCAATGGCAGAAGAGTTAATAATAGCAGCACAGGACTAGAGCTTACCAACTAGAAATTATCAAGCAAACACTAAAAAAGAAAAACAGATCAACCCGGATATGAAGATTGAGCAAACAAAACTCTCAATCAATTGACAACTAAGTGTATAGTTTCCCAATCCTAACTCCAACTGAATATAAAGAAACGCATGATGAAATAGGACATTACATTCATTGGAAAGTATGTAAATACGATGGAATATTGGAATAGGAAAAATGATATAAACACTGACCAGAACCAATAACAAAAGCAAAAGAGGCCAGTATTTGATATCCAAATTGATAGAAAAATAAGAACCATAGACCAGATATAAAGGTTAAGGACTACAAAAGAAAAACGTTCCTTTAAGTTGATATGGCATTGCTAAAAGATAATAAAATATCACTTAAAGAATATAAAATATTTAAATAAAAAGATTTGAAATGGATTCAGTTATAATAGAAGTCCTGACTATAATCAAGAAAGGGACAGGTAAACACATTTAAAAGTTACCCAGCAGTCCTAGCCAATATTAAATATTAAAAAAGTAGCACTTTACAGAACTTCTGGTCTTTTAATGAAAGTACTGTTAATGGCAAAAAATATCACCCAAAAATGGAAGAGCAAAAAGCATGAATACATTCAATGTATTTAATCTCGACCTTACCCTTAATCTGAAAGACTCGGTAAACGATTGTAAGAACCGGAAAATAAAGCCAATAATAATAATAATAATAAAAGAAAATCCAGTTAGTAAAATTTGTCTTTAATTTAAAATGCATCATAGATTTCGTTGCTCGTGAAATCTTTTGGTAAATGTTGATTATTTAAATGAGAGCATTTTTTCCAGAATTTTCTAAAATATTTCGAAAGCTCGAATTAGATTTGTTCAAATTTTCCGCGCTAAATTTTATATCGTTTACGAGTGCATTCTCCCGATAGATGAAAATGCTATCATTATAATGCCACACCGCTAGCACGGATCTCCCTGAGACTCTCCCGACACCAGTCTCTATCGTCCGTTGCTCCCGGTAGGTCTTCAAGGCTACATCCTGTATCACCACAGAGCTGTTCTATATAGGTTCTAGCAGGTCATCCTGCCTTTGCTCGTCCATGTGAAGCGGTCCACAGGAGTAAGTCACTTATAGGATCGCCCCTACTTCTCCAGCAGTGTCCTGCAAGTCTGGTTCGTCTAACTTCGATATATTTCGTGATGAGTGGTCGGTGGCTGTACAGCTGCTGTTTGTCGGGTGCTGCCTCTAGGACTGATTCAATATTTATTGCAGCATTCTTGTGTAATTGCCGTCAGGCTTTTTCTCCATACGTTTAGTTAGCGTCCATGTAGTGCATCCATATAGCAGTATCGACACGACCTTTGCTTAGAAAAAACTGCATTTCATTTTATCTGTCAGGTCTGACTTCCATATGACCAATAGCCTATCGATAGCTGTTTATGCCTTTGCTAGACACACATTTTTGTCTATCTCGGTTGATGAGACACTGCTTGCTAGGTAAGTGAACTTGTCCACTAGTTTCAGAGAACTACAGTTTAGTGTGGAGATGTCGCCTCTTTGATTAAAGCACGTGTATTTCGTCTTGTCTGCATTGACATGGAGGCCTGTGCCAGCAGCTGCTCGTTTCAGACTCGACAGCAGGTATTCGGCTTAGGTAGGTGAATTCGCCAGAAGAGTTATGTCATCGGCATAGTCCGCGTCCGTAACTGTATGTGCGGGGTATCTTCTTCTTCTTCTTTTCTTTGCCAGCTTGAAACCGTTGTCTTTTATTTTAATAAGAGACGTTCTAAGCACGTAGTCTAGACAGATGATAAAGAGGTATGGAGCTTATGTGTCCCCTTGCAGCACTCCTGCTACGATGTCGAAGTAGTCAGTGTCTCCATCCGGGAAGCGGACTTTTACTTTCACGTTTTTATATAGCATCATTATGGCTGTGGTGGTTTCTTTGGGGAAGCCGTTGGCGAGTAGTATTCGCTCCATCTTCCTGCTATTGGAGTCAAAGGCCTAGGAGAAGTCGACAAATAATATTGTTGCCTCTAGGTTTTTTGCACGTACACCTTCTAGAATTCGACGGATAGTCGAAATTTGTAATGTGGATCGATTTTTCCGAAAGAAATTTTGGTTCTTCCAAATTATCTTCTCAATTTTGGGTTCTATACGGTTGCGTATAGTCTGAAAGCGCTAATTTAGAACAATAACCGTCCTCAATGAAATCGGAAAAATATGTATGGAGCCTACTCTTTACTATGAAAAGACCAGTATTAGTGGGAACGAGGTCTCACATTATGGTAGTAAATATAAAAACAAAAAAGGTGACACAGGAACACCTGAAACCAGCTCAGATACTTATTGTGGGAAGTAAAGTATAAAAAACAGGTTAGTAGATTTTAGCTAAGTTAAAACTAAGTTAAAATTTTTATTTATTCTTCTTTTTATTTGACCCGCTCTTCATGAACATTTACCCTAATTGTTCTCGGTCACATCTGTGTCAGGTGCGCAGATAATAAACAACCCCAGGGTCTGGTATAGCCACAATAAACTACCCATGAAAAATGACAGATCGAAATATAAATCAATATGGGGTCCCCAATGAAAGGTCTGGGTGTCAGGATTAGCAGGTACTCACTTGATAGCCAACGTGAGGGATCTAATAGGCATCCTGCGAATGTTAGTTGTTCTTCTTTCAGGTACACAAATTATGAACAAATCGACCACTCACACCAGAGACCACAGCGTAGGAAATAGACTCGGGAAGATAACAAACTAGCACTACACTGTTGTTTTAGAAGCAACCCTGCAAAAAGAGGGTATCGGAAAAGAATGACAAAAATCTGAACAGAATTCGGTAGATTTAAGACAAAAAACCAATGGCTCGTCGAGCATGTTAGAACAGGAAAAAATAATGGTTGGTTTTCTGACCTTGAAATACTGGAATTCCACCAACAAATATTCAGGCAAACACATTAACAAACCCCTAATACAATAAACGAGACACTAAATATAGGAAAACCAGAAACTCCTAACCAAACACTCCATGACAATGACCCATGCATTGTAAACACACAAACGCAAACACTGACTCAAGAGGAAAAGGCTGATATAGATACCATTAGGAGAATCATGTCTAAAAAGAAAATCACAATGCTTTATCTCAGGAACCAATACTGGAGGATAATCAAGTCCGAAACCGAGAAAGTGAATAACTTATCGACAAATATCACGATAAACGTAATCACGAAGTTAAACGATTTAATATATGCAAAATTATTCTCTGAAAAGTCAGGGTCCTCTTGAAGGCTATAGACAGAAAGTCAAAGCCTGGGTGGGAACTAAGATCAGAATCACTGATACAAAGACAACAAGAAAAAGCAAGAATACTAAAATTGAACATTATGAGATATTCGGACGAAATGGAAAAAGCAGAGCAACTAGAAATCAAAAAAGCTTGAGGAGACCAACCAAAAAATACTGACGAAAGAAGGAAGACTAAAAAGATAGTGATACAAGATCAAACCATTTAAACAAAACAAGACATTCCAAAACTACAACAAAAATTCTGCCAACAATTAGGGGGAGAATAGGTGAAGTCATATCAACAACCGGATGCGAGAGAGGCAAAAAGATTTTGGTGCAAAATATGGGGACAGAGAGATCATTAAAAAAAAGCCGAAAAGATAAATAACATGGAAACAGACTTACGAATGCTCGAAGAAGGCCCTCAAATGAACATACACCCCGACAGGCTCAAGGCTACACTTAAAAAGATATCAAACTGAAAAACCCTTGGCCGAGATGGCATACACAGATTTTGGTTTTAAAAATACACCTCCATACACGACGGACTTGCTACGGAAATGAATAATAAAAAATGACCCCCGAATGAACCGCTCCAAATGACTATAGACCCAAAACATGCCTACTGATGATATGGAAAATACTAACAGCACAAATTAGGGAGATCTCATTGATAAGCCACAGAATCGTCCCGAGGAACAGAAATGATTCTGCACGAGAACCAGAGACATAGAGGAACTACTATATAGAGATCAACACATCCTCGACAAAAGTAAAACAAGACGGAAAAATCTACCTATCGCTTGGATCGACTACAAAAAACTTACGATATAGTTCCCCAAAGCTGGATACTACACTTTCTCAAAATGTATAAAATGTCCAATCAAGTTGTACAGATTATCGAGAAGATCATGCAAACCTGGAGAGTAGAATTGACAGTAGGAGGAAAAAGCTTAGCAGAGGTAAAGATCCCGAGAGCCATATTCCAGGGAGATGCTCTATCACCATTAATATTTGTGATAGCCATGATGCCACTCAAACACATCCTTAGGAAATGTACAGCCGGTTACAAACTCATTAAATCGCAAGAAAAGATCAACATGGACGACACCAAACTGTTTGCCAAAAACATAAAAGTATTGGAAACCCTAATACAAACAGTGAGAATATACAGTCAAGATATAGGAATGGAATTTTGCATAGAAAAATGCGCCAGGCTAGTAAGGAAAAGTGACACATGACGGAAGGGGTCAAACTACCAAATCAAGTAGTAATCAGAACGCTCGAAGAAAAGGAAACCTAAAAATACTTGGGTATATTGGAAGCTGACACCGTCAAACAAGTGGAAATCAAAGAAAAAATTTTAGAAAGTATCTCAGAAGAACTAGAAAATTACTCGAGACGAAACTCTATAGCAGGAACCTTGTAAAAAGAATAAATACCTGGGCTATCCCCCTCGTAAGATACGCGGGACTATTTTTGAAGTGGAACATAAAACTCAAACAAATAGACCAGAGAACAAGAAAACTAATGAGCATGAGCAAGGCATTCCATCCCAAAGAAGACATTGACAGACTATATGTGTCAAGAAAAGAAGGAGGAAGAGGACTTGCCAGCATTGAAGACAGCGTTGACGTATCGATACAACCACTCGAAGATTGCATACAAAAAAACGGAGGAAGACTGATTGCAGCCATCAGAAACACTACTAGCGACATGAGGACAGCTGAACCATAATAACCAGAAAACAAAAGTGGAAAGAAAAACAATTCTATAGACGTTTTAAGCGACAAACAAGTGACATCTCACTCGAGAAAACGTGGACGTGGCTAAGTAATGGAAACATTAAGAGAAAAACTGAATCTCTTCTCATAGCAGCACAAAATAATACTATAAGGAGTAACCATATCAAAGAGAGAATAGATAAGACGCAACAAAACAGCAGATGTGGTTTATGTCGTGATAGAGAAGAAATGACCAATCACATAATAAGCGAATGCAGCAAATTAGAAAGAATATAAAACTAAGCACGACTGGGTGGGCAAGGTGGTCCACTGGGAATAGTCCAAGAAATTGAAGTTTGACCATACAAACAAATGGTATATGCACAACCCAGAATCTTTCGTGGAGAATGAATCGTACAAACTCCTCTGAGATTTTGAGATACAAACGGATCGCCTAATCTTAGCCAGACAACTAGACCTTATAATAATCAACAAAAAAGAGAGATTTGCAAAATCATGGACTTTGCTATCTCAGCTGACCACAGAGTAAAATTGAAAGAATGTGAAAAGAAGGCTAGGTACCTCGACCTTGCTAGGGAATTGAAAAAACTGTGGAACATAAAAGTGTCGATTAAAGATGTTGTAATTGGTGGTCTTGGTACTGTTATCAAAGGATTGATACAAAGACTAGAGGACTCGGAAATAACGGGACGGGTGGAGACTGTTCATACTACAGCATTGTTAAGATCGGCCAGAATACTGAGAAGGGTCCAGGAGACTTGAGGAGACTTGCAGTCATTCAAACTCCAATGGAAAACCATCCGCTAACGCTAATGTGTTAAACTCTGAAGGAGTAAAATAATAATAATAATAATAATAATAATAATAATAATAATAATAATAATAATAATAATAATGATAATAATAATGATGTTTTAACATGTATTTGTTCCGTAGATGGAAACTGAAAAAGTACAAACAGTGTAAGTTTGCAAGTAATGACAACGGAGAGGTGACTGCATACTTCCCCGATCTCCTGGATTCGATTCTTATCACTGGATGCAGTTTAGTATCATACCTGGAACCGTCTTTTTTGTGGGGGGTTTACGCCTCTGTAGACATTCGAGATCCCCTCAACAAAGTGTTTTATTATGCTACCAGGTGTTGTTTATTATAGTTGTTTGGTAATTAGTGTTTACCCATCTAAATACCAACAATGCTCACAATTGCTGAGGGCAATTGCTACAAGATTCATTTCTTCATATTTAAACTTTATTTCAAAGATGAACGAAAGAAAAATACTAATCGGGATTTAGAGGCAGATTTTGCTTCTGACCTAAAGTATACAGATTTATCAGAGCAAAGACTCTTGATAAATATCAATCAGAGCAGATTTCATACGCATTTGGAGGAAGAAGATTATTTGGATCTCTATTTGAAATCAAAAACTTTTTTTTCTCTTCAAGATTATTATCTTAATGAATGCTTCCTTATCAAAAATCTTTAGCTCCATATTTTATGGCTAAGATGGGGGAAATCGGAGAAGAAATAAAAGGATTAAAACATACATCGGAGTGATTCTTTGCTGCGAAAATTATAGACTATACCATTACACAATAAATCTGATTTCGACGTCATTATATATATATATATATATATATATATATATATATATATATATATAAGCAAATATACTTTCAGCAGGATTATTGTTACATTTTTCTTCTTACCTAGAGTGAATGTATGAATAAAAAGTGTAAAAAGGTAAAAGATAGATTGTTATATATAAAAGGTATTGGATACCAGGTAAAAAGAAAAAAGTCAAAACAACCAGGTAAAAGGTATAGGATAATCGGTAAAGGTTAAGATAGGCAATATGAATTATACAATATATGATACGAATCTATAATAATAAAAAGTGTGTGATCGTAGTGAGCCTGGTATATACAACACCAGAAGAAACGACGTTATTTATAACGAGAATTTCACTTAATGACATTGGACTGCACAAAAGACATTCTATATTTACGACCAACGTTGATTCTAGTGTAATAAATTTTCGGACAGATTTTTAGCCGCTCACTTTTAACTTAGAGTCGACAGTGTTTAGCAACTTTCACTTTCTCTTTTGTATGCTCATCTTATCCAGAATTATTCTTACTTAAATCTGCATTGGCCCTTTGTTTTTGCATATAGTAAACTACTTTATATATATATATATATATATATATATATATATATATATATATAGTTTTTTATCGGATATTTTTTTGATTTAGATGTTCATGTGTCAATGATTCAGTGAATTTTTGAGCCAGTCAATGTAATTGATGCAAAAGAAGGAGCCGGTTTATCATATTTACCCAACCCCTCCGCTCGGGCAGGATATGACACAAGGTCAATTTTTTAAGCGGAGTTTAACAGGTTTGAATTCAGAGTTTTCCTTCTCCTAGACTAATGGCCTCACCAAGGCTGAAGAATCAAGTCTGCCCTACTATTTTCCCATAGGTGGAGAGAGAATCCTTGGATTCATACCTTTCCCAAGGGTAATTAGTGCTATGTGAAAAGCAATCAGTCAGGTCCAGTATTTGAACTCGTGTCGCCGTGTCCACATCCTGCGACGATAACCATTACACCACGAGCACCTCCTAAGGAGCCGGTTTATGCTACTGACGGTGGTTGAAAACGTTTTGTTAATAAATAAATGAGTATGTCTGTTCCTAGGATAGATGCTATTTTATTTATATCGCACACACGCACGCACACACACACGCACGAGCGTATGCGCGCACACAAACACACATTTTTGTACTTCTGGCTTCTAGTATTCATAATCTTTTTGAAGTATTTGTAATATAATGTGTTTATGTTATCGCCAAGTAATTTTCTTATGTTGTTTGGAATACGAAGTCCTTGCATTTGATGTTGATTGATGAGAATTTTTATTGCACCATCGTCGGCAAAACAACAAACATTCAAAATCCCAGCATACTCTGAAGCAAAAGGTATCTGGGATATTAAAAACAAAAGCTTTACACGATTTCTTTTTTAATATCATCCTAAATATTTCTTTCAAAATCATGAATGATGGTGGAAAGCGCCGAAGGAGAAGATTTCGTACAGTTTCTATATAAAGTTAAAACAGAGTAAGAAATATCTTAAGACAAGAAAATATCGATAATAAAAACTGTTTAAAAGAAAATGAGTTCAAACAAATTATGGTTAAGGGAAAAACGGCTACCTTAAGATAGATAGATAGATAGATAGATAGATAGATAGATAGATTAAAAGACTGAGATAGATAGATAGATAGATAGACTTAATAAAATATGCTGAAGAGAAAAGCTGTTGCCTAATAATATATATATATATATATATATATATATATATAATTTAATTGGAACAAATTTTCATTGATAGATTTTCATTTTACTTTCCTGCATTGAAATGAAGAAAAAAAAAGAGTAACTGCCGCCATCTTATTGTTGGTTCTTTGCAGTACAAGGTTGAATGTGACATTCATTCCACGTAGAACTACGTTACGAAACGAATGAAAAAGTGTTTTTCTTTGGTGAAAAGGTTTAGAAAACAAATAGAAAAAAAATTGAATGTGGACTGAATTTTGGCGGACTGGACTTAAAACTTAGCAGATAGAGTAAAGGGCAAACAGACTGATGCACGTCTTTGCTTGATATCATCTTGCAAATCGTTTTGAACTAAGCATGAGGCAGATATTCGATTGGTGGCTAGAGGTCAGCTCGATTATTAATCCAGATGCAAGTTAGTCGGACGAAGCGAACTCTACCAATGACTAACAATAACAAGAAGCCGTCGATTAAAATCCGCCAACCTTCATACCGGTCTCCTTCTCTCGACAACATCTATCCCCCACCGGACACCTGCCTCAATTCTCTATCAGTGCCCACTTTGCATCTAACGTTGCACGAATTTGAATTGCATCCAGACAACCACGTTTAAATAGGGATATCAGATTGCCTTTACAGACATACTGCCAAAGTCTGACAACAAAAACTTTTTTGGGTGTCTTTATTTCTGTTTTTCTCTCTTTCAATCTATTTCTCTCACTTCCCTACAATTCACTCTTTTTCTTTCTCTCACTCTTTTTTCTACCTCTCTCTCTCTCTCTCTCTCCCTCCCTCTCTCTCTCTCTATCTCTTCTCTACAACTTTTTCTTTCTTTCTCTCACTCTTTTTTCTACCTCTCTGTCGCTTTCTCTCTCTGCAAGATTCTGGCAGCTGATGTCAGTCTTTATTTCTCTTTTTTCCTTTCCAGTCTATTTCTCTCTTTTCTTTGACCTCCCCTTTTCTCTTTCTTTCTCTCATTCTTTTATATCTCTCTCTTTCTCTTTATATCTTTCTCTCTCACTCTCTCAATATCTCTCTCTATTCAAAGTTTTGGCAGCTAGCCAATAGTGACCATCTCTACAATCAGAGGTATAATCAACGTGTAAGCAAGACAGTAGCTTTTCAAACTTGGCCTTCATTTGATCATTATCAAGCCAGTAGATTGGAGATTCATTTACAGCCAGTCACGGCATCCTTTTGCTCTTTCTGTTTTTCCAACCAATCGTCCGCTAACTCACCTCTTCCCACACCACACCCAAACTGTTACCCCTGCCCTCTTGTACCTAACTTCGACTGGCTGCAGCCGTTTCGATTACCGTCGACCACTGTAATGTGGTTATTTTGTTTTTAACAATATGTGTGTGTATATATAAGTGTAGATATGTTCATGTCTGAGGTGGATGTGTAGTTATAATAATAAAGTGATAGATAGATAGATAGATAGATAGATAGATGTTCATTTTATATATATGCATATACGTGTATATGTATATGTGTATGCGTAGATTTCTTTGTTTAACGGCATATTAATCTTCGTAAGTTATCTAATGCCTAAGACGTTCTTGTAGAAGAGCAGCGGTTCTATTTAACTCATAATGGGTTCATACCTTTCCCAAGGAGAATTAGTCAGAAAGTAAATGCAATAGTGCTGCTGAAGTTCGAACCCTCTTATACCATATGGTAGTTCAGTATGTTAGCCTCTACCAAGGATACTTCATCGTAAGTATGTTTATGTGGGGAAAGGTGTGATTATAAAATTCAGGTTTCGTCCTTTTTTCAGCTAATGCATAGATAGATAATTAGATAGATATGAATAAGTTCATTACACACACACACACACATATATATATATATATATATATGTGTGTGTGTGTGTGTGTGTATTTGTGTGTGTATTTATGTGTGTGTGTGTGTGTTATAGCATTAGAGTGGTTAATTTATGTCAATATTTCCTCTGTCCTGTTCAAATCTGCATTGATTAATGTTCAATAACAATGAGTTCCAACTAAAAATGAGACTAGATAAAAAAAAAAAAGAAAAGAAAATTAAAAACATAGATATTTCAGTAAAACAATGTTTAAAACGTAACTAACTTTTAAAAATTGTTTACAATTACTTTTGAAAAATTATTTCCCGAGGAAAGAAACCTCTTCGAACGAATTGAGCACTCTGGTATCCGGTAAGTCATAAAATGTAAACAAACGAACGCTGCTACTTAATACCTAATAATTCCCAAGCTGACGTGGTACGCTTGTTGGCTGAGCTGTCTGATTCAAAGTTGGGCGTGTTTCGATTCCAACTTCAAGCGTCCTACGTGTCTAGCCACACTGAAGAGTTGTGATACAACGAAATAATCTGTCTGTGGATGACAATATATATATATCCTGTTTGCTGTGGCAGTAGAATTTGCCGACTGCACCTCTACGGGAACTTAAGACCTCCACTAACAGTAGGTGACTCTTAATGGCTGAGCTGTCCGTGATCCAGCGACCGAAGCGGTCATGTGACTTGCAACACCTAATTTTGGCCCTTAATAGGCTAGACGAGCGGTCAGAGAGGCCTGATCCGATCCGATCTATTGGCCTTAGGAGCTGCATGATTATTCCGATCATATTTTTCAAATTGCTTTCGTGGCAATATATATATATATATATATATATATTTAAAAGAATAATTGGAGAAGTTGATAAACCGAAATACAATGGATTCGGTTTATTCACTTTTCCCTTTTTTCTCATCTCTCCATATATATATATATATATATATATATATGTATGTATGTATGTAAACAGAATTTAGCAATAATTCATCCACAAAGGATTCCTTTAGAGTTTTCCACATCAGCATTAGCAGATGTTTTTTCACTAGATTTTGATTATTATTATTATTATTATTATTATTATTACTCATTAGAGTTTTTCACATCAGCGTAAGATGATGGTCTTTCAATGGAGATTGAGCGATAGCAAGTCTCCTCAAGTCTCCAGGACTCTTCTCAGTATTCTGGCCGTTTTCAATAATGCTGTTGTTTAGATAGTCTCCACTCGACCGCCAACCTCCAAATCTTCCAGGCCCTTTGATAATCATTTAGTTACCGTGCCAAATGCACCAATCACAATTGGTATTATTATTATTATTATTAACAAGTACAATTAACATTAAGCGGATAATAAAACAGCATGTTTTCAAAAAATTCACAATAATTTTCCTGAGAAAAACCAACTTAAAGTAATGAGACAAATATTTGAAAGTAAATGTTGCATGTTTTTAATCGACGCATCAAACAATCCAGGATGAACAGTCTGTTGTTTAATTAAACTAAAATCTGTCAACAATCGTATGAATAAAAAAACAATATTATATATAAAGCTGCCGTATTTGTTTGTTTGTTTGTTTGTTTGTACTGGTCCTACATTAAAATTGTATCACAAACAGCCACCTTTTCCTGTTTCAAACACGTTTCTGAGTATTGTACTATCTAACTTTCTGAGTATTGTACTATCAAAGGTAGCAATTTTTTCCTAATGAGTCGACTAGTTTATTATAAAAAGAAAACAGGTTATAAGAAAAATATTTCGGAAAATGAATCAATCTGAATCATGATTCAGTTTCATTGTTTTTCTGTTTAAATACTTGTTTATTTTTATTTATTTATTCATTTATTTATTCATTTGTCAACCTTGACCTTTTCGAAAATCAGCAATGTTTGTATTTTTGTAGATCGAAACAAAGTTTTTCTCACAATTAACATAGATTTAGTTACTAACAGAAGTAAGATACTAATTTCACAAAACTAAAATTTAAAATGTTCTTTTTAAAGTTTAATTTCAGTATAGTTTTTTTTTAGATTTTTTCGTTGTTAAGATCAAATTAGAAACTGACATTGATTTATCTCAGAATGTGATTTGTACTTTAAATCTATGCAATCATTAGAAATGCATTCAGTGTAATTTCCACAAGTGTCATACTGTTCTGATCTGATATATGAAAATTTAATCTTTGGTCATTTAAATGTGAATGTCTACACATGTAAATATGGCTATGTACAGATGGTACTCAGTTTTGATAAACAGTGTCTAATTATCCCGTTGAGTGCAATAGGGAATCAACGGTAAGAATCCATAGAATGCAAAACTTGCTTCTATTTCTAATTATGTCTTGAAACGACTCTGAAAGATTTGGGCTCGGACAAACCTCGGTCGGCCGTGTTAATCGGTACACGGATCTGACCAGGTATTTCCTGGTTCTATTGGCAGTCGGTCGAGGCTCTCTGACATAAATACCAGTAGGACTGCATTTTGTTGGGTGCGCGAAGACCAGCACCTTCGAGCCTCAGGATGCATTGCTCTCCAGGCTCTAACCCTTCTGGGAGGGGCTAGGTTTATTGCCTGGAGCCTGAAGCGCCCTTTTTTGGGGGAATACCGACGGAGCCTGAGGCATTTTTGGAGCCGCCGGGCGTGTCTGCGCTATGGTTATGCGCCCGGACCAGCCTAAAAAGAGCTTGTGCCACACTCGTCCGGTTGGTGGGACGTACGACAAATACGGACTCAGAAAGAAAAATACTACAATTCTACCATAAATTTATTCCCTTCAATTTAAAACTATGTATATGTTTATTTTTTGTCCACTGACATGCATGATAATATAGATGTAAAATCTATCTATCTATCTATCTACACAAATTCTCACACAAAAATGTACGCACACACACAAAAGCACACACACACACACACACATATATATATACATATAAAATAAAATAAATCCACATAAGAAACATTTTGCATAAAAAATGCTCGATTCTATTATTGCAGAACAGGTATAATCATTGACAGTAAAATAACGTTACTTGAACTTTCATCTAGCGCGCACAATCATCAGACGGAAATCTGAGAAAAGTGACTAATCAACCGCATTTATAGTGTGAGGTATGTATTCTTATGTCTTATCACATTATATATCTACATACATAAATATACATATGTGTGTGTGTGTGTTTGTGTGGTTGTGTGTATATATAAGTGTGTCTATATATATACACACACACACACACACACACATACACACGTATATATATATATATATATATATATATATCGGTGGTATTTGAAAATCAATTCCCTTGTGTCTGGTATGTCAATTCTCGTATAAATCTTAAAAACGTGAGACAGCCGGGTAAATGTCAAAGTGTCAAAAAGACGAATGTTTCCTTTTTTAAGCGTCAAGGAAATTCTAAATTCTATTATATATCGTATCATTATAATCGATATTATATATTAGAATCGATCTCCCTTTCCATCTCTTAGTCTATTGATATTAGGTTTGCAAGATAATGGCTGTTTTTGGAGACCGTAGACACGGAATCAACGGTTTTTGGTGACTGTCAGTTTCAATGTCAAGTCTTGGTTGATGATCGTATTGGTCATAACTTAGATATATGCTCTGTCAGCGATATTGAGCACTAGTTATTGATAAATATATCAAACTATACATATATATATATATACATAAATATATCTGTATATGCATCTATGCGTTTGTGTATATGTGGCTGTGCCTGTGTGTCTGTGTATTACAAAATTCGCATAACGTGCGGGTGAGTGTGTATGTATGTGGGGAGATAATTGTAACGCTACAAAACCAGTACATCCTCACTAGATATTGATTAGAAAATAACTCTTGAAGAATGAGATAATTTTGAGTTCAGTTTACAACTGAATGATAATTTTGTGGATGTTTTCATTCACGATTAACATATTTTTTTAACTATTTCAATTCTTAATGCAACAATTATAACCATACAATTCTGATTAAGATCCTTCATTAATTCTTAAATAGAAGCATTAAAATCATCATAACCGATATTACAACCCCAAATGCATTGTTTCACAACTATCTTCTATATCTTTAATGCTATAGACTTTTTTTCTTTGCTTCAATATTTCCTTGAAAATATAATTTCATCGTTGTAATATTCATTTAAAGGAACAGGACGAAACATATATATATATATATATATATATATATATATATATATAATTAGACGAACCAGACATGTGGGACACTGTTGGAGAAGTAGGGACGAGCTTATAAGGGATGTACTCTTGTGGAACCCTACGCGGGGACGAGCAAAAGCAGGGCGACCAGCTCAAACCAACAAACAGCAGCTCTGTGTAGATACTGGATGTAGTCCTGAAAACTTGCCGGAATCGATGAACGATAGAGCGGGGTGGCGAGAGAGGGTCAAGGATATCCGTGCTGATGACGCGACATCATGATGATGATGATGATGATGATGAATATTCTACTGCTGAGACGGGAAGAACAATCAGTCGACGTAATTGTAATGAAATTAAATGCAGTGATCATTTGTGGCTCACGTCTTCAAATTATGCAAAGTTGCATCAATATCAATAATTATGAAGTGTTCACTTATCTTTCCTCTCTACATAGCCAAATGGTTAATATGGAACTGCTTAATTTGCTATTACTCCTCATTGGGCGCCCCATTCTTTCGGCCTTGTGCCACATCGAAGCAAAGAGCTTTGTAAATTACAATTTGCTATTACTCCTCGGAAGCAACGATGAGTGCTCCTTGAGAGATATGTAGCGAATAAAACACATCAGTGGAAGCTATTTTACTGCAAGCCAAAAACAGTTTCCCAAATTTTATGCGACAAAAATCAACAAATTGTCTTAATTACTATGTAAAGTCAAACGTTTTGCAATATTTTGGTGTATCCGAGTGTTAAGCACATTTATCACGAGATCAAAGCGGTTCAGTTCGTGGTAGGTATCTACCGTAGTTGTGCATTGCTTTATCCCATGTGTGATTTGAAAGCTGCACAGAAAGATGTGCACATTGTCTAATTTGGAACATAGGCTTTGTGAGTTCGAACTGAGATATAATGTCGCACAAGCAAGCAAAAACATTTGATGAGCGAAAGATGAAAGTACAGTTGATCAAAGTACATTAAACAGATAGTTGAAGAAATTTCATTCACGAAGGACTAAAAGAGAGAATTCCGAGGCTATGCTTCAAGCCATAGAGGTCAATATTCCATGTAGCACTCGGAGAGTATCAGGCGAGGTCATTATCTCACAGTGGAGCGTCGTTCTTCACCTTCAAGACCTTGGTAAAATATATGGAGCTGCCGAATTGTGGCTCAAGTTACCAAAATTTTGCATCACTTTTGACTCGACAAAGTATTAAAATTTAATTGAACATAATTAATTTTTTGTATGGGCCATTCTCTGTACAGACACGGGGTGCTCTCTAGAAGACCAGCAGGAACCGATGGATGATTCAGATGAATGGTGAGAGAGAGGGTCAAAGAAATCTATGCAAGTGGTACGAGATGATGAAGATGATGATGATGATTCATCAATCTGAAGATGTAAACTAATTACATGGTAGATTAGAGAAAATAAAAAGAAATGTTTAAATCCATAAATAAAGTGTCATTTACTAAAATCTATAATATTACACAATAAAACATCATTTGTTTTCTCACATTATATTAACTTCATGATATACAAGTAACATAAAAATATATTTAAAAATACTTTTATGCTATTTTCATATTTCATAGTAATAATTTTAGTATATATATTGCTGAAGTGGCCATGCATAATGATTTGGGGTTTTATATTCTTTTCACCGTGTTAATCTAACAGCGAACTGGTGTCTCTCTTAAGTAAAGTAACTTTTATTTTGATATCATTAATACTCCTAAAATTCAGAAATACATTTTATTGGTTTTAACTTTGTAAAAAAAGTTTTATGGAACTACAACATAACTGTCATTCTAAAGATCTGGAAACGATTCTGTTGTCTGTAACAACTATTTACACTGTATCTTGACGTGAAATAATACGGCAAAAATATCGAAACTACATTTTTGAACATGCTAGCAGAATGTCCACAGATTTTTCATAAAATCGTCATGATGGGCATCATATTTGTTTAAAAATACTCACTGATTTTTCTAAACCAGTGGTTACCGATCTTTTTCTACTCATGGCCCTCTTTTGGTTGATGATTTTTATGACCCCTTCGAAAACGTTTACCTTAACCTTATATTTTCTGGGAAGAATTAATTGTGATATTTCTCCATACGAACTTTAAAATTTCTCGTTTTAAAAACCAAATCAGTTAAACGAAAAAAAGTTAATCAAATTTAAAAAAATGTTAGTAAAATAAAAATAAAAGATAAATTTACGCAAAATAAAAACTTACATTTTACAAAAATTTAAACTCGTAACAGAAAATACACTTGCAAATTATTTGATTCTACATCGTTAATGCATTTTAATCATAAGTTTGATCCATTTACCTGATATTAATCTGTAAGTTTGTTTTTTTCAATATCAGGTTTGAATGTTGTCAGTGTAATCATTTTTTTCTTATGTAAAGTCGGCTATGAACTTTTGCTAACAGGAGTAAAACACAGTTAAATCGAGCTTCAACAAGACAAGACACTGGAAACGATAAGATAGAATTTGTTTTCTCCCAGAGCCGTTGATATTTTCTTGAAATGTTACTGTTTTCCCACACGTTTATTTCTTCTCTTTGAATCTATCTATGTACTTACCAACCCTTCTGTGCGAGAAGAAAGCTATACCAGTTAAATTTTTAAGCGGAGAACAGGATTGATTTCAGAGTTTTCCTCCTAGACTGGTTGCCATACCAGGGTTAAAGAACCCGGTATTCCCTACAATTCATCCATAGCTGATGGCAATATAATTACATTCATTCCTTTCCCAAGGGTGTTAGTGCTATATGAAATGCTAATAGATTCATTCAGCATCTGAAGTCGGGTTGTCCAGTCCATTTCCTATGACAATAACAATTACACCATATTACAATCTATGAATTTTTCTATCAGAAAATATCGGGAATATAACAAAGACTAATGGGAGGGGAGGAAAAGCAAGTAATGCACAATATCTGTCAATGGGGGTACTTGTGGTAGAGCGATTATCGTGGCTTCATCCACGTTAACTGGGGGAAGAAACGGTGGAGATACCGCCGTAGGAAAATAATTATCTTATTTCATTTCTTGTACAGGTATATCCAATTAACAATTCAGCATAATTAATAATGAAAATTCTGCTTGTACTGCAGAAAAAAAAGGAAATTAATATGAGTGGATATTTTGAGTTGGTGACTATATCTGGATCATTCAATAAGTAAATGGAAGCATTTTTGTAAATAAAGCTTAAAATATATATTTCAATTATATTATTTAAGTTTAGGAGAACTAAAATAGGGTTATAGTACATTGAACCTTTTCATGGAACTTGTGGCCTTTCAATTTCTAAAATTTTCCTGTGTCCCCCATAAGATTTACTAAGGTCTCCTGGGGGTTAATATAGCCCTCGGGTAAAAACCAGCGTTCTACACTTTAGACGTCTCAGAAGATTTCTTGACATTTACGTTGTTTGGTTGTTTAGGTTTCATGGCATATCAACATTTATAGCTTATTTAACGCCAAATCCATTTTTATGAAAGTAATTCTATTTCAAACAATTCAGTTTATCATAAGTACGCAGTTTAAATGTAAGTACAGTTTAATTGTCATAAAAATTTATATTTCAAGCTATTCAGTTTAGTCAAGCAGTTATAATTCAGTTAATTCAGTTTAGTATAAGTACAGATTTTATTTTCATACAGTTAAATGTCGGAAAAGTTCTATATGAAACAATTCAGTTTACTTTAAGTACAGTTTCAATGTCAAAAAACCGTTCTATTTCAAATCATTCAGTTTAGCAGAGGCACGCAGTTTAAATTTAAGTACACATTTTATATTTTAGTCAAACAGTTCTAATTCAAATAATTCAGTTTAGTATAAGTACAGGTTTTGTTTGCACACAGTGAAATGTCAAAACAGTTCTATATTGAACAAATCAGTTTAGTGTAAGTACATTTTTAATGTCAAAAACAGTTCGATTTCAGACAATTCGATTTAGCATAAGCACTCAGTTTAAATGTAAGCACGGTTTAATTGTCAAAAACATTTTTATTTCAAGCTATTCAATTCAAACAAATAGTTCTAATTCAAACAATTCAGTTAGTTCTATTCAACCCATAGATAGGGCCCTATCAGGTGCTACCATTCCGGGCCAGAGTAGATCTGGGAGCAAAGGCAATGAGGGGTTACTCCGCATTCCCCAAAGTTTCAGTATTACTGGAACCTCACCATCAGATTGTTTACTGTCATATCCAGGACACTCATTAGTGGGGTCTTACCCTTGACATTTAGATATCATCACTTTATTATATAAGTTGTTTTGCTATATAAATTTGAATTTGGTCTTTAAATTTCAAAACTAAATTTAAAGATTCAGTCTAGATGATATTATTATCACATCTAGTACAAAATAAAGAAATCAAAGACTATAATGATCTACAATTTAACTTTCTTTTGCATAAGTAAAATTTTTAAACCACACTATTGGTTTCGCCACAATTAAAGAATATAGAATGGCAATGATCAGAATTTCTGCCGTTTTATTTTTTAAAATAAGACCCGAAATTGGATAAAAATAAAAGTTGTGACTACAATGATTATATGACCAGACTGTTTGGATGTTTTAGGTAATGGTGATGATACATGGGTACTGTAACCATGTTTTACTTGTCATCCTCTGGACTGATAACCTTTTAAGACAAGAGGGTCCAATCTTCTCAATAATTTAACCAATACCTGGGTGAAAAACCGATAGATTCAGGGTTTTCCATTGGTATTAGTTGGCAAATAATACAAGTATTCTGAACAGAATTTTGAACCCGGCTTGATAATTCTATTTACCGATAACCATTTCTGCATCCACACATCAACTTTACTTGATATTTCTCGCAATGTGTTTACAATTTCACTGCAAACAATATTTGTTGAAAATATTTTTTTGGTCGAAGGAAGAACAGCCAGCTATATGTTTGCCAAAATCAGAGCCCGGTTCAATTCGAGCCAAATGAGGCATTTCCTTCATCAAGATCGTGTGCTGATTGCACTTCAGGATTTCCTCAATTAACGTGTCCGGAAATTCTTCCGGGTTTTCACATGAAATATTCTCAATCAATAATTTCTTCAAAATTTCTTAACAAACTTTTTCTTTTACTTTTACTTTTACTATTATTTTCACTTTTTCCCACTATGCGTCGTGGTTTTCCGGAGAATTCTGTCGATTTATCTAGTCTGAATGAATCGTTGTCCTTATCAGTGCAAACTGTTGATTATAATTCGCTTCCAAAGATAATCTTCTCGTTCGCAGACCAACAATAGGTCTCCTCTACTTTTGAATAAAAAAAAAAAATTAAAGATCGCAGTATGCTAGGAGATTTTGCCTTACTCCTGTTGGCAGAAATGGATTGAGCCAGACATGACATATGAGAAGTTATCAGAAGAGGCAGATAACTATCAAGAGAATCAGCTGAAAAGTTCATTATCTATGATATTCTTATGGAATATAACCAATTGAGGATATTTATTCAACATCATCCCCCTTGCAGTCTGCATACTTCTGTGTTGCAGTGCTTGGGTCCTATTGGGCAAAAAAGTCATCAACAGTAAATAAGATGTCATCGTATGGACTTTTCGGTCCACCCTTCTCTCTCTCTCTCTCTCTCTCTCTCTCTCTCTCTCTCTCTCTCTTTATATATATATATATGTGTGTGTGTGTGTGCTGTGTGGGTATGTTTATGTGTTTGTCTACATAAAATTGTGTTGCCAAAACAACTGCTTCTAACCGACCAACTTCAAAAAAGCTTTCTTAGACATTACCTATATTACTTGATTAGACTAGTTATTTTTCTTTTGTATTCCATTTATCTTGACTCATTTTAATATTTCATTTTAAAATCACCAAATAGAAAAAAAAGAAAGAAAACAGCTTGATAAGAAAAACACGACTGAAAATAAATCATTTTATAGTCTATTTTATTCTTAATAAATTTCTTTTATTTTTAAGTGATGTTTTTAGAGACAACTTTTATTATTATTCCCGACTGCGACAATGTTATAGTCAACCTTGACCTTTTCGTGAACCAGTTCATTATCTTTAAATCCAACCGCACACCTAACTAATAAACAATTTTTTTTCTTCAAATAAGTGAACTATTTACTTCAAAGAACAGAATCTTCAATTTTTCATACCAGATTATTTTACTCTTTTGAGAGTTTTTTACTCCAGCGTCAGCTGAAGGTTTTTTTTACAGGAGTCTAAGTGACAGCAAGTCCCCCCAAGTCTCCAGGATTTTTCTTAGTATTCAGACTGATGTTGTAGTTTGGATGGTCTCTACTCGGCCTCTTATTTCCACGCCCACCAGTCCCTTTACCAATCTTTTGGTGACTGTTCCGAGCGCGCCAATTACAATTGGTATCAATGTCACTTTCATGTTCCATCGTTTTTCAGTTCTCTAGCAAGGTCTTCGTACTTATCTCTCTTTTCGCTTTCTTTCAGTTTTACCCAGTGGTCAGCCGGAACGTCAAAGTCCACTATACGCTAGGTTTTCTTTATTTTATTTTATTTCGTTGACTATCTCTAGTTCTGTTTATCTGACCCAGATTAGATGATAATTTTGAACCTGAAAATCCCTGAGATGTTTGTGCATCTCATTTTCTAAAACCGATTCTGGGTTGTGCATACACCAATTGTTCGTATAATCAAATTTAAACTTCTTGTACAATTCCGAGTGAATCACCTTCCCCAGTCATACCTAGTCTTATACTCTTTCTGTGCTAATTCACTGCATTCGATTGTTATGCGATTGATCGTTTCTTCTCTATCACCACATAATATAGATCAGCTATTTTGTTGTGCCTTGTCTGTTTTTGCTTTGACATAGTTAGTCCTTATGGCATTATTTTGTGCAGCTATGAGATTATTATTATTATTATTATTATTATTATTATTATTATTATTATTCATTAGAGTTTTTCACATCAGCGTAAGCTGATGGTCTTTCACTGGATATTGAGTGACAGCAAGTCTCCTCAAGTCTCCAGGACTCTTCTCAGTATTCTGGCCGTTTTCAATAATGCTGTTGTTTGGATGGTCTCCACTCGACCACCAACTTCCAAAAGGGGGGTGTCCTCGTGGTGTAATGGTTAAAGCAATGAACTGCGGAATCGTAGTACGCGAGTTCGTACTCCAGTCGCGCTATTACGTTCACTTTCGGGCAAATACCCTTGGGAAAGGTATTAACCCCCTTATTCTCCCTCCAGCTATGGGTAAATAGTAGGACGGACTAGGTTCTTCAGCGTTGGTGAGGCAACTAGTCTAGGAGAAGGAAAACTCTGAATTCAAAACCTGTTAAACTCCGATTAAAAGTTGACCTTGTGTCATATCCTGCCCGAGCGGAGGGGTTGGTAAATAGTACCAACTTCCAAATCTTCCAGGCCCTTTAATAATCATTTAGTTACAGTGCCAAAAGCATCAATCACAATTGGTATAATCGTCACCTTCATGTTCCATAGTTTTTTCAATTCTCTAGCAAGGTCGAGGTACTTATCCCTCTTTTCACATTCTTTCCGTTTTATTCTGTGGTCAGCCGGGACAACGAAGTCGACAATTTTGCAGATTTTCTTTTTTCTTTTTTTGTTGATTATTATAAAGTCTGTTATTGGAGAGTTTTTCACACCAGCTTACGCTGATGGTTTTCACTGGAGATTGAGTGATAGCAAGTCTCCTCAAGTCTCCAGGACTCTTCTCAGTATTCTGGCAGTTTTCAGTAATGCTGTTGTCTGGATGGTCGCCACTCGGCCACCAACGTCCAAATCTTCCAGGCCCTTTAATAATCATTTAGTTACCGTGCCAAAAGCATCAATCACAATTGGTATAATTGTCACCTTCATATTCCATAGTTTTTCAATTCTCTAGCAAAGTCGAGGTACTTATCTCTCTTTTCACATTCTTTTAGTTTTATTCTGTGGTCTGCCGGGACAGCAAAATCGACAACTTTGCAGATTTTCTTTTTTCTTTTTTTTTGTTGATTAGTATAAGGTCTGGACTTCGGGCCGAGATTAGGTGATCCGTTTGTATATCAAAGTCCCACAGGAGTTTGTGCGTGTCATTTTCTAGGACAGGTGCTGGGTTGCGCATATACCATTTGTCGGCATGATCAAATTTAAATTTCTTGCACATTTTCCAGTGGATCACCTTGTCTACCCAGTCGTATCTAGCCTTTTTCTGCGAGCGTTCTGATCTTTTTTTGATTTGGTGGTTCTGTTCCGTCAGTTAAATGTCGTTTGCCACTTTTCATGACGAGCAGAGCGCATTTTTCAATGCCAAATTCCATCCCTATGTCTTAGGTCTATTATTATTATTATCCTTGATTTTTTTCATACCAGCATTAGCCGATGGTTTCTCACTGGTGTTTGAGTGACAGTAAGTCTCCTCAAGTTACCAGGACTCCCATACTTCTCAGTATTCTGACCTATTTTAGTAATGTTGTAGGGATAATAATAACAGACAAATGATAACTTTGTGCATCTCATTCAACAGGACAGATTCTATTCTTCGCATAAACCTCTCATTCGTATGGTCAAATCTTAATTTTTTGCACAATTCCCAGTGGATTACATTCCCCACCCAGTCATGTCTCGTCTTTACATTTTTTTAGCTAATTCGTGGCATTCGCTTATTATGTGATTGATCGTTTCGTCTCTATTACCACATATTCTACCTTAGCTATTTTGTGCGTCTTATTATAAGATTATATTTCTTTTATTTTTGTTTGGTATATCTATTGTAATCAATATTTAAAACTTATCCTTGTATTTCCGTGATGGAAGGTTTGTGTAAATACATACACAGTACCTCTCTGTTTCTTTCACACACTCCCTCTCTGTCTGTCTTTCTCTATTTCTGTCTCTGTCTCTCTCTCTCTCTCTGTAACATATAGCTTTCGTCCGTCCGTCTCTCTCTCTCTCTCTCTCTCTCTCTCAAACTTCTTCTCACTCTCACATATAAACTCTCTCTCTTTCTATTTAACACAGTCACTCTCTCACACACACATATATACACTCTCTCTTTAACACAGTTTCCTCTCTTCTTCTCTCTCTCACTTACTTACACGCCCACACACGTACACATCCTAAAATAGAAATCAAGATTTAGCTTCAAATGTAATTAACAAATTTGTGTTATTATTCAACATATTTTCAAGAGAAATTTATCAGACTCAACGAGTTATTTCAAAAGGTTTGCTTACTCTTGCGCATAAAGGTGAGATTGCTTGCGTTGGATTGTTTAGGGGAAGGTCATTAATGAGTACAGATATTTGCCACTCGACCCACGAAACTAGCGAGTATGCCACAAGGCTGATTTTTTGGTAGGCACAGGTGCAGGGCTGTAGCCCAGACACGCCAGATAAACGCAAAAATGCCTCTGGCCCCGCCTGCATTCTCCTGAAAAGGGGCGCCTCAGGCGACAGGCGATAAACCTACCCCTCCAAGGAGGGTTAAGGCCTAAGAGGACGGCCCCACGAGGCTCGAGGATGTGAGTCAGTCTTACTTGCGAGACACGACAACTGGGCCTTTCCAGCGATCGTGTCTTGCAGTCTCGACCAACCATGACCCAAAATTAACCACCCATCCCAAACTTACCGTGTACTCAAAGCGGCTTGTCAGAAAAGGACGGTCATTAATGAGTACAAGTCGTCTGCAAATTGCTCGCAAGTATTTATAGACTATAACAGCAGTCGATCTATCTCTCGTCGATGACTAGAGTATATATGAGGAGGGACATGTTACTCGTATTATCAAAACGTATTGCAACTTTTGTACTGACAAAACGTACCTTTTGTATTAATAATCCCACAATTGGATGACTGACAAGATAGCAACCCAAATTTCCACGGCTTGTAATACCTACTGCGCTTTCTTCATTGGCTAAAATTCCTTCTGTTTGGTACATAGTTAAAAATATGGGGGACCCTGTGACAATCAAATTCTCCATGATCAACGTACGTAACTAGGGAAATCTCTATACCTTGTGCGCTTGATTTATGTACAACGCCATAAAAAGAAAAAAATCCAATGAATTAAAGTTCTACACAGCCCATAAAATATTTAAATTCAAATCTGGTCTTCAGCTAAATAAAGAAATATACTTTTGTCAAAAATATCTGTGCTGGCGGCACGACATGATGATGATGATGATATGACTTGGGGCACATCCTCGGAACCAACTTACCTGACTTTGAGCGTCAACGTTTTTGCGACCCGAATGAAACTTTTTGGTTACAGTCCTGTGATTAAATATGCTTTCATCTTTTGTACAAAAAATGTTTTTGCTTACTTCCGCGTCGTAATTGCCCAGTTCAGACTCACAAAGTATAAGTTTCCAAATCAGACGTCGTGATACGACTTTCAAGTTTCGCACCAAATGATGCAATGCACATGTCAGCGAATGAACTACTATGATACAAAAACCCAAGGCAGATATCTTTATCGGTTTCAACTGCTGTAATCCCGTGATGTACGTGTCAAAAATTAACACATTCCAAAAATAATGCAAATCATCATCGTAACTGAATTTTGGATAAACATTACAACCGATAGAAATATGAAATTTATTTTTATGCATGTACTCTAGCTAAAGTCGTTCTAAACCACAATTAAGCGCAACTTAAACGTTTCCTTAAACTAGAGGCGTCCATATCCGTAAATTGAAATGTCTATGTGTATCCATCTGTTTATCTACTTGACATAAACCTGGATCCTGCAAAAATTTGACCTTGTGGGACATCCTGTCCGTATTGAAAGGATCGGGAAACGATTATCCTTTCTTTTGGATTGCATGTGTTTATCTGTTTCAATTTTCATGTGTATAAGGGTTTATTTACGCTTATATTTACGTTGTCACTATTTGGAAAATTAGCTCTTTCTATAATAGATAAAATACTCCGGGTAAGGTCAAAACTTATTATTTTACAATCTTTTTCATCTACCCAAAATTTACACCAAACGGTTCAAAAACATCATCATCATCAAGGAGAATTCCCTGGACTCTCTCTCTCTCTCTCTCTCTCTCTCTCTCTCTCTCTATTTATCTATCTATCTATCTCTTTCTTTCCCTCTCTATCTATCAATCTATCGTCATTCCAACTATATCGGCTCATGTTCTTGGTAGTTCTTCTAGACGGCGTCCGGTATCTGCACAGAATTAGTTAATATAAGTGATTACTAGTCGGTCAACACTGGTGTGTCCATGCGAAGGAGTAAATAGGGGAAGATTTCCATTCTTCTTTAAAAGTAACCAGCATGTCTTGTTCCTCTGACAAGTATGTTTTGTGTGACGGGCGGTAGGTGGCCATATATCAATTTTTTTTTATAGGTGCTGCTTTGAGGTTTTGTTCTAAAAAACACGTGGCATCTTTGTGTAGTTTTCATCTTGCCTTTATTCCAAGCGTTTTGTTGAAGTCTATGCGATGCAATCGTACAGTAGTACCAACACGTTTACAGCTCAGAATTCTTGTTTTATTTTATTAGAGATATCAAATTTGTACACGATCGATAATCTGTCAATATTAGAGCACGCTTTACTAGTAATTTACATATTATATTTAACATTTTTAACTTATAAAGTTAATATAATTCTGTGAAAATAACTTTCAAGAAGTTTTTCCAGCAGATATTTATCCATTCAAGTAACATTTGATCAGTTTATAAATTTTTATATTTAGTTTGTTTTTGTTTTGTTTTTACGATTTGCAATTACTAACTAATCAATCATACTAAATAAGAGTATTTATCTATTCACACGTAAATGCTGGTATATGACACAAGGCAGCTTAATTGTGGTGACATCAAAAGAAGAGCCTTCGTAGGAGTGGAATAAAAAATAGTTTATTTCTATAGACATTCTTTTTGGGGGGTTCCATCAAACACCAGGCAATACATCTAACCCTTCAGAAGAGGGTTTGAGAAGCCCCATTATTCAGTTCATTCAAAAAAGTGTGCCTGGTCCTACGTATGATTTTACCCTTAGAAATAAATCAGCTGTGTGAGTAATCAAGAGGTTCACATTTTCAACTAAACTTTTGGTACACCAATGCATCATACCCAACAAGAGAAGTAAGAAAAATCAAGGCAGTTAACGATCACATGCATCGATTATTACGTTCACAGGTTCCAAATAAAGGAGTAAAAAACTGTACTCAGATTCTATCCATATCATCATCATCATCATGTCGCACTGATAGCACTGATTTCCCTGACCCTCTCTCGCCACCTGTCTCTGTCGTCTATTGTTTCCGGCTAGTATTCAAGGCTATATCTTGTATCGGCATAGAGATGCTGTAGATAGGTTGTAACTAGTCGTCCAACACTCGCTCGTCCGTGTGAAGGAGTCTACAAGGGTATGTCGCTTATGAGTTCCCCCTTACTTCTCCGGCAGTATTTTGCATGTCTGGTTCATCTTATTTGGATAGTTTTCGTGATGGGTGGAAGATGGCCGTGCCGCTGCTATTTTGTGAGGTGTTGCTTCCAGGATTTGTTCAATATTGCTCGAAGCATTCTAATGTAATTGCCGTCAAGAATTTTCTCTATCCATTTAGTCAGTGTCCAAGTGGAGCATCCATATAGCAGTCCTGTTGGGACCGCTGCTTGGAAAAAACTGCGTTTTATTCTATCAGCCAGGTCTGACTTCCATACGACCAATGCCCTATCGATAGTTGTCTATGCCTTTGCTAGTCGCGTATTGATGTCCTTTTCGTTTGATGAGACGCTGCTTCCTTGGTAGGTGAACTTGTCTACTAGCTTCAGAGGAGCAGCATTTCATGTGGAGATGTTGCCCCTTTGATTAAAGCACATGTATTCTGTTTTGTCTGCGTTGAGATGGAGCTCTATACCACCTGGAACGGGTCGATCTAGACTTTGTAGCTGGGATTCGGCTTGGGCTGGTGCATTTGCCAGAAGCGCTATGTCATCGGCGTAGTCTGCGTCCGTAATAGTTTTTGCGGTGGACTTACTGCTTCTTTTTTTCTGCCACCGTGAAGCCGTTTTCTTTCGTTAAATATATAGACATTCGAAGTATGTAGTCTAAGCAGATAATGAACAGGTGTGGGGCTAATGTATCTCCTTGCAGCACACCTGCTACAATGTCCAAGTATCCTGTGTCTCCATCCGATGAGCGAACTTTTACTTTCGTATTTTTATATAGCATCATTATGGCTGCGACGGTTTCTTTGGCGAGGTCGCAGGCGAAAAGTATTTGCTCCATCTCCCCTCTGTGTATGGAGTAAAATGCCTTGGCGAAGACTACAAATAATGGTGTTGCCTTGGGGTATTTGCAGAAACACCATTTAGAATTCGACGTTTCGTCACTAACATCGGTATGGCTGTGACAGGAGATGATTGATGTGGCAGGGTTCCAATTAAATGTGGCTACCATCATCATCGGTTGTATTTTCTCGATGTTATTAAGTGATTTTTTGGGCCCGTGGACTTATAACCATACCTACACCCACTAGAGCGGCATTGACAGAGTTTTTCTATGCAGATGCCGAGACAAACGTTTACCCATTGCTACTATCGTGGTACTTGACTCGACGTTGGGTTCATCCACCTTTACGTCCACCATGCTGCTTCCCATGGCTTCCGAGGTATAGCATATGGGAAAAAACCCTTTTTCTCAATTCACTGTTTGTCCTTCCTCTCCCTGTATATGCATTAAGTTTTGACTTAATTGAAGTCTAGAGTTAAGTTAATTTTAAGATTCACTAGACAGTCCTTATTTACGGTTTAACACAATCTTTTAGGCATTCCATTTTTATATAAACTTAGGTTTTTAATCACTATGCAATATTTCCAAAAGTATTAAAAAAATATTTTAACCGTTTTTTTCATAATTCTGCTGAAAACTAAGGTTCAGATTAATCGTCTTTTTCATTTAATTCACAGATAATATTCAGCTGCGATTTTACTTTCATACGCAAAACAAAACTAAATATGTGTGTTTAAAAAACAGTTTAGATAAAAGACAGAAGTTAACTGACCCGGTAGTTGTCCAGTTGAAAACACAGCGGTTAAAGATTTTCTTTGTGTATTCTTACAGGAATGTGAACTCTTATACTTAAGTGGAATGGATGAGCTGTTTAAATATACGGGGTAAATTTCAGTAGCGTAGTGGCAAACAAACTGGACAGTGACATCATAGTAAGCAAGTTAAAACTCCAGTTGAACTATTGCGTTGACTTTCGGACTAATGCCCTTGGGAAAAGTATAAACTCACTTATTCCCTCTGCTTTTAGTTCAATAGTTCCATTACTTTTCTTCTATAAAGATAGCTTATGAATCAAATAACCCCAGAAGACTGATACACCATTAAAAAAAACGTGACCGAACCTTAAGAGTGATAATTTTTTATGACAATATATATATATATATATATATATATATATATAATAATTAAGTCATGCTTACGGTACAGAGTTGCCTGACTGTCTCTCACCATCTCTCTCTATCATCTGTCAGTCCTGGTAGGTCCTCTAGACTGCATCTAGTGTCCACACAGATCTGATGTATGTAATTCCTTGCCAGTCGGCTAACACTAATATGCTTTTGTGTAGGAGTCCATAGAATAACAATACTTATAAGTTCGTCCTTATTTTTCCAGCATTGCCCAACATGTCATGTTCCTTTTTCTTGCATTGTTTAAGCGATGGGAGGTAAGTGCTGCTGCTGCTGCTGCTGCTGCTGCTGATTTCATTATTGCTGTTTCCAGGATTTTTTTTAAACAGGAAACATATTTGTGTAGTACTCATCTAGCTTTATTATTTGCATTCACGTTAGGGTCAATGCCACAACAGCTGCTTACTGCAGGCTACGCAGTGGGGATTCGTTTAGGCAGGTGTATTCGCGAGAAGCCCTAAATCATCTGCGTAGTCTGCGTTCGTCTTAGTTTCTGCAAGATATCGTCTGCTTCTTATCTTTTTTAGCGTAAAACCGTTTTCTTTGATTAGATCTATATATGATCGTAGTTCGTAATCTCGACTGATTATCAGCATATATTATACTTATGTATCTCTTCACATCCTACTAGCGTACGGCATACCTAAAGAAACCGTAGCGGCAATAACGATTCTCTATAGAAACACTAAAGTAAAAGTACGATCACCGGATGGTGACACAGAATACTTTGACATTGTAGCAGGAGTACTACAAGGGGACACACTGGCCCCGTACCTCTTTATCATTTGTCTAGACTACGTACTTAGAACATCGATTGACAAAATCAAAGAGAATGGCTTCGAACTGACGAAGAGAAGAAGCAGAAGATACCCCGCAACAACAATTACCGACGCCGACTACGCCGATGACATAGCGATACTGGCAAATACACCTGACCAAGCCGAAACACTTCTGCATAGTTTGGAACGAGCAGCAGCAAGCATAGGCCTCCATGTTAATGCACACAAAACGGAATATATGTGCTATAACCAAACGGGGGACATCTTCACTCTAGAAGGAACCCCACTTAAACTAGTAGACAAATTCACGTACCTAGGAAGCAGCGTCGAATCAACCGAAAAGGACATTGAAACGAGGTTAACGAAAGCATGGACAGCTATCAATAGGCTATCGATTATATGGAAATCAGACCTAACCGACAAAATGAAACGCAGTTTCTTCCAGGCAGCGGTCACATCGATACTGCTATATGGATGCACTACATGGACGCTAACAAAACGGCTGGAGAAGAAACTAGATGGCAATTACACAAGAATGCTGCGTGCAATCCTGAACAAGTCCTGGCAGCAACACCCCAAAAGACACCAACTGTACGGCCACCTGCCCCCTATCACGAAAACTATTCAAGTTAGACGAACCAGACATGCAGGACACTGCTGGAGAAGCAGAGATGAACTCATAAGAGATGTACTCTTATGGATCCCCACACATGGCCGCGCAAAAGCAGGACGACCAGCTCGAACGTACATTCAGCAGCTATGTGAGGATACAGGTGGTTGTCCTGAAGACCTACCTAGGGCGATGAACGATAGGGAGGAGTGGCGAGAGAGGGTCAGGGATATTCGTGCTGCCAGCACGATATGATGATGATGATGATCTCTTCACAAAACTCCAGTGGTAATGTTGAAGAAGTCCGTGTCTTTATCAGGTGAGTGAATTATTGTTTTCGTGTTTATAAAGCATCATTTGAACGGTGACAGTTTCTTTGAGGAGACAATATCTTTGCATTATTTGCTCGGTCTTTCTTCTGGGTATAGAATTAAAGGCCTTGGAGTGCTGCTTCGAGAATTTTTTACAGATTCCCCTTCGATGATACAGCAAATAGAAACTGAGTTTTTTTGGATGGGTTTCTCCAAAAGTTGTCCGGATTTGTTATACACAGCGTTGCATGATCGAAGATGTATGTCAACAAATTTTCTCGTCTTCCATACCTCAGGAAATATTTTGTCGAGTTCAGCAACTTTTCAGCTTTTAATTATATATATATATATATATATATATATATATATATATATATATATATATATATATATATATATATATATATATATATATATATATATATAATTAATTAAAAGCTGAAAAGTCGTAGGAAATGGACACGGCAACACGAGTTCAAAACCTGGACGGGACCGTTTGCATTTCACATAGCACTAATACCCTTGGGAAAGGTATGAATCCAATTATTCTCCCTCCAGCTATGGGTAAATAGTAGGGCAGACAGAGTTCTTCAGCCTTGGTGAGGCTACTAGTCTAGGAGAAGGAAAACACTGAATTCAAACCTGTTAAACTCCGCTTAAAAGTTGACCTTGTGTTATATACTGCCAGAGCGGAGGGGTTAGTAACCGGGACATTGGCCCAGCGGTTAGAGTGTTCGCCAATGGCCCGGGAGACCTGGGTTCAATCCCAGGTCGAGTCATACCAAAGACTTTAAAAATGGAACTTGATACCACCTTGCTTAACACTCAGCATTATAAGGTACGGTTCAAGGGTAAAGTGGAGCAATCCAGGGAATGGAGTAGCGCCCTCCCCTACACCTTGGTGTAGTAGCTATCGAAAAGGCAGCCTTCGGGTCACCCTCGACTATGGTCGCTAACTAACTTAACTAATATATATATACGTGTGTGTGAGTCGTACTTAGTTTATGTACCTCAGCATTTATTTGTGCCTCTGTGTATTTATCGTTGTGTATATTTCTAAATATGAATATGCACTCATTTTTGTATACGTGTTTCAGTTGTTTTGTTTTGTCTATCGTCATGTTTGTTTTTATTTTTGCAAGTGTTTTTTTGTAGATTTGTTGTTTCATCAACGCAACTTTTGATGTACGCATGCATGTACACTGTTTTGCTTGTTTGCATGAGTGCATGTTTGCTAAATGCTTATAAGGAGAGCCTGTGTTTTAGACATTTTATAGCTTACCACATTAAGAGAATATTTGGGGAAAAAATAAGTGCGCCTCAAACAGGTAATAAAAAGCATTTTATAGCTTTTAAAAAATAGAAATCGCGTAAGGTTTTTTTTTTCCCCAAATACAATACACATGAAAATGTGACTACGAAGAAAACTAATTTCTCAGGATTTTTACAGGATTTTTTTAACATTTGGTCTTGTTGAGACCATAAATAAAAATTCGTGACTGGAAAATATTATTTTTGTGTAGGAAGTCTGCATCAGGATTTTGGATTGTGTTTAGTTTATTCATTCGACCATTTGAAATAAGGGAAACAATAAACTGAAGGTTTTTTTCTATATTAAAACTTGGAAAGATTTTGTATGTCTGTCCTCTATATATAATCAATCGGTTTTATGTAGAGCTATAAAATTTAATATAGGATATAAACGAAGTTTGCTATACAAAATAAATGTCCTCCGTGAACAATAAAGGTAATTAAGTTATTTACTTAGCTTGGTTTGGCTTTGTTGGGACTCTAAAGCAGAACTATGAGACACCTAGTGAGAATCGAACTAACAATGGTTTGCTAATTTAGCTTGCTAATCATTACATTACGTGAGGTGACCAAGTTATTTTCTAAGCTTAGCTTAGTCGTAGTATAAAGACAAAAATATGTGACTCCCAGTGAGATTTGGACTAACAATAGTCTGTTAACCTTGTCCCTTAACCATTATAACATGTGAGGTGTCCATGGTCATTGGTCATTGATATTAAACAATAATCAAAAGAGAGCCATGTTGCAAGACGTAACTAATTAGAAAGAATTCAAATTTCCAAGAAATAGAAAAGAAAATGATAATTTCACATTCGAATTTAATTATTTCTATTTCATTAAACATTATTCATATGTTTTATAGATTTTCCTTTAAGATATCGATAAAAATATCTACATTACATTCTTTTTTTGATAAAAATAAAATCATAAAACAAAAATTTTTAGTTCAAAAATTTCTAAAATACATTCGCTTAAATAAGTGCTATTTCTGTACACACTTTTCAGCTGAAAATATCAATTTCATCAGATAATATTTGTAAAACATATGTATAATTGGTAAATCTCTTTTCTTTTTTCTTTTTTTGTCGTTTTATCTTTTCTAATAACAATTATTGTTTTTATCTACTTGTCAATTTTAAATCATTAAGAAAAATGGTGAAAGCGACATTGATTAGAAAAATGAAATGGATTGGTATACCTAGAAGTGATTCATGTTTTAATTTCTTACCCAACATGGATTTGTTGTTCAGCTAGCGATGAAATGATACACGCCTCTTCGTCAGTTTATGGGAACAAGTTTTTCTTCTTTTTGTAATAGTATTTCTTTAAAAATTACTGATTAGATTTATAATTTCTTCGAGATACAAATGTAAAATAATTTCATAGCATTATTGTTTAGTTAGGAGTAACGTTCTGGTAAAAAAAAACCCTCAAAAAATGATTAAACTTCATCTGTTAAGTATCACTAACACCGTAACTTTTCTCTACAAGACAATACTAACATGAAAGATATAAATGGAAAATCTTTCTCTTTTGTATGTGCTTATTTTTTAACGTAAACATTAACGTTTATAACTTTCTTTTTTTTTTGAATCAACAACAAAAATTGTAAAATAGTGTTCGTTAGTTCCGTCATTTCTGCAATTTTTAATCACTAACCCAACGTAGTTGGGTATTTCAGCTAGTAATAAAATAGTAATAGACTTTTCGTCAAATGGCCTGTTAGTGGGATCTACGATAGGCTGGCTGTATCTTCTTGGGGAGAGAGTGTTAAAGATATGCCACTAAACTATATTTGATTGTGAGGAAATCTGGGAAGTGTAGAGCACTTTTTCCTTATCATCACTTCCTGGTCCACTCTTACCCGAAGTGTTAGTATCTTTGAGCATCCTACTAATGGACTGAATAAAAAATATATAAATGTTAATAATTTGTATTAAGGATAGTTACTTCAAACTCTAATTGTTTATCATGAATTATTATTCGTTACTTGAAACCATATAACTGTGTCCAAATAAATGACTATTATTTGATAGAAATGATTTAATTATTAGTCTTAGATTAGAATACTTGAGACCGTACAAATGTTAGCAAATCATTTTTATTCGATCGGAATACTTGATATTACGTAATGTGCAAAACCTCATAAACAACTTTACAAAAATGTCAATATAAATGTACATTAAACGCAGTTCTCTAACCTCTAGGAATAAGATATCCCTCGACGGTTTGATAAGCTGTTAGAATCAGTCAATCAATCAATCAGTCAATCAATCAATCACCTATTCGTCAATTATTAAGAACAAGTGTTTCCATCTTGTGTTTATTTGTTTTTACTTTTTTTTTTTTTGCATTTTTGTATTTTTAGATTTTCTTCCTTATTTTCGCCCTCTCCGTAATTTAAGTCTTGATCCTTTACCCGACGTAGACGTGTACTTCAGCTGGTTAGTTATGATTCTAAAAAACGGAGGGCATCCTACTTTTCAATTTCCATCTCTGTTAAAAGAATTAAAACAAATTAAAGAAAAGTTTTTTGACACACCATTGTAATTTTTTCTTTGTGGCACATAAAATCCTCAATGCACGCAAAATGTTTTCGTTACTTTTATAATCAATAACTTATTATCGATCTCAGCAATGAAGAACACGTAATATTTTGTGTTATGAGTTACTGTTTATTGCAATTCAAAATGTCGTCTGCATTTTTAACTGAGGAGATAAGCTGAAGAAGAAAAGATGACCAGGATTATGTTTATGGCTCAGATTTATTCAGTTTCATTTCGTTACTTTGAATTCTGATCAAATTATTTTCACGCTGTCTACGTTTTAACTCTGTTTTTGGCACAATCGCTTTTAAATAAGAAAGCAAGAAAAAAGATAGGAAGGAACACGCAAATGAATAATAGATAATGCTTTTGCAGCATATTCAGGATATCACGATGACTACAATAATTACTAAAATCGTCTCTGCCTATTAAATATGCAAGTAATTTGGCGTCAATTTTTCTTTTCGACATTTCTAACTTCTTTTAGTTAATTCGATCAACTTATATTCTTTCCGATGCCAAATGTCCATAATTATATTTTAGCTGAGGCAAAAAATACCGATAATTGCGTCTATTGTTTATGATAAACTGATTAGTTCTTTCAAAAAATACTCAAAATAATGCAAAATATTTTATTTTTTTCCTACTGATTTCTATTTGATTTCGGCACTGGAGAGGTCACCATTAATTTTTTGCCGTTTTATTTTCTTTCTATTTTATAAAATGAAAATTTTCTTTCTGGACTGGCTCGAAGTAAGAATCTAATTTCGTGTTATCAATAACCTGGAGACATATTAGCATTAGAGCTAAAGAACAAAAAAATATTTATAAGTTGCGTCTTTTAAGTGAAGTATAAAATCTGACTGTAATATCCAGTTATTTATACTGCGAAATGAAACATTGTCAACTACTACTACTACTTCTATTATTATTATTATTATTATTATTATTATTATTATTATTATTATTATTATTCACTTATTACAGCTTTTCACATCAGCGTTAGCCGATGGTTTTTCACTGGAGTCGGGGTGACATCAAGTCTCCTCAAGTCTCCAGAACTCTTCTTAGTATTCTGGCCGTTCTCAGTAATGCTGTCGTTCGCCAACTTCCAAGTCCTCCAGTCCCTTTGTTAATCCTTTTGTTACTTTTCCAAACTCACCAATTACAATTGGTATATTTATCACCTGCATGTTCCATAGTTTTTTTCAATTCCCTAGCAAGGTCGAGATACTTATCCCTCTTTTCCCTTCTTTCAGTTTTATTCTGTGGTCAGCCAAGGCAGCAGTCCACAATTTTGGAAGTTCTCTTATTATTAGGTCTGGTCTTCTAGCCGAGATTAGGTGATCCATGTGTATGTCAAAGTCCCATAGGAGTTTATGTGTGTTATTTTCTAGAAAGGTGCTGGGTTGTGCATATACCATTTGTTTGTATGGTCAAATTTGAATTTCTTGCACATTGCCCAGTGGATCACCTTACCCACCCAGTCATTCCTAGACTTATACTCTTTCTGTGCTAATTTACTGCGTTCGCTTATTATGTGATTGATCGTTTCGTCTCTATAACCATTTAACCTACATTTGCTATTTTGTTGCATCTTATCAATTTTCGCTTTCATTTGATAGGGTTTTATAACGTTGTTTTGTGCTGCTGTTAGTAGAGATTCTGTATCTCATTTAAAGTTTCCTTTTCTTAGCCACGTCCAGGTTTTCTCGTGAGAGATGTTGTTTATTAGTCATTTAATGCGCCCATAGAGTTGTTTTCTTTCCCATTTTTGTTTTTCGTTTATTGTCATTCTCTTGTCTATCATGTCTATCTTGTTTTCGATGGCTGTAATCAGTCCTCCTTCGTGCTTTTCTATGTAGTCCTCGAGTCGTTGTATCGAGGCGTCAACGCTGTCTTCAATGCTGGCAAATCCTCTTCCTCCCTCCTTTTTTGATACATATAGTCTGTCAACGTTGTCTCTGGGATGTAATACCTTATACATGGTCATTAGTTTTATTGTTCTTTGGTCCATTTGATTAAATTCTTCTCTGGTCCACTTCAAAAAGTGTCCCAAATATCTAACAATGGGTACAGCCCTGGTATTTATTCCTTTGATAAAGTTTCTGCTAGATTATTATTATTATTATTATTATTATTATTATTATTATTATTATTATTTCACGTTGTTTCAGCAGTAAGAAGCGGCCTTCTCTGGAGTCCGAGAAACAACAAATTTACTCTGCTCTCCAGTAATCTTCTAAGTAATCAAACCTTTCTCAGCAGTGCTGTGGTCTCGGTATTCACCTTTTTTCCTTTGATCTACAATTTTCCAAGTTTTCAGGATTGTTCATTGTGCTCCTAAGTAGATTGGTATAACTGTTAACTTCATATTCCACATTTTTCTTCCGTTTTCTGTCATTTCCTTTCTTTTCTTTTCACTTTGCCATCCGTTGGAACGACAAAATCCAATTAACAGGCAACTTTTTTTTTCTTCTTGTTAATTAAAATGATGTTTGATTTTCTGATTTGGATTGGGTAATGTGTTTTATCTCAAAAACACTCTGATTATAGGTGAGGCAGAGAATACTGACTATATTCCCTGAAAAGGGATAAGAACCCCCTCCCAAAAAAGGGGTATCCAAGGGAGATGATGCAATTCTGGGAAGTATCGAGTACACCTTTATTACCATTACTCGGAGTGGTCGTACCCGTTCAAACCCCATTTATCAATCAAATAAATCATTTGTATTCGATAAGACCGTGTGTAAAAGAAAAGAATTTTAAAAACTTTTCAGAAAAAACTATTCAAAAAATTTAGACAGGAACGTACAATGAACGCAATTCCCTAACCCCTTGGCAGAAAATAACCCTAAATAGGATGACATACCGTTAAAATTAATCGATAAATCAGTCTCATTTAACATCATATTTTAATCCCCCAAATTTTTGATATAATGGAAATAACTATAAAAACTTATAAAAATTCTTCACTCTTTAGTAAATATTATCAATTTAAAATTATTTGAATTCGATAAGACCGTGTGCAAAAGAAAAGAATTAAAAAACCTTTCAGAAATAACTATTCAAAAAATTTAGATAGGAACGTACAATGAAGCCAATTTTATTACCTCTTGGCATAAAATAACTCTAAATAAGTTGACATTGCATTAAAATCAATCAAACAATCAAAATCCCTGAGAATTTCATGTATTATCTTCCAGGAGAGATTCTGCATTGTGCATATATGATTTTAGTCGCTTATTCCCTGTGGAACATCTACATCAACCGGTTAGACTGGCTCTTGTATTCCTTCTGGGCCAACTTTTTGCATTCGCTTCCGTGATTTAATCTTTATTCTCTTTATCTACAAATATTGAGTTGAACATATTCTTTTATATTATCACTGGAGCCTCATCATCAGATTGTTTAGTGTCATATCCAGGACACTCATTTTGGGGGTCTTAACCCTCTGTAGTAGTGTATTCTGTGTATTCTACAGCCCCAATCGAGTGGGCAATACACAGAGTTAGTCGTAATAACAGTTTTATTTCAGATAATTCAGTTTAACATAAGTACGCAGTTTAGATGCCATAACAGTTCTATTTCGAGCAATTCAGTTTAGCATCAGTACGCAGTGCAGAATGTCAAAACTGGTATTTTAAACAATTCACTTTAACATAAATACACAGTTTAAATACAAAAACAGTAAACTCTTGAAACCACGGTTTAGTTCTATTTCACCCATAGATATGGCCCTAATTATATGCAAACCATTCCGGGCCAGAGTGGTCCTGGGAACGATGGCAATAAAGAGGTAGTCCGCATTCCTTAAAACTCCAGCATTACTGGAACCTCACCATCAGATTGTTTAGTGTCATATCCAGGACACACGTTGTGGGCGGGGGGTCTTACCTCTCTGTAGAGAAACAGTCGATGTATTCTACAGCCCCAGCCGACTGGGCAACGGATTCTGTTTTATGTATATACCATTTGCCAGTAAGTATTATTGTAATCATTTACTCCTTGAAAGTTTTTCACATCAGCGTTAGCTGATGGTCTTTCACTTGAGTTTGAGTGACAGCAAGTCTTCTCAAGTCTTCAGGACTCTTCTCAGTATTCTGAACGTTGTAAACAATGCTGTAGTTTGGATGGTCTCCGCTTGTTCTTCAGCTTCCAAGTCCTCCAGTCCATTTAATAATCCTTTAGTTACGGTACCTAATGCACCAATCATGACTGGTGGTGGTGGTATTATTATTATTATTATTATTATTATAAAATGTCTTTAATTAAATAACCCACTAATATTGATATGCCACTAAACAAGGAAAACAAACAAAACTTTTTATTCGGATTTGACTTTTGTACAATTTAACAAAACTTAATAAACAACAAGATTTTTACAATTGAAAGAGTTAACGTTGGAGGAATATAAGTCAATCAATATACAAACATTTAGCTCATGTAATTAATTCAAACCATATATATATATATATATATATATATATATATATATATATATATATATCTGTGCGATTAACCGAGAATATTTAACAATATTTTACACCATGACCAACATAATAATAGTTCCTGTCGGGAACAATATTTACATGTGCCTAAAGATGCCCTTAAATCCCGACCAACCTAAAAGACCACATGTGAATATGATCACGACCAACAGTTGCATTCAAATTCAGTTAATGAGAAGATTTCTATTCTGAAATAATAAAAACGATACCACATTGCATCTTTTTTAATATGATGAATTTGAAAACTGAAATGAATTTACATCTTTTTCGTTCTTGCCAATCTTTATTAAAATGAACCCGTTTATGTATTTTTAGAGATTCAATACGTGACTAATAATATGTGTTTAGATATTTATCAAAGATTTTATGGGTACTAGAGTATGACATTATGCTAGAAATAATGGACTGGAAGAATGTTAAAGTGGAAGATTTTCTATTTTGAAATGGGAGATTACTTTTTTCTAAAATGACCATAATTCATATTAAATGGCCATTTCTTGAATAGAATATGACACATTCAGATTTTATTTGTAATCCTTTTTTATTAGTTAAATGGGATCCTTCAAGCTCGCTGACTATATCACGCGCACAATCTTCCTCCATATTAACGTTCAACTTTATAATACATTCTGACTATTGGGTATCGCTGATTTTTAGAATATCAACATTGCAAGACTAAAAAATAACTAGAATCATTTTTTTAGACTTACTGAGACTTCTTGAATTGTTATCCGCCCGTAGTCATTGACTAAAATTAATAAATCATAGACACCGCTTACCTGACTCACTGGAAAAGAAAAAGCGATGTCAACCTTTTTTATCAACAGGTCCTCGCAAAAATAAGCCGGTCACTTCTATTATGTTAAAACTGCAACTAGTTTCATAATAGGTTTCTGATATATTTTCACAAAAAATTCGGATATGGCTTGTAGAATTTAAAGATGACTCTATTGAAAAAAAAACATTTGTGATTTTTAAAAGAAATAAATCCACTTCATTTTGTTATCATTTTCATTACTCTTCCAGGACTAAAATTTGTTTAATTGCAAACATTATATATCAACCAATCAATCATCATCATTATAGAAACAATATATCTTTGACACTAATTTTTGGAAGAGAAATTATCACATACTAACATCGCCCTAAGGACAGTTTAACAAATAACCGAACGTCAAACATAAGTATAGTCAAGTAAAGTAAAGTTGGTGACTGTTGTCGAGGGGGACCAGAAGGCTCCCTTTTCAATAGCTACTGCACCGATGTGTAGAGGAGGGCACTACTCCTTTCCCTGGATTGCTCTACTTTATCCTTGATACGTACTTTATAATGCTGAGTGTTAATCAAGGAGGTATTAAGTACCACTTTTAAAGTCGTTGGTATGACTTGACTCCCAAACCATTGGCGAACATTCTAACCACTAGTTTCTCTGAATATCAATTTTTTTCCATACATATATATATATATATATATACTTTGGGTATAGTAGAGTCTGTAATGGCCTGTGAGATGGTATAATTTGATATATTCTGTTTTGAAATTTAAAAATATTTTCCTCTTGCTAAAATGGCAATAATTTACATAAACGGATTATTCAGGGATAGAAAATTAACCAAATATATCATTTTATGTTACAACTGAGTTATCGCCGCAAGCTGTCATCAGTAATGTTTGTTTTATATATTCTTTAATTAAAATTCCTATTTCCTTTCTGGTATTCAACAAATCTCACAAATGATATCTTTATAGAAAAAACAAGAAAGTATTTGATTGGTTCGGCGGATAAAAATGACTTGTGTAAACGAACAGTTTTAATTCTACCCTGTAATCTTTTGATCTTCCTTCTATTATATAACCCATGAAAGTTGATATGCCCTTAAGTAAAGAAACCTATCAAAATTGAACCGCTCCATCTCCAACGGAATTCACTTGATATCCTTCCTGTTCTATTGGATGAGACTCGATTGAAAGAGATTGATTTCTTTTGTCTCTACTTATTGCTGAATTCAAAGTGGAATGCTGGTATTACATCAATCGCAAAAGATGTTGAGAAAATCTTAGGACAATGTGACACCTGATGCTTTGAAGGACCAACTAAAAATCCAGATTCTTCGCCAAGAATGGGATACAATTCTGATATTTGGGCAGGTTCCTTCAGCTTAGTTAATTTTTCACTTTAACCACCTTCTCATCAAGGGAATGTACGCATTTGATTAATCCCCCCGCCACGAGCGGGTCATTTTTTAGCAGTGCACAGCTGGTTTCAATTGAGTTTTCCTTCTTCAAGACTGCTTGCCTTACCAAGGTTAAAGATTTCAGTCAACGCTACTATTTACCAATAGCTTGAATGTAGTCAGTTTGGTATCCTTCATTCGCTTCTTTCATGAAAGATCTTCTGATCTGCTGCATCGTTTCACATCCTCCCAAGAACAGATGCAGGTGTCATTCCCACATATTCTTCCCGATTATATCTCAACTTTAGATCAAATTCCTTTACAAACGGTTTCTCCCCGCTACAACCTTGGACTTTTTAAGTCTAGAATTCATAAATGCCTTACCTTGTATTAGTTTGGATTTGACTATCATATCTTTAGACGCCTGAAAATGAATTTTATCAGCAGTTAACAGTTGGCGAAGATTAAAATATGCTGTATCCCCCTTCAGAGGGGTAAGCCCCCCGATAAGAGATTTCCTGATAGTTGTGACACTATGCCCTCCTCTGCTCTTGGGTGCAGATTAAGTTTACTGTTTCATGTGGATGGAGTTTCAACTATGGCTGTATGGATAGGAGTGTAAATATATCTATATCAGGGTGGGCACATCTATGCAAAGTTATGTATATATATAAGTGAGCGTGTCTGAAAGGGTTTATATACGTGTGAGCCGAGATGTGCGTGTGTGTGTACGTGGGGTTGGACATAAGTGTGATTATGAACAAATATAGCGTGCCTGTGGCGATATCAGCTGAATAGATCAACCAGTCAAAAGTTCTAGAAACTCAAGATGAAAAAGATTCCTTTTTAATGTTCCTTGTTAAACACAACTTTTTAGCGCACTATAGGCCCGATAAATAAAATTTTAGCCGCTGTAATTGGTTCTTGTTTATGAGAAGTGTTGGATTGAGGTCTTCATATATGTAGGGAATAGCAGTTACAAGTGTGAGTTAGCTGTGGGAAGCTATCATTTCGGGCTTGTGCTCTCGTGTCATATTGGCTGAGAGCCAAAGGGTGACCTTTAGGGACAGGGATCTATATCTCCTTCGAACATGTTTGCTGCTCCGTGGGATTAGAATAGAATCGTGGAATCATGTAACCCATCAAGTTTCTCAGTGTCATACATACCCATTCTATTTAGAAAGTTTTCCTCGAAATCTTGTCATTGTTGTTTTTCTTTTTTCTTTGTGACTCTGTTTCGAATTGATTAAATTTGGCCCAAGCCTCCAACTAACTACATGGGGATCAACATGTTTATGCAGTAACCCCTCATTTTCCATTACTACCTGCTCCTCTCAAACACAGAGTAGTTGAGCATATTAACGTTTCATCAATGTGTCAAATAGATCGATTCAAAAATGTTTCGTATTCAATAGGAATACTTTATATTATATAAGTTTAAATTGTATTAAGAATATTTATCTGAAGCTACAATTGTTTACTAAGGATTATCATAATTATGTATTTACTCAACCTGATAAGATGTGACAAGGTCAACTTTTAAGCAGGATTTAATTGGATAAAATTCTGAGTTTTCCTTTTCCTAGACCGGTTGTCTAGACCTAAGTTAAAGGGCCCAGTCTACCTTACATATAGCTGCCCTACTCAGAGCAGAAGGGAAAATAGATAAATACCGTTCCCAAGAGTATTAACGGAATGGCCATCACCATTATACCACGCGCTACTCTTAAATTGTATGATTTGAGTATTATTTATTTCAAACCATATAACGAAGTAAATACTTATTATCAAACAAAAATAATTTCTTAAAACTCGATAATTTTTCGTATTATATAGGAATATTTGAAACAATAAAATGCAAATCTTTTTTCTTAGGAATACTTCATATATATATATATATATATATATATGTAACTGTAAATAATTTTTATTAAGAATAGTTACTTGAAACTGTCATTATTTACTAAGGATCATTACACTGGTTTACAAAAATAAATTTTTGGACTGAGGCAAGAATGGGGATAGGTGTTTTTTGTTAATTTGGGTGTGCTGAATTCAAATTTATAAATAGTTTTGCTCTATCACCAATAGTTTTCTGGCTTTTAAATAGTCTCATTTTAGTATAAACAGAGAATACATGTGCATATTTCAAGAGTTGCAGCAGCTTATAACAGATAAAACAGGATAGATAAAGAACACTGATTGAATCATTATACTTGGATAACACAATTACACAATTCATAGTACCACAGACAGTCAAAAGTGTGTTTTCTTAGAAGATCTGGTGTATTTTGCCTCCGGGATGTCACGCAAGAGCATCCAGCAGAAGTCTTCCATCATGCCGGGGTTCCATTTGCCTTGATAGTTGCTCTCCATCTTCGTAATGTCTTGGTGGAATCTTTCTCCATGCTCATCCCTCACTGCTCCAAGCTTTGGCGGAAAGACGTTGAGGTGGGAATGGAGAAAATGAATCTTAAGTGACATTCGGCACCCCATATCCTCGTAAGACTTTAGCAACTTCTCAATACAGGCTTGGTAATGTGGTACGCGTGTGTTACCAAGGAAGCCACTACAGACTGACTTGAATGCTTTCCATGCTCTCAGTTCCTTTAAGTTAAGAATATCCTCAAAATCAGCATCCTTCATCACCTCGGATCTGAGGTCCGACAAAGATGCTCTCTTTGAGCTTAGCAGCACTAAGACCTGGAAACACAGTAGACAAGTGTTGGAAGGCAGCACCATTTTTGTGCAACGCCTTCACGAAATTCTTCATCAAACCAAGCTTGATGTGAAGAGGAGGAAGAAGCACCTTATTCATGTCCACCAGAGGATTCTCATTGAGGCAGTGTTCGCCAGGAACAAAAGTGCTTCTAGACCCCCAGTCTTTCTGCTTATAATGCTGGGATACAGCTCGACTATCCCAGAGACAGAGAAAACAACAGTACTTTGTGAAGCCCGCTTGCATACCCATCAGAAGACCAATGAGCTTATTTGTTCCGATTCCTGAAACTGGTGATCCTTACATCTTCCTGGACTAGGTTCCACTGTTTAAGCCGAGAAGCCAAGAGCTCTGACTGCTGTTTTGACAGATACAAATCACGAGCAAGATCATTCAGGTCTTCTTGCGTGATCCAGTGTGGCTTATTGCCACTTGTTCCTGAATATGTAGACTCAATATCTTCCAAAGATATTGACTCGGCAGAATCCTCCCTTGAAGGCATTTCTTTATCTGATGTGGAAAGAAGATCCTTATTTCCTGGAGGTGTGGGTACAGGAAGATCATCTGAATGGGGAACGGGTCTCATAGCAGATAAAAGGTTGTGATATTTGATCTTTTTCCTAGAAGATGCATTGAAACCAGTTATATTAGTTAAACAAAAATAACAATCATCTGCGTGGTTTCACGACTCTCTCCAAACCATTGGGACTGCAAAGTTGAAAGCCGCTTTCTTGCCATTAAACCATGCATCTAATCAATTGTAGCAGGGCGTACAACAGATGTGTGGAGCCCCAAACTTGTCCTGATCACCAATTTTACAGTCGAAATAGTGAAAGTAGGCGGTTCTGAGGAGAGAGTGATGGTTCGACGCTGTGCATCTGTTGTGAAGTCCCCTCACAAGTAGCAGAAAGAATTGGCCTTGTTCAGGCATCCTAGACATTTTGACGTGCTTGAAGCCACTGGAGAATCTGAAAATATAACAAAGTAAAACTAAATGTGCATTTGAAAATGTAACACTAATATTTAGTAACCCAAAAGATGTGTAACACGACAGTTGAGGGACACCAACCTCCTGCGCCACCTGCGAGACAACCTCTTCCAATGACTGCCAGAGTTTGGATTGAGACCTGCTGCCTTAACTGTCAAAATCTTTCTTTTTATATATATATATATACTAGGGGTTAGAGTGTTCGCCAATGGCCCGGGAGACCTGGGTTCAATCCCAGGTCGAGTCATACCAAAGACTAAAAAAATGGTACTTGATGCCTCCTTGCTTAACACTCAGCATTATAAGGTACGGATCAAGGGTAAAGTAGAGCAATCCAGGGAAGGAGTAGCGCCCTCCCCTACACCTTGGTATAGTAGCTATCGAAAAGGGAGCCTTCGGGTTACCCTCGACTATGGTCGCCAACTTTATTTTTATATATATATATAATGTAATGCTATCACTTACATATAGTGCATAATAACTAAAAAATAAGTCATAAGTCTCACAATATTAGAATTAATCCTGAGTTCATATACGCCTTTATGTACCGTATATGCACAAAATGCACACTATTCATATATAAAAACCTAGAGGTGATGAGTAAAAACGGATTTCAAATTTGAATTCAGCACCTTCAAACTAGGTAAAAAGGGGTATTTTTGTGCTTGCCTCAATTTCTTTGTAAACCAGTGCTATTAGTTACTTGAAACCCGGTAACTGTGTGCAACTTATAAATGAACACAATTCCCAAACGGCTAGATATAAGATAACACTTAACGGGTTGCCATGCCTTTTAACTAAATCATTCAATCATTCAAAGTTAGCCTTCTAAGAGATTTTCTGGGTGAGCGAGTTAAAAGATCAAACATCGAGAAATCCGGCATTTAACAAAAATACACAAATGAAGATTTTCGATTAGTCTGACCAAATTTATGAACCAAACGCAACATCGTCGATTTGTTGAGAATTATAGATTATGTCCATTTGATTTCTGGTTTGTCTCTCTTAGGTTTGTAAGATTTTTAGGCGAAACTCCTTTGTCATTGGGAAACGACGTTCAGCTTGTTACAACTCAAAGTGATTTCCACAGATAAAATGTTGAAAACCATTTTATTAAAGTTAAAACAGCATTTACATTGATTATGCTTTTTGGACTGACTTCCTCATCTAGGTTGTTATTTTCACAACGTTTCGGCCGTCTGATCCTCCGGCCTTCTTCAGGTTTATCTCGAACTCGGGAACTCTGGAATTTCGAACCCAACCCTTTATTGTTCCGGGGGTACCATGTTCTTATTCCATTAAGGCCATTGCTGCTGCTACTGCTTAATGCTGTCGCTGCTGATGCTGCTTCTATCGACGCTGTCACTGCCATTGTTTTGTCACTGCCACTGCACTCAGGATTGAACTCAGCACCTTGGGGGAGGACATCGCGCCGGCGAAGTATAGACAGCTGGTCCAGCATTACAGTAAGCTACCACACATGTACGGTCTCCCCAAGATACACAAAGATGGTATTCCACTCAGACCTATAGTGAGCTGCCGAGGCTCAGCATTACATCCACTGAGCCGCTACCTTGTGGATATAATAAACCTATTGGCAGGCAAGTCAGCAACACATGTTAAGAATTCTGCCCATTTCACAGAACTGATCAAAGAGGCACCCATCGGTTCGCACCAAATGGTTAGCCTTGACGTAGTCAGTCTGTTCACCAAAGTCCCAACCAGTGAGGCACTAACAGTAATTCAGGACAAACTAGCTGCGGACCCTTCCATAGAAGAGCGCACATGTGTACCATTGCCGAACTTAATGGAAATGCTGACCTTCTGCATGGAATCATCCTACTTCAGAATGGGTAATGACGTATATCGACAAGAAGAAGGCTTGGCTATGGGTTCGCCGTTTAC
>OY757918.1:3170514-3205164 GCA_963585895.1 Sepioteuthis lessoniana | reverse complement strand
ATGAATATCATTAAAATTGTATCGATATGGACAATGCATTATTTTTCTTGTATATCAAGAAGCAAACCAGCAAACACTTGTATGAAGAGAAATTCCTCGTAAAGATGTCATTAATATACTGTTAATAATTGGAAGTGTTGTGTCAATAATTTCGATGTTGTTAATGCTGGCGCGTTCAAGTGGACATTGATTGTATCGAAGTCATTTTAGATGTCATCTAGCGATTAACAATGATGATAGCTTTCATTATTTCTGTTATGGACAATAATACTGAAATATTAGCAGACTGAAAGATTCAGACGTGCATAATATTGACTAGTAATAATGGGCTATATTTTGAAATACACGCATTTAAATGATTTATATTGGCTTAAGACCATTCATCAATGGTTGATTCACAAACTAACCTGGATACTAATAATACGTGACTAGTAAAGTCAACTATTTGCGAAGCTAAAATATTCAAATATGCACCATTTCTTGAACAAACAACGGAAGATGAATTTCAAAATAGAAAGATGCGAAATTTTCACTTGCTTTAGTTGTTCGTATATAACACGCACATTTTAAACCAAAAATTTAGGGGTGTGTATTATACACAAGACCCAAAATATTAATTTTTTATCCGGCAATATGCATTAGCATTTCAGGGCGGTGTGACCGAATGTAAGTTATATCAATGATCTAAACTAACTAATGGGTAAAAATACTTTTGTTTCGTGCCACTAAAGAGAAATAACCAATGGAATATATGTTTGTTTATAATTTTGTTTCTCGTAGTATCAGCTTATTTATATCCCCGTGTCAGCTCAAAATGCTGGGAAAATATTTTGTTTTAAAACATAAGTAAACTGTTTAGATTTTAGTCTATACGAAGTGAATAAAAAGTTGAACAAATATTCAATTTGATTGCTAAAAATTCTAAAATGTCGCTGTTTGTTATATAAAAAATAGTTTTTCTTTATATTTTTCCCAATTTCTCAGCCAGTTTCCTTCTAATTAGTTCATAAACGATTATCATCGAGTTAGAAGTAAATAAATATTACACAATCCAGTTCAGTATTGAAATCAAAAGGAGCAAAGTTCGAAATAGGCAAATCCAAAATAAAAAAAAACAATATCGCCAAAATGTTCCTTTTCCCAGAAGGAAAACCGTCACATTAAATGGCTTTAAAATTTTATAGTAATAAGAAGAATCATTTTTCACAGAATGTAAAGTTGATGGTTATTTATTTCGAACAGGAGGCTGTTTATGATTCATACCCAAAAATAATTCAACAGGATTTGATATATAAGATATATAGATTGGATATATATAGAAAAAATGTTTTGGATCCAAAAGAAATTTAATTATTAGAATAAATAAAGAAGCTGTGTATTTCTAAAAAAAAAATGATATCCACAATTTCTTGTACCAAAATACAGTGAACTTTTTTTTTTTTTATCCGATAATCATTTAGGAATTCGTTATGTACGTTCATCGGTCGATTCCTCTATTCCTGGTGAAATTTTGAAAGAGATTGTTTGGATATCAAATCGTGATAATACATATGAGAAAGGGAAGCATCTAGCTATTCTACCTTTAACAAAGGGAAAATATTAGGACAGACAGGGCTCGGTAACTTTAGTATGACAACTTGTCTGGGAGAAGTAAAACTCTGAAATCAAACCAGACCTGAAGAACGAGAGTCTTCGTCTAGCTATTCCTGCACTAGACACGCTACATGAAAAGTGCCCCTATGACCAATTCAGTTTATGGAATAAATTCCCTCACTTTTTTTTTTCAATTATTGAAACTTTATTATATAAATTCAATATTTTATTCTTAAAGAATTAATAAACGAAACGTAATCATTTAAGGAAGTGTAAATAATAAGAAAATTAAGAATCATGGATTTTAAATTCTGAAAATTATTTTCTGATATGAGAATGTTTTATTTTGTTTAATTTTTATTTTATTTCTGGTTTTTTCTTTCGCGTTAGTTATCTTTCTACGCTGTGTACGAGATCAAAACTTAAATTGCATCTGGTGCTAACACCAATAAAAAGATGTCTTTGTGCTGATGATGAGCTGGTGCATCCGTTGGAGTTAGTTTATGCCAACCTCTTTAGTATATATATATATATATATATATATATATATATATATATATATATATACACATTTTAATAATCCTGAAAATTCCCAGTTTTTATATTTATAGATATCTTGATAGCACTTTCAAACAATAACATTTTGATAATTTTTTCCAAATTTCGGAAAACCAGAATATATTGTATACAGCTACAATAATCATGTTGCAGCCCTATGTAACTTGTTTTACCCAAGACAAACATATAAAATGTTCAGTAAAAAAATGAAACATGAAGAGGTTTAATGAAAAATAAAGAAAATATTAAAATCAGTGTTTAAAAGGAGCAGTACAACAAATGGATGTTTTTTGGTTAAACTAAAATGGCAAAACATATCGATGTCTCAATAGTCTCTTCAACTTATTTCATTTTTCTAAAGAATATCTAATTTATAATGTTTTGATATAGTATCATTTAACTTTAAAATACTCGAATGTCATTGATTTTTTTTTTACATCACCTTGCAGACAATAGATATAGACATCATTAAAGTTAGTTATGATTTCAAACTGAACGAGACGTATTAATATCCCCAGTTAATCTATATTAATAACTGGGAGAATATTGTTAGCACATTTGGCAAATATACTGATTGAACCAAGTGGAAATAAATATTAACAATTTATGGTGAAATATGAATTTGTAAAAAATAAAAATATCAATAAAAATTCACATTGCTGCAATACGTAAATTATCATCGGCATCATTATAATGCTTGTAATTTTAAAAATCAGTTTTTATATTCCAGAGATATGGTTTCTTATGAGACTAAATAGTTCCCTGAAACATCATATCAGTCAAACAATATAAAACCCAGTAAAACTATTTTCTATTATATAGATTTATCTTTTATAATATGAGTTACCGTTTGTTCGGAGGCTTTTGTGTCAGAATAAGTAAGGTTTAGCATTAAACGAAGCCTAACAGCAATGAGCCTGTTCATATCTTAGATGGGTGACCTAGTAGAAAAACCAAGAACTGTAATCACCCTGAAGCCATGTGTATCTGACTTATCACATCTTTGTAAATAATAAAAAGTACTGTTTGTAAAAACACGCCATACATTTGGAATTGAGAATCAAGATGATAAAGCAAACCAGCTACAAATCTCTGTCTTGAATTTTCATGTGGTGTAGCCCGTCAGTTCAATAGCTGGAACTAATTTCCCCACTTTTAAACGTAATTGTTTTTGTTTTTGTTTTTTGTTTTTTAGCATTTTGGTTTTTTTCCTTTGTTTTTTTGTTTTTTGTTTTTTTTTATTCTGTTCTTTTTTTTTTCTTTTGAGATTATGAAATAAAAATATACGGTGCCTGTTTTGAATAAGATTAGATCAAATTAGACGGTTTGAGCGAGCGATAAGGCATAAGATATTTCGCACAACATTTTCGAACACTTTGTGATTTACCAAGCTTAGCTTGACTCAAGGCCAGAAAGATGGGGCCTCAAAAGAGACTCAAACCACTTCTCTATTAATCTAATTTGATATCCATTACTCTATGTGAAGAGTCCTTTCTCCAGTCAATGTTTGATTCATAGAAAAAAAAAAGTCCTGCAATTGCTTCTTTCTTTGGTAACAGCTTTCAAGTTGGTAGTTTTGCATAAACATCTCAGCAAACAACACTCACTGAGTTGGTAAAGGTCGTGAGGTGTAGTGGATAACGTGCTGGACTGTTAACGAGTTCGAATTCTAGTTGGGATTTTACGTTCCCTTTCAGACCAATGCCCCTTGGGAAAGGTATAAACCTACGTATCCAACCCCCATCTTATGGGTGAAATGATACAAATACTGTACTTCTTCGAGATTAGCTTTGGCATTAGATGACCCACGAAGGTTGATATATTATTAAACAAAGAAACAAAACAAAACCTATAATCTAGATGGGGTTCGATCTCCCCTCAAGATAAAAAATCATAAAAGTATTTCATTTTATTAACATTAAACACGTATTGCAGCGTCACCGTTACACAATTGCCTACTTACTTTTTAGTAAAGATTGTTCTTGTTACTCACAATTAAGGAATAATGTTTGTTGTATTTCAAATGATACTCCAAGAGAAAATTCGAACAGATTTTCAAAATTTTGTAATTTTTATTGTTCTTGTATTTAAGATTTACCAGGTGAATAACAGTAGGTTTATTATTATTATTATTATTATTATTATTATTACTTCTAACGAGAATTCGGAAGAATTCCCAATTTAAAAAGTCCCAAAATTGCCTCTTTGATCAAAACTATTCTTTGTATCGAAAAATAAGGAACTGTGACTTGCATCGGATTTGAACTCACATTGGAGAATTCATTTCCTAGAATGACTGTTACGTGAAGAGGAATTCTCTGTTTAATTGTTTATGTATAAATACGTAAATTAAGAATGTGTTTCTCGTGCTGTTATTAAATTAACTTCAGCATAGGTCTACAAGTCCAAAATCGACAGTTAATATAATCGGACTTTAGTACGTACAGTCACTTGGTTTTGACTTTGGGTGTTTAGTTCAATAGTTTGTTGTTTACTTATTAAAACAAAACTTCAACACTTGATGTTGTTTAGTGTCATACTCAGAACACCCCTTTTTGGTTGATAGTGGAAGAGACTTATGTCTCTTCAGAGAATGCACTCAATGTATTTTAAACCGTACCAGCAGAGCACGCTTTGACTATGAATACCTATTTGATAAAAGAAGAAATGCCGAATACATTACGTCTAACGAGAATGCAAAGAGAAAAAAAATGTTGATAAGTTACACTGTTTCATTTAGCATGGTGATTGTAAAGCACATCCTTGTTTTTTAAAACACACACAAACACACATGCACACGCGCACACACACACACACACACACACACACACACATATATATATATATATATATATATATATATATAAACCTCAGTTCGATATGTGAATATCTTCGAGAAAAAAACAAATTCAAAACAATCACACCGTTCTCCGTTTTTTTTTTCTCATTCAGAAGTTGGGAATCCTGCGTCTGAAAGACAATTTCATTCTTTTTAATTTTGTTAGTTCTTTTCTCTCGTTTTATATATATATATGTATATATATATATATGTGTGTGTGTGTGTGTGTGTGAGTGTGTGTGTGTATTGATATATGTATACATTTTATTATTAATGTGTTTGGGTGCGTATTTTGCTTTGTTCCATTAAAATGTCATTTCTTGATAGGAGGTCACTTTTTTTATTGTCCCACTCTTCTTCCCGCCAAGGGTGAATCGTTAGCGTTGTTCGCCATCTTGTTAGAAGAAAGACTCTTGAGATGAAAGGTTAGAGCTTTTAACTTTTCTTGTCAGTTAGCGACGAGAAAAATATGTCAACGGATAATAAAAGAAGAAAACAACAATACATATTCATTATATTTCTATAGGTTTATCTATAATATATATATATATATATACATGTGTGTGTGTGTGTGTGTGTGTGTGTGTGTGTGTGTGTGTGTGTGTGTTGTTGTTGTTGTTGTTGTTGTTGTCTTTCTTTTCAGCAAATGATATCCGTATGTGTGTTGGTTTGGAGTAGTCAATACGTAGTTACTAAATGATTGTATATAGGAAGTGTGCTAGCGGTCATTAGTCTATTTATGTGTTTTGTAAGGTTATAGATGCTATATACATAGAGGCAAGAATTAGTGTTCTTGTATAGATACGTGTTTATTTATAAAAGTGTCTACACTCAAACAGAAGTTTTATGCCTTTCTAGTGTTTCCGGTATATAAAACTGAATGACACACACCAAAACCTGAAGATCAACTATTGATATTTATAAGCATTCTTTATTCATGTATATATAACACTTTCATTTAAGTGTCAAGGAGTTGGCTGGCGAAATTAATTAAATGAAACTAATTAATTTTATTAAATCATGATAATAAGTATCTTATTAAAAATAAATTCATTTTGGGTGTCCAAGTATTTTTTGAGAACCGTGTATAAAATAAATACCAAGTGATTAAGTACAAAAAAGTTTGAGATCCGATCAAAACTTGTTGACCTATAAATCTGTCCCCCAAAAATAAACATCCGCAAACCTGCAAAGAGCTGTCAAAAGAGCCATCGGATTTCAAAGCATAAACAAAAAAATGTATTTTTAAAATCGCGGACAATTTGGGTTGGTGTCACCAAGTTTGGCACAAGGCCTTGAATCACTAAATCATTGGTCAACCAACCACAGGACTGCTCCTTGTAGCCCCTCCCGATGACTGTGGCTGATTGGACGATTGTCTAAACCAATCAGGGGAAAACCAGGGGGATTGTTACGATGATAGCCATTGGTCGGCAGTCCCCATTGGCTGACCAATCAGAAACTGATTATTCGGGATTCGGGCCCATAAATAAAGGACACCCAAAGCGAAAAATTGAGTTAGTTCAGGAATTCGCCGCTTAAAGAACCAAATCCGTTGCCATTGCATTCGCCATTTTGACACTGCCTAATTGCAGTTAAAACTCCGCCAGTCATCTACTTTCACCCCCAGTTCGCGGTGCTTGATGAAAAATTATTTAAACAACTGTGTAAATAAACATTTGTTACTGTTTCTAACAAACGCCTTATTTTCGTCATTTTTTAAAAATTTGCTTGGCAACTTTTCTTCTCTCCAACACGAATTCTAACCTTCATCGACTGGACCACAACCATCTTCTCTTTTCTCGGATCTGAAAGCAACGTGGACGTGGAAAGAAACAGAGAAAGACCAGTCGACACATGTGGTAATCACGAGACCAGCGGCCAACTAGGTGTCGTGAAGCTATAGTAGCACATATATATATATATATATATATATGTGTGTGTGTGTGTGTGTGTGTGTGTGTGTGTGTGTGTGTGTGTGTGTATTGTGATATTTTATGTTTATCATTGTCTCACTTCGTGTATTAATGGTGGACCAAATTTGGCGGTATTATTAAATAGCTTTGGTTTGGATTTTATGGCATATCAGGCTTTGTAGGTTACTTAATGCTAAATACATTTTTATACAAATAATCAGTTCCATTTCAAACAATTCAGTTTAGCATGAGTACACAGATTATATGTCAAAAAAATTCTATTTCAAGCTATTCGGTTTTTTCCAACATTTCTCATTCAAACAATTTAGTTTTGTATAAGCATAGATTTTGTTTACACACAGTTAAATGTTAAAACAGTACTATATTAAATAATTCAGTTTAGCGTAAAGACAGTTTCAATGTCAAAAGAATTCCATTTCAGACAATTCAGTTTATCATGAATATCAATTCAAATGTAAGTACACAGTTTAATTGTCATAAACATTTGTATTTTATGATATTCAGTTTGGTCAAACAGTTCTATTTTTTAAAAAATCATTTAAGAATAAGTTCGCAGTTTACTTATATTTAATCCATAGATAGGTATTTATCAGGTGCTACCACTCCGGGCCATAGCGGAACTGAGACCAATGGCAATGAAGGGGTACTCTGCATTCCCCCAAAGCTCCAGCATTACTGGAACTTCACAATCAGATTGTTTACTGTCATATCCAGGACACTCGTTGGTGGGTGATGTTACCCCTCTGCAGAGGTGCTGTCGGTGTATTCTACAGAACCAGCTGACTGGGCAAGGTTTTATTAAATAGTACTTAATATCAATGATATATATTACATGACAGAGAGAGGAACATGCAAAGCATGAAACCCAGAGTAACAGTTGGTTGGTTAGTTGGGTTTTATGGCATATCAAATTTTGTAGATTATTTAACGCCAAATCAATTTTTATGCAAATAGTCAGTTCTATTTCAAACAATTCAGTTTAGCATGAGTTCACAGTTTAATTGTCATAAACATTTCTATTTCAAGCTATTCAGTTTATTCAAACATTTCTAATTCAGCAAATACAGTTAATATAAGAACTGATTTTATTTAAACACAGTTAAAATGTCAAAACAATTCTATATTAAACAATTCAGTTTAGTGTAAGAAGAGTTTCAATGTCAAAAACAGTTCCATTTCAAACAATTCAGTTTAGCATAAGCACGCAATTTTAAAAGTACGTACACAGTTTATTTGTCAAAAAATTTGTTATTTCAAGCAATTCATTTCAGTCGAACAGTTCTAATTCAAATTCAGTTTAGCATAAATATGCAGTTCGTTGTATTTAACCCACGTAGGGCCCTATCAGGTGCTACCATTCGGGGGCCAGAGTGAACCTGGGTACAATGGCAATGAAGGGGTGTTCCACATTCCCCAAAGTTCCAGTATTACTGGAACCTCACCATCAGATTGTTTAGTGTCATTTACAGGACACTCGTTGGGGGGGGAACTTATCCCTTTGCAGAGAAGTAGTCAGTGTATTCTACAGCTCTACAGCCCCAGCTAACCGGGCAACCAAGGGTAACACACACAATTATGTAATATATATATATTGTCATCCACAGACAGACCTGTTTCGTTCCATCAGAACTCTTCAGTGTGGCTAGACAGGCTAGATTCACGAAGCTGGGATTGAATGGAAGTCTAGGTTCTCAAGCTTCGGTAACAAAAATTCTAATGGTGGAAAGCTCTGAATTTACTCCTAGAGAACGGAGTAGCCAGACGTTCAGCAGGATAAAGAACAAGTGTATGGACATAAAAACTTTCCAAAAGTCTACGGTCATCTTGCAACTTTTGACTAGAACTTGTGACCAATGAAGTATATTCATAAAACCTTGAAATGTCAAATATGAACCGAAGAACCTCGACTTCTAGCTCATGTATATATATATATATATATATATATATATATATATATTTGTGTGTGTGTGTGTGTGTGTGTGTGTGTGTGTGTGTGTGTGTGTGTGTGTGTCAGAGAGGGAGTTAGCAGGTTGGCATTGATCAACTGATACATGCCCACGTAAATTGATGGCTATTTTTTACCACAATCTGTTTATTGAATTATTATCTTAATTACAAATTAATATATGAATTATCTTCTGTCGTCTATGATCAATATTGATTTATTTTAACTGCATCCCAACCCAACCATTATCATTTTTATGCCTAGAAGTTAGGGAATCGCGTTCATTTTGTGTTATATAATTACAGAAGGATTTTTTTATATTAATCATTTTTCGTTCATCATATCTTATCATTCAGTGGGTTGGGTTTTGAACTATTCGACTCTCAGTTCAGGTGCATAGCATTGGGTACAGATTACGCTCGTGCACAAAGGATATGACAATCACTATAGTCATAATAAACCCCAGATAGGAAATGAGGCTGGAGTGTGAATGACGTCATGCTCGGAAGCGATGGTCCTGAGAATTTGAAGATTTTGAAAAAGAGTCAGTTAGGAGTTGACTTTAGACAATATAAGCAGACAGGTGGGGTGTCTGTCATTGAGACAGACAGTTAAAGTTGAGTTCCGACCATGGCGTTGATAAATTGAGATTGGACCACGAGATGTGCCGAACGTTGGGGGTGTTGTTAGCATAGTATGATACGAAAGACTTTTAAGAATTGTCTCTCTCCTCGTGTAGAAGAACCGAAGCCAGAAATTAATAAACGGTTCGTACTTGAACAACCGAGTCCCGCTTGTATTTGTATTACGGCTATATAACATATGTTCATATTCATATGTTTGTGTATTTGTTTCTGAAGAGTTTTTTTCACAATGTGGACATGATATGATATCAAGTATTCCTTTATAATACAAATAATTTGCATGAGTCTCTTCTAGTTGCGCTTCTACGTTTCGAACTAATACCTTTGGGGAAATGTGCGAGTTCTGTTATTACCACCCACTCCAAGGATAGGTAGTACCACTACTGTTCTTTAACATGCATGAGTTTGGCATTAAATAACCAAAGAAGGTTGATATGCAATTAATCAAGACAACCAAGCCAAACCAACATATTTATATGTTTTCAAGTATTCTCAAGTTGTTTACAACATCGAGCAAAAACGATTAGTAGCGACACTGATGCATATCAAGAAGAAATGATTAGTCTGAGATACAACCTCTATTGTAACAACTACCTAAAGCGCATAACATCGGGCCCAAGAAACCTAGATCGGAGGATAGAGGACAATACTCGAAAACTCACCATAGTGTGTCTGCCCAATTTCAAAAGACAGAGCCAAAATGATCCAAAAGATATGTAGTCCATATGACATCAAGACAGTATTCACAAGTGGTTCAACTCTCCAGAGATATCTCTTCTGAGTCAAGCCACCAACGGAATTCAACACGACCAAGAACTGTGTTTACTCCATCCCTTGCGTTTGTGGTAAAATATACAAAGGTGAGACAGGTCTCCCTCTAAAAGTAAGGCTAAAAGAACATAGGAAGGCAGTAGTACGAGGTTAGATTGAAAAGTCGGGTATGGCGGACCATATATGGAAGGAAAGGGAAATCATCTGTCCTTATGGGATAAAGTTGAAATAATTGATAGGGCTGAACATTAGAGAATTAGACGCCTTAAGGAATCAGCACATATGTTGGGCTACAATGACCTGCCGAGTAGACCAAGTATAGTGTTGAATACAACATAGAAACCAATAATCAAAGAGGCTAGATGATGAAAAACAAATCTGAATATGAGCATAGGAGAAAAGTCATACAGAATAGTTGTAATCCTAATCAAGTAAGAACATCAAGTTTATGAGTCCAAAAAATTCACTCTTAACTGGCCAGCAGGGTACATAGCGTAACGGTCATAGGTGTTGGTTCCCTAATCTTCTAATCATCTGGAGGTTGCAGGTTCAATCCTGACTACAGGCGAGTAACAATACAGGAATACTTAACACTTGTATCCGGTTATGGCTCACGGAATCAGAACAGGTAACCCCCGTAGATTCCGTGAAAGTTTCCGAGTTCAGCAAACACCTGAAGAAGGCCGTTGTGGAAATAACAATAAAGATGAAGACAATTGCCCGAAAACCCTTTATGATAAAAATCATCAAGCTTCGTCCCAGAAATTTAGACAACTAATTTTCTCATTTAATCCTAAAATAGTTTCAAGATATCATTTCTATTCAATAATAATCATTTGCTTACACATAATTATATGATTTCAAGTAATGAATAATAATTCTCAGTAAACAATAATTGTTTCAATTAACAATTCTTAATGAAAATAATTTCCTGTTATTTGCCATTATGTATTCCTATGTACTTTTACTAATTTTCTAACGGATCTATTTGACCCATCGATGGGATTGTAAGAAGGTGCCTTACACCAGATCAGAGCAGTTCTGGAAGAAATGGCAATCGTGTTTTACAAAATATTTACCTTTTATTTTTATCTCTTGTTAATACAAAATACCAATGTTTCCTAATATATATATATATATATATATATATATATAGTCAACAACGAAATTATTTGGATTCCCATCAGTTTTGAATATTTTTATCCATTTCTTGGAATCGAATGTCCGTATGATGCCAAATTTTTTTCTTATATTAATATGCACAAAAAAGTAAAATTCAAATTTCAGAACAATATGTTAAATATAAAAAATTTGTCAGGTGAACTATGCAAAATTGGAAAAGACAAAATTATTCGTACAGTTGTAAATATCGTTTTACATAGATAGATTCGTATGATTATAAGCAATTTACATAGTCATTTTATCATTTATGACTATTTATGACTATTTATTCAGTAGAATATTTGTGATCATTCTAGGAAAGAACATCTCATGGGGAATACTGTCACTATTGTTATTCTAACATTAACAACATAATGGGGAAGACAATGGAGTTTAGTGTTGACTTAAGATAGAGAATTATTAATATTCACAATTCGGGCAATAGTTACAGCACTATTTCAGACTGGTTAGCTATCCCTAGATTTATGGTACAGTCTGTTATAAAGAAGTTTAAACAGGGTTGCATGAGAGAGAATTTGCGTGGGCATGGAAGAAAACCCAAAATGTCACTGAGAACTGCACGAAAACTATGTCACTGTGTGATATAAACCCAAGAGTTGTTTTGAAAGACACCAACAAAAGTTTCGATACGATGGGTGTCTCACAATACAAAGCTGTTTAAATAAAAATGGGTTGTATGGAAACCGAAACGACGAACCCCTCCTCACAAACCATGTCACATTGTTGTTCCGTTTAATTTTGCCAAAATATTCTTGGATAAGGAAGATTACTTTTAAGGACAAGTACCATTGTGTGATGAAAGAAAAAAAAATGAGTTTTATGATATAATGATGTGCAGAAAACATGGGGCAAGAAAGATGAGTCTTTCCTCCCAAAGAACACAGTGCCAACATTAAAGCATGGAATCGGCTCGGTGATATTTGGGGGCAGTTTTAACTCAGGTGGGACAGAACAATTAATTGCAACAAGAGAAATAATAAATTCGGATGACTATATCAAAATTCTGGTCGAAAATCTACAACTATCAGAGCAAAATCTTGACCTCGGTCGGCGATTTACTTTCCAGCAAGATAATGATCCCAAATATACGTGTTAATCACTGACTGCGTGGCTTCAGAAAAAGAAGATTTCAGTTCTGCCATGGCCTTCAATAAATCCTTACTTAAATCCTTTGGAAAATCTTCAGCAAGAATGGAATTTCAAATAAATCGTCGATCATCAAAAAACCTTCAGGAATTAAAATATGTAACCATTGAAGAACGGAAGAAAATCCCCGAAAAAAAGATTTGTTCAAATCTCATCAAAAACTTTCGAAAATTGCAGCAAATTTTAATGATGGGACACCATGCAATTAACAATATTTTGAAAATTGTTCAATGTTTTCAGTTTTTCATATTCTACGAAAATTTTTCTCTTTTCATATTTGGTTTCATTTTTTCTCATATGTAATAAATTTAACTCATCTTTCTGAAAATAAATTGTTTTATTTTTTTTTTTGTTCTTAACATATAAAACGTTTGGCTTCATACGAGTATAAAATTCTAAGAAAAGGGCCAGAATATTCATGGGTGTACGAATAATTTTGTTGTTAACTGTATATATGTAGATTTAAGAGAGAAATAAGATGTATTTAATGATTGAAATTACGTTAAAAACATGCAGATGGGATATTAAAAATTTAATGTAGTTTTATGTTCAGAAATAGTAAAACCTTTTTCTTTTGGTTCTGTTTAATAAACTGTTATCTTATGTCTCAATATTAATCGTTTGTTTATACACACACATGCACACACACACACACATATATATATATATATATATATATATATATATAAATGAACAAATAAATACACACACACACACACATATATATATATATATATATATGTAAAGAGAGAGATGTGTGAGAATGAATTATGTATTGGGCAAATAAAATTACATTTTGAATCACCACACTTATGTGATATCAAAAATGTTATATATATATATTTGTGTGAGCGTGTGTGTGTATGTGTGTGTGTGTGTGTGTGATAATATACACAGTCTCAGGTACTTCAAAAGGTTATTTGAGGACCAACATCGTAGATCTTAAGAAAAATATTCCTGTAATTTCGTTTATACTTTAAAGAAGCTAATTAGGTGCCTCTCTGAATTTAATGTTGGCTTCATCCCAGTTCGTTAGCGCATCTCCAAGGTTCAGCAAAATGTTTTTCAGTAAAGCAATCTGATTCACCTCTAATGCCGAAAGCAACATTTGCAAAATCACCTTTGCTAAATATCTAGTTCACAATTCTCTTCATCGTGTTAACTATCTGCTTGTCTACCTTCCTGCTAATCTACGCATCTATCTATCCAATTGTGATTTGCCAACCTGTCTAAAACATCTTTAATAATTAGTACAATTCTCATTGAGTGATCCACATGTATAATTTTTCTTTAAGATTAAGATTAACTTAGTGATTATCCATTTTTCAAGATCATCTTAATTGGTGATTATCAATGTATGTATAAATCTACTCGGGACACTCCAAAAATAATACCTCACATTTATTACTCCGAAAATGTTTACAAATACCGGGAACAAAAAGATACCATTTGATGGAGAGAGATTTTACCCACAAAACACAATTTTTCCAAGATTATTCTACGATAAACATAGCGTAACGGTTATTGTCGTTTGATGTGCAATTCGTGAGGTGAGTGCAAATCTAGAATCTAGATCTAGGTTGTTTGCGTTTTTCTTCCCATTGATGCCCTTGAGAGATGTATGAATGCAGGTGTTTTCCCCTTTCACCAGCTATGAGTAAATAGCAGAGTAGATTGTCTTCTTTAATAACCAATCTAGAAGAAAAAAAAACTCTGAATTCAAACCAGCGGTACTGTGCCTAAAATTTGTCCTCCTGTCACATATAGCACATAGTGAAGGGTTTGAGTTACTGCAGACACGCCTATCAAATTTTGAAATATCCGATGCCTCTCCTTTTAAAGCGGTAAGAACAGCGTCGTTGTCGAGGTAATCCATCTTTCATCGACCCAATTCGTATGAAGGAACTGATCGTTGGACTATTCCCCTTCTAAGTTGATATCTGTGTTGAAAATTGATTGTCACTGAGGATTTGCGTTAAAGATTGCTAATATTTTTAGTTTTCGGGAAAGTTAAATGATCGTTCATGAATGGGTCCATTTTTTCCATATTGAAGTCAGCTTAGTCACCATTTTACCAGACTTTCGTTTGGCTTCTATCTGTATGAAGTCCAACATTATCATTTTTGATGGGTGGGTGATTTGAAGTTTCCATCTTTTACTACTATTTCACCAACAACTTCTGATGACAAAATAATGAGATTGGCCTCAGTTCAGTCTGCGAACTCTTTCCATCGTCGGTAAAAATGGACCACAAACGATTTTGATTATGTTGAAAAATAGAGTTCTTTTAGCTGAAAACTTGCTCTATCTAACAGTGTTCTTATGCTTCCGGTATTAGTTTTTGTTCCCGTGGAAATAAATTAGAAACATTCAATTCTTGTAATTATCATTCTTATCTATTAAATACCTTCCTCTTTCGTTTTGATATCTATGTCTATCTACATTTGAAATAATTCGGTCACGTTCGTGGCCTTCAATCATACTCCATCTTAATTTGCAGTTAAGATGGTTTTATCTGCGTGATTCTGTATGGTCATTTCCTTCGACCTATATATGGGTCCACTAAAAACGACAGAATGTTCACCTCTGAAGTCATGAATATTCTGTAGAAAATAGCCGTCGAATATTTCAATAAATTTCCCCCGTAAATCACATAAGTTACTGAAACTACTGTATATTTCCAGTTGTTCAGCAGGAGTAAGTTAGTGTCGATCGAAAAACACAAACAAACGCACAAAAACACATACACACACACACACACAAACATAGAAATACACCTGTATATATATATATATATATATATATATATATATATATATTAAAACTTTAGCGGAGTCTACAATTACCGTCGATCTTCTGTTGCAGTGCAGTTATTCAGTGCAATAAGTAGTTACAACTCCTCCGAATCATAGAAAACAATTTATTACTAGATTTTACTATGCAATAGTAGTAAATTTTATTTTCTATTTTTGTTTTATTTTTTCCATCTTCCTCCTACTACTGCTTCTACGACATGCAGTCATTTTTAGCTTTCTCCCTCCTAATTCTGCCTTCTCCGTCCTAATTACCCTTATATGACATGCAGTCATTTTTGTCTTTGCCCTCCGATTTCTGATTCTATGACATGCAGTCTACTTTGCCTTCCCCCTCCTACTTCCGCTTCTATAACATACAGTCATTTTTTGTTTTCTGCGTTCAATTTCTGCTTCTATGATATGCTGTCATTTTTTCCTTCTTAGCCTTACTTCTGCTTCTATGACACGCAGTCATTTTTTGCCTTATCCTGCTAACTTCCATTCTTATGACAGGCAGTCATTTTTGTCTTCTCTGTCCTACTTCCACTTCTAATACATTCGGTCATTTTGGCCTTCTCCGTTCAACTTACTCTTCCATGATTTGCAGTTATTTTTTGCTTTCTCACTCCGACTTCTACTCGTATGACATGCAGTCATTTTTGCCTTTTCTATCCTACTTCCCCATTTATGAATCACAGTTCTTTTTTACCTTCATCTTCCTACTTCTTCTCCTATGACATGCAGCTATTTTTTACCTTCTCCGTCCTACATCTGCTTCTATGACTTGCAAACATTTTTTTGCCTTCTCTATTCTTCTTCCCCTTCTATCATTTGCAGTCCTTTTTACCATCTACGCCCTACTTCTGCTTCGATGACATATAGTAATTTTTTGCCTTGTGTATCTTACTTCCCCCTCTACGATTTGTTGTCATTTTTTTGTTTTTTTCCATCCTACTTTTGCTTCGAAGATATGGAGTCATTTTTCCTACTTCATCCGACTTCTGCTTCTATGACATACAGTCTTTTTTTGCCTTCTACGTCCTACTTCTTCTATGACATGCAGTGATTTTTTTTTTTGCTTTCTCTATCCAACTTCCCCTTCTATAATTTGCAGTCAGATTTTGTTTTCTCCGTCCTCATTCTTCTTTTGTGACATGAAGTCATTTCTTCACTTCTCCGTCCTACGTCTGCTTCTATGATTTGCAGTCATTTTTTACCTTCTCCCTCTTATTTTTGCTTCTATGATTTGCAGTCATTTTTGCCGACTCTCTTCTATTTCTGCTTCTATGATATTTAGTTATTTTTTTTTAATTTTTGCATTGTACGAATTGTATTCAGCATTTATCTTTCTTTTTCCAATTTACTGACTATTCTATCTTACATGGAACTTTTAGTCGATGTTCCGTTTTCACTATTAGCGACGATTTCAATAGCATCTTGATTTAAGAGAATGTTTTTAAAGTGATTTATTCTTTTTAATAGACACTCACACACACACACACACACACATATATATATATATATATATATATAAACAAAAAGCAAAAGTTAATTTCCCGGGTGTCATTATATATTTATTATTGGTTTTGAAACCACCATCAGATGTAGAAGGAAAAATTTGGGGGGATTTTCTTATATTGCTTCCAGCAATATTGCTTCCAGAGAAAATTTGCATTCATGTTATTTACTTTACCGGAATATTTTTTTTAATTTTTAGAAGTATTTGGATTATCGGTAACGTTTTCTTTTAGGATTGTATAAACATTGTATAAATGAAAAAAAATTATAGATATATTTCCATCATTACATTTTTTTCTTGATTAGAAAATTATAATATATATTAAAAATCTATTTTGATAAAAAATAATTTAATTTGAAAAAAATAAAAATAAGGATTTTTTTCAAATACAATTATCACCGGAAGCAATATACGAACACCAAAATAAAAATTGTCTTTCTACATCTGAAGATGGTTTCACAACCAGAAATAAATCTTTAATGACACCAAAGAAATGATTTTTTTTCTATTCGTTTTTATATAAGAATATTTTTTAGATCAGCACATCCAATGTTGATGTATTTTTAATCGCAAATCATTTATACATCTATACATCAATAGCCGTCGACATTGAGCACTCAAATTGGATACTTCTACACCTTGGATTTCCTCCTCTGATTATATATATATATATATATATATATATTACTTCTGATTCTAAGACATGCACTCCTTTTTTTTCCATCCTACTTCTGCTTCTAAGATATGGAGTCATTTTTTGCCTTCTACGTCCTATATATATATATATATATATATAGTAAGGTTATGAAGATAAATTATATAATTCCTAAATATAAAGCTCAATAAACTTATTTTAATTGAATTATAAGAATAATTATATAACTTTAGGGCCAGACTGACCGCTGCTGGCAAGGGGTTCCAAATTTCACACTATCCACACACCCACCAAGGCCACTAAACTTCCTCCCCTAGACGACAGAAGATATGGACCAATAGGTTTTAGTCGTAATAATATTATATTGTAGTAGTCGGCAACTCCGGTTTCCCGTGTGATATTCAAAAGGAATTAATTGGACAATTCTAAGCAACATAACATAAGGCGAATAGAAGCTGAAAAGGAAATGTGACTCAACAAATTCGTAGCAGAACTGCAAAGAACAACTTAGACCACGTGGTAACATAAAAATACCTGAATCCTTTACTATACAAAGAGATACACTTTCAAATTTGGGTATAAAGGAGAAATAGTCCCAAAGTTAATTATCTTATTTTTCGACGGGGTTCCACTGGAGAATCTTTCTTCTTTCACGGGCTACTAGACTTTATGCTATTTTCAATACTGGCTTGAAGAACTTGGGTCCCTCGTGTCTCAGATATTCTTTTGTCTTCTTCACCCGGAGTACTTAGCTTTTGGTTCTGCCTCCTACGAACCCTGCCAAACAACTGACTTTTTTACTTTCTATTTCCGCTGACGGGAAGGAGTCCCCACTTCCGTTTTGGGGTCCCAGCCAATCATTTGGCTTCTGTATTCCTCCCCTTCCGGTGTCCGGCGACCTGAGGTTACTAAGTACCAACATCTGTTGATATCCCCTCTGTGACCTACATTCTTTCTTAACGGTCACTTTTTTGACGGGTAGCCACTGTTCATTCCAACGGGAGGATAGTATTAATTTTATCTCTATCGTCTCTGTGGGATATCACGTGACATCTCCCTCCTTAAGAGAAGAAAGGGATAATAGAAATACCATAGAAAAAAAAGGCAATTCATTTCACTGTTCTCTCTCCTTTTCTTTTTCTCTCTTTTTTTCACTTTATTTTTCTTTTATCCCCTTTCTTCTTCACGCTTTGACGAATTCTTTCCTTTTCCTTTTTTCGTCCTTCCTAATTTTCACCATAGAGGAAGACAATTCCTCTTCTCTTTCTTTCTCTCTCTCTCTCTCCTTTCCTTTTTCTTTAATCTTGTCTTCCTTTCTTTCTTTTTCTCTCTCGGCTTTTGGCCGTCTCAAGTTTCAACATTAAGGAGGTAAATTCCTTTTTCTTTTTTTCGAGTTCTTAATTTTGCGAGGTGGGCCTTCTTGACGGACATATCTCTTTAATTTGTTTGCATGACACACTTGTGTCTTCTTCTTTCCCTCGTTGGTATCAATTCTATATGTCCTCTTGTCTATTCTCTGTGATATTACGTAGGGACCTATATATCGTCCACCACAGTGTGGTCCTTTATTTGAGGATAGTAGCAGGACTTCGTCGCCCTTTTCAAATTCTTCCTTAGCCATGTGTGGGGGTCCTCTTATTTTTCTCTTATCCTCTCGATAAGTATTAGCGAATTTATCCCCATTATTCGTTGGACCTTCATCCTTTCTCTGACGACTGGTCCTTTTATCTTTCTGTTTATTGAGGTGTGGAAGGTTCACTTCTTTTCTTTCCACTTTCTCACTCTGCGAGCGACTGTGCCGTTTATATCTCGCACGTGGCCCTGCCGCCATCTTGTCTCCCTGTTTGGCGTTCATTCTCGCCATCTTTCTTTCTTCATTTTTGGCGCTCATTTTCGCCAACTTGCTTTCTCCATTTTTGGCGTTCATCTTCGCCATCTTCTTTCCACGTTTGGCGTTCATTCTCGCCATTTTGGTTTCTTCATTTTTGGCGCTCATCTTCGCCATCTTACACGGGTGACACTTTTTTGTTTTTACTTCATTTCCCAGTATGAGGGAAATTCCTTTCACGGGTAGCTTCTCTACCACACCAACTTGAATTGGTCCATTTTTCCACTGGGACTTTAGGGTTATTTTACATAGCGGTATTTTTACCCTCTTTCCGCCAATACCCTCTATCATCACAGTCTCACGTGTTGCTTCTATCACCCCTTTAGGTAATTTATTTCGTAGAAGTAACGACTGAGATGCTCCGGTATCTCGTAAAATTGAGACTTCCACTGGTCCTCCATGTGGGCCTCTTATCATCCCATGACAATATATATATATATATATATATATATACTAACTTTAATAATTCCGTTATTTTGACTGGTATGACGTGACGGTTTTTTGATCTTCTTAGAACATAAACATGAAACTATGTCGCCGCAATTTGTTAATAATTGGACTCCTTAACTTCTGACTTCAGACTTTTTATTGATTTATTCGGGCATAACTAAACCCCTGAGACTGTATCTTTTGAAACAAAAACGTATAATAAATACCTCGTTACCAGTCGAAATAAGTTTTTCTACATTTAAACGTTCTCTAGGCTAGCCGGCTGGGTCTGTAGAATACACTGACTGTTTTTTCTGCTGAGGGGTAAAATTCCCCCAAAGAATGTCCGAGATATGGCACTAAACAATCTGATGGTGAGGTTCCACTAATGCTTTGGCATTTGGGAATGCAGATTACCCCTTCATTGCTATCTCCCAGGTTCACTCTGGCCCGGAGTCGTAGCACTTGATAGGGTCCTATCAATGGGGCAAATAGAACTGTTTGACATTTAAACTGAGAAGTAACAAATAACTTATTCTAAATTGAAATGTTTGAACATTTAACTATGTATAAACAAATGACTGATGTTTAATATAATTTTTACTGATACATAGAAATACTTGAAACAATTTAATTTTGTTGAGTTATACTGAATTGAATTGTTTGAAATAGAACTGTTAGATCATTTAACAGCGTGTCTCTATAAAATAAGTTTACTAATCATACATTTGATATATATGCAAAAACAGGATTTAACATTAAATCACCAACAGCACCAAATCATATTTAAATGTTCTCTGTATGTATTTCAACATATAAAGGTTCAATTGATGATCTATAAATATTTATCTTATTCATATATGTATATGGCTGCACTACATGGACGCTAACAAAACGACTGGAGAAGAAGCTAGATGGCAATTACACAAGGATGCTGCGTGCAATCCTGAACAAGTCCTGGCAGCAACACCCCACAAGACACCAACTGTACGGCCACCTGCCCCCTATCACGAAAACTATTCAAGTTAGACGAACCAGACATGCAGGACACTGCTGGAGAAACAGAGACGAACTCATAAGAGATGTACTCTTATGGATCCCCACACATGGCCGCGCAAAAGCAGGACGACCAGCTCGAACGTACATTCAGCAGCTATGTGAGGATACAGGATGTTGTCCGGAAGACCTACCTAGGGCGATGAACGATAGGGAGGAGTGGCGAGAGAGGGTCAGGGATATCCGTGCTACCAGCGCGATATGATGATGATATATGTATACGTACAACTGTTGACTTTGATCTCTTTATCGTAAAGGTAATGAGTTAGAAATTAGACATCGATCCAACGGTTAGAATAATTATTAAATACTTTTACTTTCACAGCAATATATGCAGATATAAATTCAACCTTTTTATTTCGACTCATCTAATGTAAATGTATTCGAATAAGGTTATTTGAAACTATTTAAAACTTAAGATTAATATTAAAATGATCAACGTTTTAATGCAGTTTTTAAATGTTTAACTTGAAATTGGGTTGCTGTCTTATGAAATGTTCAAATGAACCACATGAAATTCTTGCTGGGAATGTTTACCCACAGTTAACGTATATTTTTTAGCTAATTTCGACGATGTTAGATTAAGTCAGATCCCAGCAATTTCAGACTTACTGGCTTATTGAGAATCAATATTGATAATATCTTCTAACAGGCTTGAAACAAGTTTTTCCTGATTTTCATAAGTGAATACGTGGGATTTATGTTTCTTTGCAGCTGTAGATACCAATCGATTTGTCGATCAAATCGAGTACGTCATGAAGTTTCAGTTGATGTGCTCATTAATTGATGGCCAGGCATGACAAATAGAAAACTACAAAAAGTTAAATCTTTGATTATTTTTACTGTCTGTGTATCTGTGAGTTTAAATGAGAAACTACTTTGACTTTGTTAATTGAATATACCAAGCAGCTTTATTCGTTTTATTAACAGAGATGGGAAGACAGTTTAAAATGAGCAATTTAAGTCAGTGAAATAAAAGTTGAAAATCAAACAGTACAAAACCAAATAGTTTAGTTACAATATCATGGTATTGGCTCAATTTTAAAATTACTAATAGCAAAGGCTGAAAGAATTATTTTTTTCACTTTTAATCAAAACAGATTTCTGGTCATTCTTAATGCAAGTTTCCGATTTTAAAAACCGGTTTCATTACTACATGCCTTCTGCAGAAAATGTAGGCTTCACAGATGATCTAGAGCTACTCAGGTTTGAAGTTGAGAAACATCTTTGGCAAAACCAGAACAGTTTTTTTATGAAATCGACCAAAAATCTATCTGATTTTGATTATTTGTCGAATCATCAAAGAAGTACTTGCAAAAATGTCTACGCAACCAACAAAAACTTACATTCCTAAGTTCTGAGAGGTCACTGGATGCCGTTGTTGTATAGCCGAGAACGACACCAACGCTGATGTATAAAATTTTAATCATCTTTTCTTTTCGTTTTATTACTCGAAATGTATGTATGGGTTGACAAACAGAGAGACAGAGAGATAGAAAGAGTTGAAGATAGCCGGGATGCAGATACACAAGGATGAGGGTGCAGTTCTTCTGTGAGACCTCTCTGCCTTTCTGCCTCTTTCTATCAAGTTCGAAATCTTCCCTGATTTATATAATTTCCCAGACACCCACGCAAATATACGTGGTCGCACCACCTACCTACAGGTTGCATGTGAACACGCCTCCTTCTAGCATGCCACCTACGCAATTTACTTTCTAAAGAAAACAGGTACACTTTCTTTTATGCTACCCACGCAACTCATGTGGAATTTCTGATAGGGAACTACTTGCATCCAGTTTATTTTAGGAAACACGTGTACCTCCTGTTATCCTACACACGCAAATTATGCGGCATTTCTGCTTGGGAACAAATTGCATCCTATTTACTATAGGAAATGCCCCCCACGCAATTTATGCTGCATGTCAAAAGGAACTTCTAGTCAATATCCAGTACCGTCTTAGAGCGATATTCACGGATTGCGAGATAGATTGAAAGGAATCAGTCCGATCGAAATTTGACCGGACACTGCACAGAATCCATTTTGAAATATTTTGTGGCGTTAATTTTCAGTCGGTATTGCAAAGCAATTCATCGGTCAAGTCTCAGTTTTTCTTTTGATATAATGAGAAGGTACATACAAATGATTAGATGATGATGATCATCATCATCATGTCCCGATGCTAGCACGGATTTCACTGACTCTCTCTCTCTCTCTCTTTCTCTCTTTCAGTTCGTCTCTGTCATCCATCGCTTCTGGTAGGTTCTCTAGACTACACCCTGTGTCTGTACAGAGCTGTTGTAGATAGGATCTAGTCTGTTGTCCAACACTTGCACGTCCGATTGAAGGAGTCCAGTCGAGAACGTCACTTATAAGTTCGTCTTTCGTTCTTCAATAGTGTCCTGCATGCCTTGTTCGTCTTATTTAGACGGTTTTAGAGATGGGAGGTATGTGGCTATACCGCTGCTTTTTTCTAGTATGTTGCTTCCCGGATTTGTTTAATATAGCTCGTAGCATTCTCGTGCAATTCCCGTCAAGCTTTTTCTCTATACGCTTAGTCGGCGTCTGTGTGGTGCATCCATAGAGTAGAATTGACACGACAGTTACAAGGAAAAATTAGCAAATACACGCTTAAATACATTTAAATCTGTTTAGTCATACAAATGACATTTGGGAAACTTGTAGTCTTTCATTCCCGGCAAAAAATTATGAACTGACATGTGCAGTTTATTTTACTTTCATTTAAATTTGTTGATAGCTTCAAAGAAAAATGCAAATGTCGGAGATATTGTAAAAACCCACATATATTCACGGAGCTCATGATCAATACAAGGCTATTGCTGCCAATCACAATGGAAAATTTCCTCATTTTCATTGTGGTGTAGTAATATATGTATTATTGACCAGAATTTTCATCATTCACGGTTTGAGCTTCAGAATTGCAGTGATTGAACCTTTTGTCATCTGCAGTTATTGACTTAAGGCGTGAATTCTCCAACAAGAAAAAGAATCATTCCTCGACTAAATCAAGTGAATAGAATATTTTGTATAGAAACAGAATCTAAAAGATCTGGACAAGTCCTACAGCAGGGAATTTGAAAGGGTCAAGGCACACCTGATAGGAAAAATATAAAAGTTGAATGAGCACAGTATGAAATTTTAGAGGGTCAATATTAATTGTTATATATAGGCATCTTGTTGTATTTCCATCTTGTTCTTTGACCTGTCTTCACTTCTCGGCGCCATATTGTTCTCAGTGTTGTTCCACCTTCTTTATTGGCAGTTCTGTTCCCTTCGTTAAGATGAATATTACACATGAAGTCTCCTTTTCTAATGTACATACATAACTTTACTAATTTTATTTCGGGTCATATTGAAAGATTTCATCTCTTCGACTAGTCTCGGTTAACTAGTTTAAAGTTAAAATCTTTCTATTTCCTAGGAATTTAGTTACCTGACTTTATAATCCTCCAATTACAGCCAAGCTTTTTACTGGACTTAAAGGTCATTATCTGTTAATCAAACAGAGTTGACTAACCTTATCTTTCCTTCAGTTGTAATACTACTTGCAAATGAAAGATCTCACCAATCTATTATGTAACATTAACCCATAAAAGCAGCCGAAAACTTTTAAGTAAGTTTGGGGAAACGATCGTAAAGAAATGTTTCAACTTGACAACAAATATTAATCAACTTTTATTTTTTGATGAAGAATGGTAAACAATTATTATTGCCATTATGGATGCCCTAAACATATGGCTGAAACACACGCAAGAAAACTACATAAAGATAAAGTTTTGTTGCTGAAAACATTCTCTATCCAACGGTGTTATTTTGCTCTCCGTATCTGTTCAAGTTTCTATAGAATTAAATTGAAGGCTTTTCCTTCGGATCAATAGGACATTATTTTGAGATGATGCATTACATTTAGATCTAAACGAAAATATATTTCAAGGATTTAAACTTTGGTAGTTGATATATTTAGAAATATAATTTATCTTTGTAAAATGCTTAATATTCTAAGATATATTTCGGAGAGTTTTTAATCATTGACACACTCAAAATATATATGCTAAGGCGATAAGGTATGGTAGCTATCATGTCAGCGTAAGTCATTTGACGTATTATTTCTCGCAATTTTTTTTTTTTTTGCTTTCATCGCCTTAGAGATAAATACACAGGTAAAAATTAACAAATTTTTGTAAATGACGTTAAGTTCAGATTTCTTCTAAATTTAACCAGCTTCTAATCTAAAGTTATTTTCCAACGCTATAGATTGACTAAAAATAAAATTGTATCACTCTGAAGGTCAACATCGACTTTGACCTTCAGTGTCTTTCACCATCATACTAATTTAAGATCTGTGTCTGCATTCAACAGAACAGGTATGTGTTGATACCCAAAGATGATATATACGCTATTTATATTTAATTTGAATATTCTTCATACACACCATAAATTTATTTTAAAGAGATGCGTTTAGCGTAACGTTTATCATCTTAAGAAATAGAATCAGCTACACAAGTTCGTATCCAAGATGAGGCTGTTTCTTCTCTTCACACAAATAGAATTGGAGAAGGCATGAATTCATCTGCAATATTTCCCAGCAATTGGATCAATCGTCGGGTATAATATGTTCTTTTGTTTTAATTTGGCTTGGAGAAGGAAAACCCTGCAATCAAACCAGTTGTACTCTGCTTAAAAATTGACCTTGTGTCATATCCTTCCCGTAGCAGTGCCTTTGGGTAGATACATTTGGACCTTATATTTTAATTTACGCAGGTATTAATCTATGTGATCATTTACTGTAATAATTTTGCAGATAAGTTAAGTAGTGCGTAATCTGAAACACATCATCAAGATGTGATAATTATTTTGTCTTTCGCCAAAGTATTGCGAATATTTTCCCAGAAAAAAAAGGCCTGTAATATAATATAACTGCTCTCAAGACAATAAGGATAACTTGGCTTAATCTAACTATATTCCAAGAAATATGTGACAAGTTAGGATAACCTTGCTGAATCTAACTCTATTCCAAGAAATATGTGACTAGTTGTGTTGGATTACATAGTGCTAGCAACCAGGACCAATCCTGAATTTAATTTAAACTATCTTAACTCCATTGTCGTTTGAAAAGCAGTTATTGTTGACAACGTACTCAGTGAAAATAGCTTTTATTAGCAAGCGAAATGATAATAATTAGCAGCGAGAACTTTAGTGGTTAATAACAGTATCCTGCCCAAGCTCTTTCCATCATCTACCCCCCCGAGTTTCACGAAATTTATCCACCAAACGCAATGTGAATATCTTTTTTTTTTTGCAATTTATAGCTGGAATTTTCATATCAAATTTACATACTTGCAAGATTTTTACTAGAAAAACATTCTTCCTTGGAAAACAACATAACCGACAAAATACAAAGGAATGAACTAACGCATGATTCAGTAATCTAGAACCCTAAATCTTCTTGTTTCTGAATTGTATTATTATGTGATTAATGCATAAAATATACGAGCATGTACATTCTACCTTTTTATCTTAAGATTTTTGTCATTTATGAAACATCCTATGCATACAGGCTCCGGATGAATTATCTTCCAGATGTAAAAATTGCCGTCGCACAATCGTTAGTAGCAGTGATTGGGATGGGATATATGTCTTTAAGAAGCAGTTATTTCCATGCCATTTTGGTTGCTATTATAGCATATCATGGTGAATATCTTGTGTACGGGACTGAAACTTATTTAAAAGAATCGTAACACCATCATTGCATTGTGTTACCATTGCATTCTGTTACCATCTCTTTCGCTCGGCCAGTCTCTTGCGAAGGCTCTAGTCTTTCAACGTAAACAACAGATCTTTCTTCTCTTGATTAGTTCTTGTAGAAATAACTGATGGCTCAAATCCTTAAACGTTAGAGACAAACAAATACCGAATTTGATGATTTTCTTTGGCATGAAATCGCGGTAATACCAGAAGCAATAATTTAGTGAGTGCTGCCGAATTTTCGGGTGAGGCTTCAAGGATGAATATCACGTGAGAGGAACCATTTTTTCGTCAGAATCTTTAAAAACAAAATGATTACAACAGCTGAACAAAATTGAAAATATAATTCTTTCTTATTTCTTTTTTTTTGTAAGATTAAATATTGAATAGAATTTATGTTGTGTTTTTAATAGACATTTCCAACTTAAAAGACTGTGCAGTCAGCTGGGACTATAGAATACACAAACTGCATATCTGCAAAGGAGAAAGGCCCCTCTCAATGATTGTCCCAAATATGACATTAAACAATCTGATGGTAAGGCTCCAGTAATGCTGGAGCTTTGAATGCGGACTACCTATCATTGCCATCACTCCCAGGCCTACTCTGACCCGTAGTGGTAGCACCTGATTGTGTCCAATCTATGGCTCAAATAGAATTGTTAGACATTTAAACTGCGTACTTTGGCATTTAAACTGAATGCAAACAAATGAATTATACTAAATTAAATTGCTTGAAAAAGAACTATTTAATCATTTAACGCCTAGTTTTAAAATGTATTTAGAAATCATATACTTAATATATATGTATAAAAAGATTTGGCGCTAAACAACCTACAATGGTTGATATAAAACCAATTCAAACCAAACATAACACAACTTAAGATAATAGGGTGAGTTGTGGAGTGTAATTGCTAAAGTACTTGACTGAAACATCATCTTGAGTTAGTTTGAAATCCAATCAATCAATTAAGTTCTCTTTGGCAAAAAGTACAAAACTCTTTCTTCTCCAAAGTTTGAGTTAGGTTGAACATCAACCATTATTTACTAAGGATGGCTTTGGCATTAAATAACCCACAAAAGCTGATATTCCATTGAATAAAAAAATCTGTCGATTTCATCTAGACAGTAATTTAGACATCTAGAAATCAATTTATTATATAAGATGCTCAGCTGTATGTCTTCATTTTAATTTTAAGTGTTAAAATTTTTAAAATTAAGATTTGTCTCGAAACCTTTTTATCGCATCTTGTGCGTACAAAAATGACGATAGTTTGATTAACCATTTACTTATGAAAGGTCGCATATTCAACAGCAGATTTTGTATCACTGACTATTTACTTTAATTTCCTGTAAATAACAAATCAGCTGACTGACCAACAAAACTGTGGTCATGTTCTTTACAAAATTAGGCTTATCGGTGTTTTGTGAGGAATGATTTGTAAGAAAAGTTTTTATACCAACGGACAAATTTCCTTTTTTCTCTTTGAGGATTTTTTATTAAGGATTCCTAAGCTAAGTAAGTAAACGACGTTTTTTTTTCAGATTTTTTTTTGCATCTTCATCTTCTGATGAATTTAGAGCAATATTTGCCTTCAATTTTCAATGGTAAGATTATATAGCATTGTTAGAATCATATAAAAACAGAACATCATTAAGTAGCAGAAAAAATAGTTTTCAATGAGAAAATAGCTTGTTTTTACAAAAGCCTCTTTCTTTTGCTCAATTATCATCAAAAGCCAATTGATGTGACAAAATATTGAATACGGCAGTGTACTGGATGGGTTAAACTAACCCCATTGGTTGAAAGGGGTTCTGCCTGATGATGTAATAAGTAAAGAGGAAGTGTTGCTGTTTCCGTGTGTCTTGTTGTTTTCTGAATAATTCTACGGATTGGAAAACCCGAAGTAGTATTTTTACTTCATCAATGCTAATTGTCCATTATAATATCATCGAGTGATTTTCTTCAGACCAACTAAATGTAACTGCCAAATTCTAGATGTAAACCTTCTGAACATAGAGAAAGGATTTAATATATACACATGTTTTATTCCGTTATAGAAAATGATGCTTTCAATGATAGTGGTCTCTAATGATAAATAGTAATCAGTGGGAAGAAACCTTGCTTAGAGTCATGACTGACTCTAACGTATACCTAAAAAAATTGGCAACCTCAATTCTCTTTTAAAAACATTTTTAGATAAAAACTTTGGTCTGAAAAAAATCAGTAATACAGTGAATTGTTTTGCCTTTCTTCACCTATAGAAATCGATTCTTCCGGATGATCTATGGTGATATTACAGATACAAAGGTTTTACAGAAGTGGTCATGTAGCTGTCGTACATGATGAGAATCTTAACACCGTTTGACCATAGACGTTTTGTATGGAAACTGCTCCATATTTTTTTTTTATATCAAGGGTATACATGTGAATTTTCTTATTAAGAGTATACATATGAGTTTTCTTATTAGGGGTTTAGATGGAAATTCCAGAAAAAAACCTAGCGACAAGGGAAAAGATCAGATACCCACAACAGACGCAAAAGCAGACCAACAACACGTGAAAAGGAGAGTAATCACGCAACGCAAGAAAGTTTAGCATCAGATCACATCTCAGTTCAACACTGGTACTGCTAAACTCTCCCGGTCTACACTGTGAAGTGTAGCCTATATTCCATAGTGTTTCGTTGCCGTTAACTCACAATGATCTTAGTTATGCAACCACTCGTTATAATTCGACGAAACGAGCTCTTTTTAAAGGAGGAGTGTAGTAGATTTGAATGACATCGCAATTAGGAATTTTTCTTATCCTAGACTGGTTGCCTTACCAAGGCTAAACTGTCCATTTATCCTACTATTTACAAATAGCTGATTGGAAGAGAAGAAATAGATTAAGACCTTTCCCAGGGGCATTTGCGTGAAATAAAAGGCAAAAAGCTTTGTCCTGTATTTGAACTTGGATCGCCAAGTCCATTTTTATGTCGATAACCGTAAAGCATGCATCAAATGACAAGGATGCAAATATTGAAACCACAAAGCTTGTAAGAAGGCTTCAACTGAGCAAGAGTACATGACCATTTGACCGTGAAAGAGTAATGTCACATAGCCTGACAAATCAAGCTTCAAGATGAAGGACTACTCCGAACCTCTATTTTTGTACACTGCCCAGATGATGCCTAGAACAATTTCGCATCCAACCCGAAGCCCTGGTGACCAAACCGTGCACCGCACCATCCCGGTAGTGAGGCAGATGGTGAAGAAGAAAGGTTACTACATTTTAATTCAAACGAAAATTCCGATTAGAGACGTTCGATAGTATTATATAAGCAAATAGGAAAAAAATGATGTCTTTAATAATATCTATTACTGCTTTTATATCGATGCTAACATTGCTATGATCATATATCATTAACTCTATTTTAAACATAATGTTTCTTATTTTATTTATCGCTCGGTGGTAATGCACCTGTTTATACATTTTTAAACGGCAGACAATGTGTTGAGTTTGCTAAATTTCAAAAATTTTCAAAAGTGCTTCCATCAAATCTTAATACTAAAAACAGTTAAAATCATATCTTTGGATTTTAGATATTTATATGTAAATAAATGTGTTTTATTAGACAGGGATTATGTTCATTTTAACAATTCGTATGAACCCAATGAATTCTAATCTTCTTAATCGTCGAATACGCTGTGCTTTAGCTGATATAATTCAAAGCCTCGTTGTTTCAATCTCTTGTTTCTATTTAAAGAAAGGCTATGATTATTGATATTTAACGTGATTTCACGGCTTTAGGGTTTCAAAGAGTTAATTGGCTTGAAAAGAAATGAACTTCCTTCACGGTTGGATCGAGGATTTATTTGCCGGAATGGATAGAGTTACTGAAAATAACTCCGAATGATGAAGTCAGACAGACATAGAGCTTCAAGTTTGACTACAGCATCTGGTCGGGAAATTTGTAAATTCCATTAGGAAAAGGAAACATTCAATGGTGTTTATTGTATTAAACTTAAGAAGTATTATGTCACCGATAATAAGTGGTATGTGTCTACCTCGTTCTCCATATCAAGAATTACACAATACCCAAGAAATACCAATGCCATCACTTTAATTATATTGGGGGAGTTCCTGTAGCATCGTGGCTAATGTACTCGACTGGGGCATCGTAATAAGCGAGTTCGAACTCCAGTAGTTCTAAAACGTTTACTTTCGGACAAATATCCTTATGAACTATTAATCAAGGAAAGATCTATTGTTTTGACAAATCATACCCAATCATAACCAGGTAAGGTTTCGCTAGTTCCAAAATTTTGGTGGTTGCTTTTCGCTCTTCTAGTAACTAACTGTCGGGCTAATCTTTTCCAAAATGCCCGGCTCTCACGTGACCATTTCTCGCATCTGCGGCGAGAGTTCTCCGAATTTCCTTTTTCTTGTCGGTCAAACAGCCTACCACCAGTTCCACTAGAGTGAGAGGTGGCAACTACGTTACAAATGAACAAATTTGTAAACATTTGATGTAATCTTATTGATTCCCCAAATTTATACCCTAAACACGAACACTTCACCATTTCTGTCTAATTTTAATCCCTTTCGAGAATTTTTAAGAGCATCTTTGTCAAAGATTTTAAATTGCATTCGACTAAGATAACTTTTACTCCCCAAAATAAAACCAAGGTGTTTCGAAGAGACATTTTTAAAGAATGCAACATGAACATCAGGGACTATCTTAAAGCTTCTTGTTATACAAGTAAGTACAGCTAGTTTTTTTAATCAACAAACATTATGAAATATACATTGTTTAAGAAAAGAAAATAAGATTTTTTTGACATTTGTATTTTAACTTCGAATTGTCTGCAATCCAAAACTTAACCTCTAAGCTGGCAAAAACAAATATTTCAGCAAGTGGAATAATTATATATATAATTGTTTTGGACTTTTTTCCCAGAAGTTCTTCTAAAATAATATTTAGTTCAAGCCATGATTTTTTTCTGAAATATCACCTGAAGTTTAAGATGTTGATGCTAAGCTTTAAATTTCACTTAGGTAAAGCCCACACGTTAGATTAAATGATAAACTGATTAACTAAAGACTTGTGCACGGCTCAGTAAATGTGGTATTATAAATATAAAATATTTTACTTATATTGACAGAAAACTATGTTTAAGTTTGGTATTAAAACCGTCTACTGAGATTTGAAGGAAAAGTATTAATAAATATCTAAAGTCGACATTGCAGATGAGTAGATGAAAATCGCCTCTTAGGATAAAACAGTCAAATGTATATTTAAAGTTTGATGTTTGTATAATCAGATAAGAAATTTAAGTTGCTTCAGTTCTTATTTCGTGTCTAGTATAAGAGATTTTGGCATTCTAAGTCTGAATTGATGGTTACAAACGAGAAATTAGTTTGGTTCCTTTGTGTAATGGCATATCAATCTTTGTGGGGTATTTAATACCAAAGCCATCCTTGTAGAAGAACAGAAGTGGCTGGGGTGATTGGTGGGTTCATTGCTTTCTCATAGGTATTAGTTCGAAATTGAACGTAATAGTTTGATAAGATTTCGAACTGACTTACTTCAAGGCTGCTATGTTCAGTATCAGTCTAATACCGTTTGTATGAACATCCTTTTTCCCCCAGGGTTAAATAGCACAACTACTGCTCTGCAACAAAGATGGAATTATGTAACATATCCATGATACGACTATACAGATGTATAAAACGTTCATAATGTTCATAGAATGTTCATTTGCATAGGAATCCGAAAAACACGAACGACTCTCTTGGTTCAGGTACGAAACTTTTATTATTACCTTCTTTAAGTTTAGGTTTTCGACACGAGGAGAGAGAGACACAATTTTTCTATGCTGACTGTTCGTCCATCGCCACTGACCCAACCAACGTGCACGCGCACCCCGCAGTCCACAAACTGGACTGGCCTCACCCAAGTCCAAAAATCAACTCGCTTCGTCTAAGTTCAAATCTTAACTCACAGCTTTTATTCAAAATAACTTAGGATCCCATCCCATTGCTTCCGGGCATGACGTCATTCACATCCTCAGTCCCATTTCTTCTCTGGGTTTTTTATTGTGACATCTGTGATTGTCACATCCTCCCCGTGTGCGCGTGAACTCCAGCGTTAATGTCTGCACCTACACATGCACAAAGCTGAAAGGTTCTAAGCCAAACTAAACCGAAAGATAAGATATATAAAACGAAAAATGATAATAAAAAAAAAAATCCTTCCGCAATTATATAACAATTAGTGTATCAATTTCAGATTCCTGAGGACGATTGCAGAATTTCTATCGTCTGCACTTCGCAGCTATTCGATAAATTTGCGTTTAGTTGATAAATTTCGCGACACTTGGAGTGCTCAGTATCAAGATAAGGACCGTCTATTTTATTATTGCCGAAGTTCTTGATGATTTGTCAAAGCGTTTCCCCGACTAATCTAAAAAAAAGATTATATCCATTTAGTCTGTCCACAACTAGTGTTTTCAGAGAAGTTAAAATAGTTTAAAAACCTGGAAGGGGAAAGAAACATGCTAAACTATAAAAAAGAATAAAAGATAACTAAATAAATACATGTTGTCATCTACTAAAACAGACACAAAGCCTGAAGTATAAGGCACACGGTGAGTATCTCGTTCAATCAATGATCTACCAACCGAATTCGGAAACCATTAGACTATACGAGGCACCAAAAAATAAACGTGTACATTTACCCCCCACCCTGGTAACATTTAAAATTTCAGCACATGGACAATTTTTAAGAAGTGTATAACTGGTTTGAATTCAGTGTTCTTCTCCTAGACCGGTTGACACATCAAAGTTTTAGAACCCGGTCTGCCCGAGTAGTTACCCAAAGGGAAAATAGTTTGATTCTTATTTTTCTAAAATGCAAACAGCCTCGTCCAGGTTTTGAACTTGGATTGCAGTGACCATTTCCTACAATGATAACCGTTAAGCAAAATGTGTCAAATATTTAGCTAATTCGGCTGCCAGATTACTTTTAGTGGGTTTGAATCTCACTCGGCAAAGGAAAGGGTTTTACCCTTCTGCAGGGGTAACAGTCATGGTAATCTAGGCCACGTTGTGGGTACGAAGACAGAAAAGAAATTTTAAAAGCAATCCGGGTTGGAAATTGTGATCTTTAATTGATTTAAGTTTGAATTCAAACGATACTCGAGAATTTGGAAATGTATAATAAAAAGAATATAATCAATTAGTGCCAGTCTTCCAACTGTGCAAAAAATTACGTCAGCAATTACGAAATTTTATTTTGAAAGAAGCATAGAGACTTATACCACAGAAGATTACTGTTAACATAACGTTTAAATGAAATCTGAAATAAGATTTCTGATCAGGTCTAATTAGTAAATTTATTTTGTCTTTTCTTGTTTAAAGACTTTCATTGGTGGCCTTTAAGGTTGACTATGAATTACATTTAACAAAATTGTCTAAAAATAAATAAGTAAGAGTAAGTATTTTATAATAAGCAAATAATCTCTTTCCAAAAAAATTAATCTCTGTGTTTAGCGCGAATAAATACTACGCATTGTTACGACTACATAATAATTTGGACTGGGTAAATCATTTTCGATTTACTTCAAAAATAGCTGATCATAAAAATTATGTAAGAATAAACTTCAATAAATTCAAGATTAATATGCATACGACAACTGATAATCCTAAGTTACGTCTTTAGTTTTAAACTGATCATTTCGCTTAAATGTTGACTCTATCAACATTTAAGCTCAATACCGGGTCATATTTAGAGATATTATATGATAGTCAATTGCAAGTACATGAATAAATGGCTTTGCATAATGATCATCATTGAGTTTTCTCCCTTGGGAAAGTGTAACAACCAGGGTGAGACCAAACTCAACATTATTATTATGATTAATAATTGATAACTAAGTTAAAAA
>OY757918.1:3133014-3168014 GCA_963585895.1 Sepioteuthis lessoniana | reverse complement strand
TTTAGCTGTTTACTCTCAGTTAAATGATTATACAATTTTATTTCAAACAATTCAATCAAACATACGTCATTTGTTTGCCCTCAGTACTGTTTGACCAACCGATAGGACCCTATCAGGTGCCACCACTCTGGGTCAGAGTGGACCGGGTTGCGATGGCAATGAAGGGGTGCTCCACATTCCCTAAAGCTCGAGAATAAATGGAACCTCGCCATCAGATTGTTTAGTATTATGTCCAGGACACTTGTTGTGGGTGCGGTCTTACTCCTCTGCAGAAATACAGTCTGTGTATTCTACAGCTCCAGCCGACTAGGCTTGGGTTGATGCTAATACGATTTTTTCAAATTTTAGTCTTCCAACATCATCATCATGTGTAGCCGCCAGCACGTATATCCCTGACCCTCTCTCGCCACTTCTCCCTATCGTTCATCGCCTCAGGCAGGTCTTCAGAGCTACATCCTGTATCCTCACAGAGCTGCTGTATGTATGTCCAAGCTGGTCGTCCTGCATTTGCTCGGCCATATGTGGGGTTCCATAGGAGTACATCTCTTATGAGCTCGTCCCTACTTCTCCATCAGTCTTCCATAGTATTTACATATTTTCCAATGAATACAATATAATATTTTCTCATGAATTTCTTTATATTCTATTTATATTAGAATTGGGAGACCGGACACTAAGTGAACAATTGATTCAGTTTTTTGTTCACATACTCTGCGTATTGGATTTGATCCATAAGTTCTGGTCTGGCTACTCCATATTCTTCAAAGATCTATCTATCTATCTATCTATCAGTATGTATGTATGTATGTACGTATGTATGTATGTATCCTTATAAATTTTGTATTTATATATACCTAATATATGTATGTATGTATGTATGTATGGTTAGATTACAAAAAAATGAATTTTAGATGTTATAGACTCGTAATTTGTCGAATTCTTTTCGGCCCATAATACCCGATGTGATAATTATTTATTTCACTTTTATTAACAATGTTCATTTCATCATCATCATCATATCGCGCTGGTAGCACGAATATCCCTGACCCTCTCTCGCCACTCCTCCCTACCGTTCATCGCCCTAGGTAGGTCTTCAGGACAACATCCCGTATCCTCACATAGCTGCTGAATGTATGTTCGTGCTGGTCGTCCCGCTTTTGCACGGCCATGTGTGGGAGTCCATAAGAGTACATCTCTTATGAGTTCGTCCCTGCTTCTCCAGCAGTGTCCTGCATGTCTGGTTCGTCTTACTGGAATAGTTTTCGTGATAGGGGGCAAGTGGCCGTACAGTTGGTGTCTTGTGGGGTGTTGCCGCCAGGACTTGTTTAAGATTGCACGTAAACCTTTATTGTGAATTGTAAATTTTACATCAAAGAGATTTATGGTGTGTATTTGTTATATTATCTTTTGAAGTTTATAGCTTTCTGTGAAAATCTTCAGTGGTTTTTTAGAGGTTTATTTCGAATTTTAGTGAGAAAAACACTTCAGAGATTAAATGATTTAAATTTTCTTTTCTTGCTTGTTACTTCTAAGTAATATTTCTAGCGTAAAGAAACCACCCATAAATCAAATTAGTATTGTTTACTTAGAAATGAAAAAAGAAATTCGTAAAATGATTCTTCATTTTTTGTTTCTTTTGATTTTAGAATTTTAAATTCTGTACTGATATATTTTGCTTCAATTTGGCTTCTTAGTAATGTTCATCTATTGTCAGAGAAATCGTCATCTTGATGAGAATTCTATTTTCCCAAGTAACCTTTTCCTTTGTTCAATATGTATGATCACAAAATTTGGTGGCTCAAAATCAAACTGTTTGGTTGTTTATAGAATACAAACTCTTTCCTATTATTAATATAGATACAAAAATCTGTAAATTGTATTGTTTCCATTACTTTTTAACAACCCTTTTTTCACAGCTGATAAACAATCTGAAACTAAACGTTTTAGGGAAAAAAATATATTTGCCAATGTTCTTGTAAGCGAAGAGTCAGCAATAAATCGAAACTTTGTAAATGAAAAATATCTGGATATTTGATAAAATATCGTCAGTATTTATAGAGAGAAAGGGTAATGTGCCGTGAAACTCTATTCATAATTCATGATCTGCTTTTTGTTTCTGATAATAAAAGTATTAAACAAACGGACTTTTATTCTATTTTATTTTATATTTATGTTAATTTTTAAGACCATCTTTTATTTTATTTATTTTTTTTAAATATATCTAAGTTTTTTCTTTGCTTTTTTATTTTTATTATTTATTTTCCAACTTTTAGTTTTAAATATTCAGATCTGTTTCCAGTTTTGTATATTTCTTTCTTTCTTTCTTTTTAAACGTATCCATTCGCTTACTGGCGGCTCGATGTCAAATTACCTTCTATTTATACAGTAATACTAGACGAGCCGTTAATCTGTCGGATTCTCTTTGGAGCGGGGAGAGATGATGATATTGATGTTTTTTATTAAAGAAGTGAATGATCTTTACTATAAAAATATCCGGATTATTTAAAAATTATGTTCAGACACAAATTCTGATGAAAAATGCTATATTCTCTAAGTATTTTCAGATTATGGATTGAATAAAACAACAGGTCTAATGTTTTTGTTAGATTGCAGTCACACGCGCACACACACACACACACACACACACACACACACACACACACACACACACAAACATATATATATTTATGAAACATTCAGTAACGGCATTTGATAACATTTGCGTACTTTTTTAAACCTAAACAAACCTTAAAATGTTTGTTTTATACTCGGCCGATTCGATTTCGATTTCAGAGTATTAAGCCATTTTTCACATAGAAAATAATTTTTCATTATCAGTATATATATATATATATATATATATATATATATATATATATATATATATATGTGTGTGTGTGTGTGTGTGTGTATATATATATATATATATATATATATATATATATATATATAAACTGAGAAAGAGGGTGAGAGAGTTTGGCACACTTAGAAATTTTACCATTTTGCATGTTTAATTTTAAACTAACTATATAATCAATTGTTTTTGTATAAATGTTTAATGTTTGGTAAATATTTAATTTAATATATAATTTAATATTTAATAAATATTCAATGTTTGATTGCCAACCATAATAATTTTCGTTTAAGCTAGAACAATTTTTCATCTTTAATTTAGTTGTTTTGAGTTTTTTCTATTTATCTTATTGACATTTCTTGACAACGGACATCAAAAACAATAATAAAGATAAGCTCTTTGTGAGACTCAAACTCATATGTCTCCTTCTCCGTCGGAGAAGTCTACTTCTCTGTGCCAGCTTCTTTATCATATAAACTATGACAGCCAATGATTGCATGAAATTTCAAACATCACCTATAAGGACATCCAATATTCTCATCTCCAATTTTGAAGTAGAATATATTATCATTTTTACTAATTTGCAATGTTATCTATTTACCCAAACTATCTGCATGTGAAAGGAGCAACACAAAGTAAATGTTTAAACGGAGTTTAACAGTTTGGAATTTTGGGTTTTTCTAACTTCGTCCAAGATTTTAATTCAGGTCGTCATATTTATTTCCTACGACTATATAATGGCAAATACGTATTTTTATTTGTTCTTCTCTGATTGTTAAAAGAACTATCCTTATTATCCTTCTCTTTTTTGAGTTTTTCACAACAGCATTAACGGACGTTTTCTCAGTGGAGTTTGAGGGACAGAATGTCTCCTCAAGCCTCTAGGTGTCTTCTTAGTATTCTGGCCAATCTCAATAACGCTGTAGCCGGGGTGGTCTCCACTCTTCCTCTTATTTCCGAGCCCTCCAGTCCTTGAACCAATCATTTGGTGGCTGTACCAAGAGCACCAATTACAATCGGTATCACCGTCACTTTCATGTTCAACAGTATTTTTCCAATTTCCTAGCAAGGTCCAAGGTTTCGCTTTCTTTTAATTTTACTCTGTGGTCAGCCGGGGCAGCAAAGTCCACAATTGGACAAGTTCTCTTTTTTTTTATAAATTAGTTTTATTTATTTATTTATTTATTTATTTTTGTTGACAATAACTAGGTTTGGTCATCTGAGTGAGATGAGGTTATCAGTCTTAATCTCAAAATCCCTTAGAAGTTTGTGCGTCTCATTCTCCTGGACAAATGCTGAGTTACGCATATACCATTTGTTCGTATGGTCAAATTTAATTTTCTTGTACTATTCCCAATGGATCACCGTCCCCACCCAGTCGTGTCTAGTTTTACACACTTTCTGTGCTATTTGTCTGCATTTGCTTATTAAATGATTGATTGTTGTTGTTATTATTACTCCCTGAGAATTTTTCACGTCAGTTTTAGCTGATGGTATTTCACAGGAGTTTGAGTAAGAGAAAGTCTCCTCGAGTCTCTATAATGTAGTAGTTTGGATGGTCTCTACTCTTCCTCCTATTTTCCAGTCTTTCAGTCCCTTTAATAATCTTTTGCTGACTCTACTAGGAGCACCAATTTCAATTATTATAAAGGTCATTTTCATGATCCACAGTTTCTTCACTTCTCTAGCAACGTCAGGGTATTTATTTTTCTTTTCACTTTTTTTCGATTTTACTCTCTGATCAGCCGGGACAGCAAAGTCCACAATTTTGGCTAAGATTAAGTGAACTGTTTGTATGTCAAAATCCCAAAGGAGTTTTCATGTGTCATTCTCCAGGAAAGATGTTGGGTTGTGCATATACCATTTGTTCGTATGGTCAAATTTAAATTTCTTGCACAATTCACCGTGGATCAATTTGGCCCACCCAGTCGTTTCCAGTCTTATACTCTTTCTGTGTTAATTTACTCTATTCGCTTATTATGTGATTGATGGTTTTGTCTCTATCACCACATAACCTACATTTGCTGTTTTGTAGTGTCTTATCTATTCTTTCTTTAATACGATTGATTCTTGTAGCATTGTTTTGCACTGCTTTCAGGAGAGATTCAGTTTCTCTCTTAAGGTTTCTCTTTCTAAGCTATGCCCATGATTTTTCGTATGAGATGTTGCTTATTAGTCGCTTAAAACATCCATACAGTTGTTTTTCTTCCCATTTTTGTTTTCTAGTTATTGTCGTTCTGTTGGTCCTCATGTTGTCAGTATTGTTTCGTGTGGTTGTAATCAGTCTTCTTCCTTGCTCTTGTATGTAGTCTTCAAGTTGTTGCATTGATTCATCAACACTGTCTTTAATGTTATCTAGTTCTCTTCCTTCTTCTTTTCGTAACACATATAATCAGTCACCGTCATCTCTGGGATATAATGCCTTATGCATGGTCATTAATTTTCTTATTCTCTGGTTAATTTCTTTAAGTTCTTCTCTGATTCACCTAAAAAATGGTCCCGAATATCTTAATGGGAGGAACGGCCCAAGAATTTATTCCTTTGATGAGGTTTCTGCAATACAGTTTTGTTTTGCATAGCTTTCTGGGTCTCCCCAAATATTCTTACTTAATTTTTTCTTTCGTGTCCTCTTGTTTGATCTTGTCTGCTTCCAGTATTCCCAAGTATTCATCGGTTTCCTTTTCCCCGAGCGTTTTAATTTTGTCTTGATTTGGTAGTTCCATTCCGTCTGCAAGGTGTTGTTTGTCGCATTTCATTACTAGCCTGGCGCATTTTTCTATGTCAAATTCCATCCTTATGTCTTCATTGTATATTCTGACTGCATGTATTAGACTTTCCAATTCTTTTTTCTTTCAGTTTGACGTTGTCCATGTACACAAGGTGTTTTGTAAATTTGTATCCTGCAGTGCATTTCCTGAGTATGTTGTTGAGAGGCATCATCGCAATTATAAACAGTAATGGTGAGAGAGCATCATCTTGGAATATACCTCTTTGGGTCTTTGCGTCAGCTAAGCTTTTCCCTCTTGCTATCAATCCCACTCACCAGGTTTTCATGGTTTTCTCGCTAAAATTTATGACTTCATCTGATATTTTTTTACATTTTATGGCAGATTATTATCCAACTTTTCGGGACCATATCATATGCTTTTTTGTAGTCAATCAAAGCCATAGCTAGATTTTTTGCAAGTCATCTTGCTCTCGTAGAGGATGTGCGGATCAATGTAGAGTAGTTCCCCTGTGTCTCTGGATTATTTGTTGTATCCTTTCTGCTCTTCAGGGAACAATTTCTTCCCTGATTTGTTCCGTTAGCATTTTCCAGATCAAAGGTAGGCATATTATAGATCTGTAGTTGTTTTTGGCGGTTCCTTTTAGGAGGAGGCTCTTTTTGGATCAATGTGGTCCTTCCTTGGCTCATCCATTCTGGTACGTGGACTTCTTAGAGATTTTTCGAGTTCTAGTCTGCCATGAATAGTGGTGAATTTCTTGAACCAGAATTCATGTATTCCATCGTGGCCTGGCATTTTCCAATTTGATTTTTTTGTGATATTCTCAGTAAATCTATGTGTATTTCCGCTTTCAGTCCTTCTCCGAGTCTTTCTAACTCTTTTGTCATGTTGCTTATCCTTTCAGCTTTTTTATGTTATCTTGATTGCCATATTTTACTCCAAAATTGTTCAGCTTCTCAAACATCCGGTTGTTGGTATCTTTTCGTGTCATTTCCACCAACTTGTTGGTAGAATTTTCTTTCGTCGATTTTTCATCTTCCTTCTTTCGCCTGTAATTTCTGGTTTATTTTCTCAAGTTGTATTGTTATTTTTTTTTTTTGTGCCAACATGTTCCAGCGTTTACCCTTGTTTTATTATTTTGGCCTGTTTTCGTAGCTTCTTATGTGCGTTTCCAGTCGAATTTCCCATCCAGCATTTGATTTTTTGTCAGTGATCCCTAAGGGAACCTAGATTTTCTCAAAAAACTAATTTTGCTCCGGCATAGATTTGTTCATTTAATTCAGATAAGTTTTTTGTTGGAATATGTGTTCGTACTTGATTCATTTTTTTCCGTTTCCATTTTGATTGTTCTCCATTTTATGTTTCTTGGTGATGGCAAGGTTTTGTTTTTCTTCATTCATAATCCTTTTAATATTTTCTAAATTGATTTTTGTCCTTGTATTAGTGTTTGCTCTATGTTGTTCGGAGATGTGGGGTTTCTATTTGCAGAAATTGGCGGTCCATTTCGGTTAGGATGCTCTTGTTTGTCAACTCTTGGCGTGTCTGATATTGTATTAGTGTCTTGTTCTTTATTTGTTTTCTGTGGTATTTCTTGTATTTCAAGGTCAGAAAACCAACCTTTATTTATTATTGTCCAAACTTGGTCAGCGAGTCTTTGGCTTGTTGTCTGAAAACTAGCGCATTCTTGCCAGATCTCTATCATTCTTTTTCTTTATCATCTTAGGGTAGGGTTTTTCCTAAAGTTCAATGCAGTTCGAGTTGGTTGTCTTTTGTCTTCTATGTTTTGTGTTTGCGTATTTGATTTGTGTGGTTCCTTATATCATTGTTTGTTTACTTGAACAAAAACCAGTCAACATTCACAGGATGATGGTCGGGTCCTCCATGTTGGCTATCAGGAGAACACCTACCAATCATGACACCCAGGCCTGTTGCCTTGATCCCACGTTGTGTTATATTTCTATTCAACATTTTTATTATGGGTGGTATATTGTGGCTATACCAGACCCCGGTGTTGTTTAAAATCTGCGCACCTGGCACAGACGTGACCTAGTTTTCCTGAGTAAGAGAACTCAAAAGCTAGTCACACATGAAAACAAAAACCAAAACGAAAACAAACTCAATGGCTGGATTAACCTCGTCAATAGTCGTCAGACCTATAGATGAGTAGCAGTAGTTTCCCGCCTGAACTGTTTCATCCTGGCCATTGACAGGTGGGGTTCATCCGCCCAGCATTTGATGAAGTACACTGTTGGCACAGCCATGGGTTCATCTGCTTTTGTTCCCATCCACCATGCTGCTTCCTATGGCTTAGTTTTAACTTAGAGAAAGTCCATCTGTTTGATATTTCTTTAATCTACTCTAAATTCCAAGCCACATTTCCCTTGTAAATGTTAGATCTTAATATTATTTCAATGATTATGTATGTGACATTAAAAAGATTGGATTTAGAGCGGATATTTCAAACATCACTTTCCCTCCCTGCTAATATTTTAACTACTATGTATTATTATTATTATTATTTCTTTGAGAGTTTTTCACACTTGCGTTTGTTGATGGTTTTCCACTGGAGTGTGAGAGGCAGAAAATCTTATGAAGTCTCCAGGACTCTTCTTAGAATTCTGGCTGATCTCAACAATACTTTTGATTGGATAGTCTCTACTCAATTACTCAAGTCTGTGTACCTATCCTTCGGTGACTGTATCGAGTACTCCAATTACAATTGGTATCAGTGTCACTTTCATATTCCATAGTTTTTTCCCGTTCTTTAGCAAGGTGTAGGTACTTAGCTCTCTTTTCGCTTTCCTTCAGTTTTACCCCGTAGTTAGCCGGAACGCCAAAATCCAATATTCGGCAGGTTCCATTTTTGTTGTCTATCACTACGTCTCGTCATTTGGCCATTTGTATCTCAAAATCCCTTAGACTTTTGCGCGTATTATTATTATCATTATTATTATAATCATTGATATTATCTTCATCATCCTATTTTATCTATTTTACAGGCTTTCATAGCTTAGATGGTAAAGCAGTCTTCTTAGAGGTAGGAGAGGATGTGAGTGAAAGTCTCACTGGGAGCTTATTTTCTATCATTGGTTCTTTTCCATTATAGAAATAACGATGTGCGTAAGTTTTAATGAAAAGCAACTAAAATTAAAATGAACATCAAGAAAACTTTTCTTACTGCCCTATGAAAATATATGTCGAAAATCACACCCGGTCAATATTTACAGACGTCTCTTATCTAATTATGGAACATGCTAAATTTGTCATTTATCATTCAATCAGATAAGTGCGAAGCCCCAAGTCACAGTTAGCAAATGTCCTTTCTTTCAAATCTGTTTAAAGGACTTTTTTAAACTGCCAGTCACTTTTATCTTCAATTGTTTACTCACTTCTTCTTCTTTTTTCTGTATTCTATTTACAGAAATGTCTTTCCATTGAACGGAGAATTTGACGAACATTTGATGTGAAATACTTGACGACATTGTAGTTTAGTATATTTTGCTCAGATTTTACAGAAATATAAAGAAACGTACTCTCTTTTTGAAACCGATTATCTTCACAAGAAATCTGTTGAATCATTACATAAATCAAGTATGGCTAGAGCCATAGCCACCAAAATTTCTGTAGTTACTAGGAAACTCTGAAGCATTTATTTAGTATATTAGTTATGAATTTTCCAAAAAGTTTTTGAATAGAAAGAGTTTTGGTTTAGAAAGTACGTATACTGATAAATTTAAACCGTACATTGTACTCTCAGTTTAGCTAAACCCAATTATTTTTTAAATATATAAATTAGACATCGAGTAGCAATTTCCCACGAAAGAAATGAAAGTTATTAGCTTATTTTTGCGGTGACTTTTACACACATTTCCGATCCTCGATAAATCAAGTCTAAAAAATTGATCTGTTGTGTTTTTATTTGTTGTGTGAGCAGTTGACACCAGGGTGCAATAAGTGTTATCCTTTCCATAACGTTTATTAAAAATCCACACAAAAATACAGTTCGGTTTTATAGTTATATTTCAAAAGAAAAATGTGGGATAAATAAATTGATGATCTTCTTCCCTTACTTAGAATCCAACTCGTAGGACAGTGTTTCAGGATATAATACTAATAAAAAAAATGTACAGAATAGTTGATTTAAAAGATGCAAATTTTTCGTCGGTTCTACGACGAATTAATTATATTTATGAGGTATCATATAACCATTTAAGTCAATCTTTGAAATGCAGGAATCTCTACTATGTGAAGCGTCATTTTGCTGCTGTTTAAAAATGTATAAACATATGAGTTGCGAAATAGAAATAAATAATGTGAGATACGAGGTGCATACGATAAGTTTCCAGACTTTTTTCGTGTGGCCACTTTTATTGATAGTATACACATAAAACTCTAGTCCCCTTCGAAGTGATCTCCTCCAGCTGCAATACACTTGTTGTACTGTTCCAACAACTTCTGGAAGGCCCCCTGGAAGTCCTCTTGTGTGAGCGTGTCAATGACCTTCGTCACAGCCTCTTTCATCTCCTCAATTGTCTCATAACGACAGCCTCTCAGCTTAGGGAACAACTAAATGTCACAGGGAACAATGTCTGGACTATAGGGACGGTGAGGAACCGTCTTGATTCCCACCTTGGTCAAGTAGTCTGTGACAAGGATAGAGTTGTGAACTGGTGCATTGTCCTGATGGAAGTGCTACTGACCCGATTTGAAGAGTGCTGGCCTCTTCCCTAGGAATCTCTTCCTGAACTCCCTTAAAACCTCAACATAGTAACCCTAATCCTAATCCCTTGGCCAATCTACTCTGGTGTATTGACATCCTTACTCGTCCCACACCTCTCATCATCCCTCACAGACTCCTTGCCTTCCTTGAATCTCTTATGCCACCCAAAAACTGATGCTCAATTCATGCAAGATTCTCCAAAAGCAATCGAAAGCATTCCATACGTTTCTCTGGCCTTTTCCGAAGTTTAAGACATAATTCTATTGCATATTGTTCTTCTAAAGTGTCCTGACGTCCAGATTGCATTTTTGAAATTCACCAGCTCTGACAATCAGGCTTTAGTAGGGTGTATTCCAATTGCTACTGTAGCTGTTCATTTGAACCTGAAATCCTAAAAATTGGTCAGTCATCTTATAAGATGTATAGCAATGACATAGTGAATTTCCAAGAGTCTACAACAATTTTAAATTCCCACACGAAAAAAGTCTGGAAACTTATCGTATGCCCAACGTACATTATGTTCAATAAAAAGTTAATAATATGTGATTGTAGCAGTGATGTGATAGAATAAAATTCAATAACATACAATAATGCTGGCATCATATATATATATATATATATATTGGGGGGAATCAACTGATTTCTATCCAAAAGTGTTGATTTTTAGCAAAAAAATGGCTTTGAAAGCTGTAAATTTTGTGTTTAGATTTTTGCATGTATTAACCAATCAGCGCGTTCACGTTAGTTTTTAAATTTCGAGATTCTTCGCTGATGTCAATGTTTGACATATCGCGAAATTTAGAAGGATCAAAACCCAAGATAATTTTCGAATTTTTTTCCCTTCAAAAATATCAAAAATACAGTTTCTTTGTCAATTAGTTTTGGAGATAAATCATCATTTATAGTTAATTTCTAGCCTAACTTAATAGTATAGATAAGAGAACAAATAAATATTTCTTCAATAAGTATGGAATTCACTATCTATCTATCTATCTATCTATCTATCTATATATATATATATATATATATATAGATATATCCTCAGATTCGTTCTCAACAGCCGGTTAGGGGACTTGGTGCTGTCTTTATGTTTTTGAGTAGGACGCAACCTTGTCTTGAGGATTCCTACCATAGGGTAATACTTTTAAACTGAACAAAAAGAAAGGTTCGAAGTTGTCCAACATCTTAAAGTATGATTGATCTGATATGGTGACATTACTCTTTCATTGCAAAATGATCAGGTTTCTTTGCTCAGCAGAAGCGTAGTTACAAATGATTGTAGTCTATTTTCGACTTTGTTAAACACTCAAGTCAATCTTTGAAATTCAGAAAACATTTTAGCTTTATTTTCCTCCGTTTTAATAATGTATCAACATGTGTTTTGCATTCTACGGAGCAAAGGAGAGATCTTTCCTGATGATATTTACCGTATAAAATATCATTTGTCGTTTGAGTGTAAAGAAATGGGTAAAGGATGTGAAGATTTATAAAAACGGACAACACTTTTGCCAAGTAACAGGAAATCGAGGAAAATACAAATTTCTTCTTAATTTCAAACATGGTTTCTTCCATTTCTTCATTCTTTCACGTACATTCTCTCTCTTTTAGTCCCATTATTCCTCCTTTGATTCCTCTCTCTCTCTTTCTTTCTCTCTGTCTCTCTCTCTGTCTCTGTCTCTCTCTCGCACACACACATACACACACACACACACAAACACATATACACACGCATATACACACATTACCACAGTGAGCACATACATATACGAACAATTGTATAACATAATACTTGATATGTCACTGGGTAAATTTCTTGTTCTCTTTTTCTCTTTCTAAATATATTCACGATGAAAAGGCATCAACAAAGAGGTTGACTGAATGGGAAATACTATTGTGTAGCTGAAAGATTGCTCTATCCAACAATCTTATTGTAATCTTTGTAGCTGTTGTAGTTTCATTGGAAATGAATAGACTCCATTGCTTTTAGAGCTGCCTGGTTTGTGTGTGTGTGTGTGTGTGTGTGTGTGTGTGTGTGTGTGTGTGTGTGTGTGTGTGTGTGTGTTTATTAATGGTATAACTTGGCATATTTATGAAAAAAGTGCACTCGATATCAGTGATAGAGCATTTATACTTTAGTAAAGAGAGCGTAGACGCAGATGGCGATTGATGACAGTTTCTCGTCTATGCGATCATCCGACCAAGTGGTCTAGAAGCACCTATATATATATATATATATATATGAATACCTAAAGAACCAGAAGATATCTTCCTAGGTTTCACCACAGCGGATAGTCGGGATGATTCTAAGCAAAGAGGGCTTGAAAAACTACATTTTTATTGATATATATAAGTAAAGTTGGTGACCTTAGTCGAGGGTGACTCGAAGTCTCCCTTTTCTATAGCTACTACACCAAGGTGTAGGGGAGGGCGCTACTCCTTTCCCTGAATTGCTCCACTTTATCCTCGATACGTACCTTATAAGTGTTAAGCAAGGAAGTATCAAGTATTATCTTAAAAATATTTGGTATGACGGGACCTAGGATTGAACCCAGGTCTCCCAGACCATTGGCGGACACTCTACCTACTAGACCAATGAGCCGGTTTTTGATATATATATATATATATATATATTAGAATTAAGAAACAGATTCGAAATACTACAAGAAAAGACGGAAAAAAGTACACCAAACGACGAATACGAAAATTTCGTCAATGCACACCCTGAGGCAGCAGCAAAATACATTCCAACAAAAATTAAAACTAAATATAGAGTCCCATGGGAAACTTTAGCGGTGAGAGAAAAACGTGCGCTAGTGAAAACAGCCTCCAAAAACTATCGAAAAAACCCAACAAACACAAATGCCTTAAAACTAAAAACGGCACAATATCAATTAGCAGGCATATATATAAAGGAACAGACTGAATACATTCAAAATCAGATAGATAAGATTAGAGACTCGGTGGAAGATAGACAATCTAGAATTGCCTGGCAAACAATAAACGAAGTGAGCAGAAGAAAGAACACAGCCAAAGCAAAACTTAAAGCAGCAAACCAACAAGAAAGAATAAAACTGTGGAAACAGCACTTCGAAAACTTACTTGGAAACCCACCAAAAATAACGCATGAACCAATCACCAGAATAATTAGCAAACAATTAGACATTAAACTTGGACCGTTCACACAAGAAGAACTCGACTCGGTTCTCAGTAAAATTAAAAATAGGAAAGCTGCAGGGCTGGATGAAATTCCCCCGGAAGTATGGAAGACCAGACAATTCGACGACATACTGCTCCGACACTGCAACGCAGTATACAATCAAAATCCGATAGATAGATGGACGAAGGGATGCATACTCCCCTTCCCTAAAAAGGGGGACCTCGGATTAGCCAAAAACTACCGAGGCATAACACTTACATCCATAGCTGCCAAAATCTACAATGCCCTACTACGAAACCGAATAGAACCCAAAATCGACAACATACTTAGAAAAAACCAAAATGGCTTCCGAAGAAATAGATCTACGACCTCACAAATATTAACCATACGCAGAATCCTTGAAGGTGTACGGGCAAAGAACCTACAAGCGACATTAATATTTGTCGACTTTACCAAGGCTTTCGACTCCATTCACAGAGGAAGGATGGAACAAATCCTACTAGCGTACGGCATACCTAAAGAAACCGTAGCGGCAATAACGATTCTCTATAGAAACACTAAAGTAAAAGTACGATCACCAGATGGAGACACAGAATACTTCGACATTGTAGCAGGAGTACTACAAGGGGACACGCTGGCTCCGTATCTCTTTATCATTTGTCTAGACTACGTACTTAGAACATCGATTGACAAAATCAAAGAGAATGGCTTCGAACTGACGAAGAAAAGAAGCAGAAGATACCCCGCAACAACAATTACCGACGCCGACTACGCCGATGACATAGCGATACTGGCAAATACACCTGACCAAGCCGAAACACTTCTGCATAGTTTGGAACGAGCAGCAGCAAGCATAGGCCTCCATGTTAATGCACACAAAACGGAATATATGTGCTATAACCAAACGGGTGACATCTCCACTCTAAAAGGAACCCCTCTTAAACTAGTAGACAAATTCACGTACCTAGGAAGCAGCGTCGAATCAACCGAAAATGACATTGAAACGAGGTTAACGAAAGCATGGACAGCTATCAATAGGCTATCGACTATATGGAAATCAGACCTAACCGATAAAATGAAACGCAGTTTCTTCCAGGCAGCGGTCACATCGATACTGCTATATGGATGCACTACATGGACGCTAACAAAACGGCTGGAGAAGAAACTAGATGGCAATTACACAAGAATGCTGCGTGCAATCCTGAACAAGTCCTGGCAGCAACACCCCACAAGACACCAACTGTACGGCCACCTGCCCCCTATCACGAAAACTATTCAAGTTAGACGAACCAGACATGCAGGACATTGCTGGAGAAGCAGAGATGAACTCATAAGAGATGTACTCTTATGGATCCCCACACACGGCCGCGCAAAAGCAGGACGACCAGCACGAACGTACATTCAGCAGCTATGTGAGGATACAGGTTGTTGTCCTGAAGACCTGCCTAGGGCGATGAACGATAGGGAGGAGTGGCGAGAGAGGGTCAGGGATATCCGTGCTGCCAGCACGATATGATGATGATGATGATGATATATATATATATATATATATATATATATATATATCCTAAATTTTATATATATATATATATATATATATATAAGGTCACTTGGAATTTGAATTAATAAAAACACCGACCATTCGCTGCGAATAATAATCATAAATATCATGAGATTACTGATTTTAAATGGCGTTTACAATTTTCATAATCTTTTTATTTTATTCTTTTTTTTTTCATCTTGGATAAAGAAAATGATAGCAAAATTATTCAATAAAAATGGATTTAAAATAACCAGCATCCCTTGGTGCTTATGAAAATCATCATAATTAACGCTAAGATCCATCCTCAACAACTGTAGTAATGCATCAAATAATGAAAAAATGTTGATAAAGCCAAATTCCAGCATGAGGTTCTGTGAACAGGGTGATTTTCACTAAAAGGAATAAGAAGCCAAGATCACAATGCAACAAAAAAATTGAGAATTTGGTTGTAAAATGTCACGTTGTTGTTGAATAAATGGTGGACCTATTGAACACTCTATATCTATGTAACTAATGGCATCAAAATACGGTCAGGTTTCTACAATATTTTCTCTGTCTTTCCCTAATACTCAGGAGGGTAGAATATAAGCAATAACAAATAAAACAACACGTATATTAAACTCTAAAGTTTAACCAGTACAAGATATGTACAAAGGAAAAAAAGGCTGGCATCTCTCCTCCTTGTCACACGTAGATTTCCATTTTGCGAAATAAAATTTTATTTCTAACGAAGCTATGAGTAAGGTCTGGAATCAAATCTAATGCTTTGAGAAAGCAGACACGTTTCCCAAAGATGGTTTGGTTCCTTGATTTTAATGGCATATCACCCTTGCAGGGTTATTTACAGCCAAAGCCATCCTTGTAAAATGACAGGAGCGGTACTATTTAACACATAGTTAGGGAAATAATAGAGTTCATATTTTTCCTTAGGGTATTATTTCAAAATTGAACGTAAAAGTTCCACTGGAGTTCAGATTCACTATGTTGTAGACACCAACACGTTTGCCAATACTCTACCGGGTCTTCTATTTCACTATAAAGATTGGTTCTATTGAATTGAAATTTTAATTTTCAAAAAGTTTATATTTGATAAGAAACAAGAAAAGACATTAATATCAGCAAAATGAAACAAACCAATTCATATAAAGTTCAAAATATAAATGTCACAGGATTTTTAAAAAGAGAAAAAATAAATAAATAGGACCATGTGCCAGAAAAAAATTTTAGTTTATAAAATATCCCTTTAATCTAAATGTTTACAGGACTTATAACACAAGTAGGTTTCTTTGACGACATTTCAACCCATTTAGGGTTATTTTATGCCAATAGGTTACGGAATTGCCTTCATTGTATATTCATATTTACATCTTTTGCGTAATTGTTGCTTCAGTTATTGTTTTTACAATCAATCTAATCGAATATGAATACTTTTCAAATAGATCGATTTGACGCCAATAGATACCACCACTGCTGATCAGAGTGAATTATACGGAATAATAGCAATAAACGGGTACTCCACACTCTCTCTCTTTTTTTCTCCTCTCTCTCTCTCCCGCTCTCTCTCTCTCTCTCTTTCTCTCTCTCTCTCTCTCTATATATATATATATATATATATACATATATATACGAGGATCATTTAATAAGTTTCCAGACTTTTTTTCGTATGGGCACTTTTATTGATACTACACACATAAAACTCTAGTCTCCTTCGAAGTGATCTCCTCCAGCCGCAATGCACTTGTTTTACCGTTCCAACAACTTCTAGAAGGCCCCATGGAAGCCCTCTTGTGTGAGCATGTCAATAACCTTTGTCACAGCCTCTTTCATCTCAATTGTCTCATAACGACAGCCTCTGAGCTTAGGGAATAACCATAGGTCACAGGGAGCAAGGGCTGGAATATAGGGAGGGTGAGAAACTGTCTTGATACCCATCTTTGTCAAATAGTCTGCGACCAACAAGGATAGAGTTGTGGAGTTGTGAATTGTCCTGTGGAAGTGCAACTGAGCCGATTTGAAGAGTGCTGGCCTCTTCTCAAGGAATCTCTTCCTGAACTCCCTTAAAACCTCAACATAGTAACCCTAACCCTAATCCTTTGGCCAATCAACTCTGGTGTATTGACTTCCTTACTCCTCCCACATCTCTCATCATCCCTCACAGACTCCCTGGCTTCCTTGAATCACTTATGCCACTCAAAAACTGAGCTGGATTCATGCAAGATGCTTCAAAAGCAGTCTGCAACATTCCATGCCTTTCTGTGGCATTTTTTCAAGTGTAAAACATAATCTTATTGCATATCGTTCTTCTAAAGTGTCCTGATGTCCAGATTGCATTTTTGAAATTCACCAGTGTGACAATCAGGCTTTAGTAGGGTGTATTCCAATTGCTGCTATAGCTGTTCATTTGTACCTGCAATCATAAAAATTGGTCAGTCATCTCATAAGATGTAAAGCAATAAGATAGTGAATTTTCAAGAGTCTACGACAATTGTAAATACCTGTACAAAAAAGTCTGGAAACTTATTGAAGGCACCACGTATATATATATATATATATATATATATATATATATATTTGAGTATTTTAACTTTAAAAGTAAAAAGTGCTACCTGAAGATCGACAACGTCAAACACTGAGTCGGGAGTTGTTTTACATATTCCTTTATTCTATTATTGCAATCTTGTGATATATATTCTATTTATCACATTTATTTGTTAGTGACATTGTTTTATTTTATTTCTTTATTTCATCTGAAAAATTTTACTATGTGGATTGTTACGTCAAAAATGAATTTTTTCATTTCAGTAAATTTTCGAAATAAAATTTCATTTCTGACGAAGCAATCCTTTTAGAGAAACATATTAATTTAATTTTTCGTATTGTCTTCCTTTTCTTTTACACACTTTCATATTAATAGATGTGATCAATTGACCTTACTTTACACATAAAGGATTTATGTTGTTACGTCTGACTTATTTTGTTAATTATCCACAATAAAAGATAGGTTACATAAGATTAGGCAACTATCTACCTTGTTAGTTGTCTTTTTACGCTTCGTTGCTCTGATCTCTAACGATTATCTACTATTCACTTATTCGACTTTGCTGTCTGTCAGTGTTGTCTACTCCCAGCCATCACCCAGCGCTTTTATCATTATCGATCATTGTTTATCTAACAGCCGTTCTATTTATTTCGTCTTTATTTATGAATTCTCCTTTTCAAGATTCTGATAATTTTAGATTTCTTTATTAATTATATGCAATTTCTAAATCAGTCATGGGCAAACTGCGGCCCGAGGGTCACATGTGGTCCGCAGTGCTTTCTGAACAGCCCACCAAAGTCTTTAAGTTTTTTACAGAAAATAACTGTTTACCGAAGTGAAAAAATCCATTTTTCTCTAATTCTAAGGCAGACGCATTATCATATGGTCTTCTGCGGTGAAAAAAGTCGAGATACCTTCAAGATAAAATTACCTTAAATTGTTTTTTGTTGTGCAACCCTGATAATGAATCATGTCTTATGCGGCCCATTTGGCCAAAAAGGTTGCCCATACTTAGTCTAAATATTCGAATGTGCATTACAGCCATTAACAGATTGGAGGAATCATAATTCTCATCATCAAGGCGTGTAGACAGAACGGTTTCGCTGGACTCTCTCGTGCCATCTGTCCCTAAAAGCTATCACTCTTATTATGTCTTCGACCCTGGTATCCAGTGTCCGCAAAAAGCTGATAAATGTAATATTTTGCCGGTTGGCAATTAATGGTATGTCCATGTGTAGGATTCCATTGGAAAACGTAGCTTATGAGTTCATCCTTACTTCTCCTAGACTGTCCAATATATTTTGCTCATCTTTTTGGGGGTGGTTTTAGAAATAGGAGGTAAGTGGCCTTACAGCTGCCGTTTTGTTGGGTGCCACTCGATTTGTTTGAAACAGCACGCAGCATTTTTGCGCAGTTTTCCTCAAGCGTTTTCTCCAAGTGTTCCATTAAAGTCAAAGTGGTGCAACCGTACAGTAGCACTATTTGGTGGTGAATATTTGATGAGAGATTTTCTTATCAGAGATATTGACGACAAAGGTTTTTATACAAAAGATTTAGGGAGTGTTAAGAACTTTTTCATTGTCATTAATGTTTGGACCAAATTGACTCGAAGTGGTAGTACCTGTTAGGGTCCCATCTATGAGTTCAAGAGATTTGTTTGAAAAGTATACCAGATGCATAATCATGTGGAAAATAACTCTTTAAAAGCAACAACGTAAAAATGTAAATATTAATGTACACTGTGTACTATTCACTAACCTCTAAGCATAAAATAACCCCAAATGAAGTGAAATGCCGTTAAGATCAATGAGTTATTCTTAATAGAAATATCGCACCACACTGATCAATAGGAACGGTGTATGACACGTACACGACGACGAAACACCATTCGTTTTAAATTATGGATCTGGTCATCAGTATTTTCAGAACTCAAAACTTCAATTATAAAGAGTTTAGAAAGACAGAGCTATATTTCTCTTCGAAAAGCAAAGCATGTTATACTCCATACAAGAAGAACTTACCAAGAAATATGTAACTGAAAATGAATGTCACTTATTAGATCTTAACTTCATTGAAAAGTCAAAATTTCCCCGTCATCATGAAGGACTCATTTTTCATAATTGATGATGACCCTTTTAAGAAATAGATCGGTAACGTTGCTGGCAAACTAAAATATCTAACTGTTCTCGGGTGCAAAGTTTTAAATTAGATAAATCAAAACAATTCAGTCAACTAGCTTGTGGGTAGACAACATCAATGATTCATTCCTTTTGACAATTTAATGTCCAGTGAATGGTCAAAAGAATTTTCTTTCGTTGGAAAACACCATGAAGAAATTCTATACCAACTCATTTACGACTCTTAGTAAGTTTTGTATCATGATAAGGAAAAGATACACTGTAAAACAGAGTTAATTATTTATTAACTGAAGTAGCACAGTCCGACTAGTATTATAAGTCTCTCGCTGTAGGTGTTACGTCTGAAGTTGGTCTTCTTCTGACCGAAGTCCTTCAGAACTCTTCTGCTTCTGTCTCGCTTCTCTCTTAGCTTCTCGAGACACGGCATCTTTTATACTTTCGCGATACCGGAAGTAACGTAATACGAGCCACTATACAACAGTTAGAAAAGGTTAAAATTATCAAAACTCTCCTCTTCGTTACATATGTGTTTGTATGTTAAGTTGTGCGTGTGTTTTTGTATGTATGGATGCAAATGCTTGTATGTGCGTGTAGTTACGTAAGTGTGCGTGTGTGTGTGTGTGTGTGTTTGTTATTGCACGACTAAAGGTTTGTCTGTGTGTACGTGTATGGTTGCATGATAAAATATATGTGTATGGTTGAGTGAGTGAGTGCATGTTTGTGTGTTTTGATGAATGTATGTGTGTCTGTGTGTGTGAGATATATATATATATAGAGAGAGAGAAAGTTTGTGCGCACGCGCGTGCGCGCGTGTGTGTGTGTATGTGCATTGTAGCATCGAAACAAGCGGAACAGAAACCGTTCTTTATATTTCTACGTTTATTTCCGTTACTTACACTCGAAGATTCTTAAAATAATTTTTAATTGTTATCTTTTAAACCGTTTCAGATATTATTTATTAAGAGCTTTGTAATTATTCATGTCATGATGGGGTAGTAAATTTCGTAGTAATGAATATTTACATCAGGTAATCACACACACACACACACACACACACACATATATATATATATACTAAGTTTAATTGAGGCAAAAAGACGGAAATATCAGCTATCTATTGAAAAACAAAATCTCTAACAATGACCACATACGTCACGTGAGAAGCCACAAAAAAAGAGAGAAAAAAAGAGCGGTCCCAACATCTCTATGTCCACCGGTCAGTTTGTCTGAGTCACCGGAAACTCTTAGAGCAACTGCGGAGGCGGTAGTAGTTGCTGCTCACCCAATATATATATATATATATATATATATATATATATATATAAAACAATAATAATAAATAATTATATGTTAGTTTTTACAAATATTTAATAGCCTGGTTGTTTATCTGCAAGCCAAGCTTTCATGCCGACTTACTATGACAATCATCTGCCTGGTGATAGTTGTAACAATGCGACATGAAATCAGGGGTCACAGATAAGCGTCCATGCTATTAAATAGATATAAAAACTAATATATATATATATATATATTATTTTATAATAGCTCAATCACAGATACTGAGCACTCTCAAAATGATACCACATTTGCTCTGCCATAAACCCTCCGAGTAAGAGTGTGACAACTGTACACAGTTAATATATTTCTCTGTATATATATATATATATATATATAATTATATATTCTGCTTAATATTGATGCATCATTGGTAAAGCGATCTTGTATGGATAATTAGTACTCTTTTTTGTATTGCTGGTAAAACCATATCCAAAATGTCAATCACGTCGGCCTTTCCTTTTCCAATCTTAAATCTTTTAAACTCTTTGATTATGATCACAGAAGTGTTACACCACCATATGTCCAGCAGGTTTAAAGGGTTCCGTTCATTCCCGCCAAGTCCACCAGTTAAAGCTGGACATATAGGTGGGCTGTGGCTTGACAACGCTATCTAATATAGCAGATATCACCAACCCCTAGTTTAACCACATTTTAAAACCACTAGTTGGGTTATAGGTGAGTTATTAAAATTCAACACAGCTAATTTGCTAGCTTCCCCCCTCAAATATACGGTCTTCAACAAATACAATACTTCAACTATAAAAGAAGACTCTGAACTGCCGTGTTTGGGTGAACAAGATTAAAATAACAATATTCTTTTACTGAACAAAAAGAACGAAAAAGAAACATTTCAGGTAAAACCCAGGAGCGAGGAAGTCTTCTTTTAAAGGACAAAAGGTAAAAACACAGTTCTTCAGCACGGTAGATATAATCTACTTTCCTTCAGACTTTGGGTCTGATGGCAGAGTACGAATTCAAAATCTCAAGTTTATCATTCAAGGAATATTCCCTCTTCTTTTCTCCTTTATCTTATCAGGGATATTCTTTCCTTCTGTAATTTATATTTTATTCCCATCAGCATGAATATAACAAGAGAAACTTAAATGTACTTCAGTTGTATTTTCACTTACCTGGAATTTTGCAGAGACTTTTCTTTTTTCTTCTTTCTTTCGTTATGGGCTCCCATAGCGCGTTTATAGAAAGATGTGCGTCTTATTTCAGATAAGACCAAGATTAATTCATATCTCTTTCCTCGAGGAAAAATCTCCAACTTTGGGTGTTTCCGTTGACGAGGTTTCCAGGCCCCAGAGTGCGAATTTATTCAAAGGAGAAGCTTTTCCCTCTCAGTGTTCTCTGCGCGACAGGATTTCTGGAATATGGGTCTTTCGTATCCAAACTACAAGCCTTAGCTCTCCCATGAAAAAACGGCAACTGGTTATTTTCGGCAGCTTTTTGGCAGTTTATTCCTCCGCCCCAATCACTGTCGCTGTCCGCCTCTCTCCGTTAATAGTGAGTGAGTTTCTCTCATGACTATGTCTCTTAATGCTAATATAGAGGGTTGAAGAGAAACAGCGTTTCCACTTCCTCCACTTTCTTGGTGACTACTACAGACGGCTAACGGCCAGCGTGTTCCGCCTCCTTTCCCCACAACCCAGCGAATGTATGAGGGTGTCGTATTTCCCCATCACAGATGTTATTGAGTTAAGCTTATTCTAATAAAAAGCTGTTATTGAGTATCGCTCAATGTTAACCACACTCAGGAACAATCACTTGCGAGATTTACCCATTAACGACTGAGTTAGGGCAAATCCCTCAGAGAGTTTCGAGGAAACTATCGACAGGACTAGGAGTATCAATACCGATGTAAATGCACTTTTATCCGTCATGATCCATGGTAAATGAGACACAGGCAATTTTTCTTTCTCTCTCTCTCTCTCTCTCTCTCTCTCTCTCTCTCTCTCTCTCTCTCTCTCTTTCTCTCTCTCTCTCTCTCTCTTTGTGTGTGTGTGTGTGTCTCTCTCTCTCTCTCTCTCTCACTTGTATTTTCAGGCACAAATCAGATTTCCTTCCTGAATATCTTGACATAAATGACTTCTTTTATTCACTAAGATTATTTTTTACTTTTCATTTCATTGCTTTATTTATTTATTACATTTGAATGTTTTATTTAGATGGAAGCAAATATTTCTTACTCAGTACATTCAGTTTTAGAACTGAAGTCGGTGTGTGGGGGGGGGGGATTCTAAAAGGTCATCACATCATGTGAGGCTTCTGGCATTTTCATCATTTTGAGTATGGACAAATGTACGTGGACGCTTGGGTCTACAAACAATTGTATCCTCACTTCACACACACACACACACACACACACACATATGAATCAGCAGATATATAGATAGATATCCAAATGGAATTATTCATATTTTTTATCACCGATATTAAATATTCTTTCTTTATAAATATTGCAAACTATATATATATATATAAAAGGAACTAAATACGGAAATTAAATCCGACAAAATGAGGAAAGTAGAAAGAACGAAATAATCCAAGTTCGATGAAATTATGAAAGTCAAGGTTAAATGCTTCGGTTTTATAACCTTCTTCAGGACTTTAAAATTGTGAAAAATGTTGTTTAAACCGCGATGGTTTTTTGTTGAAGAAAACAGGAGAAAAAAAAAAAAATATATATATATATATATATATATATATATATATATATATATATGATTGAGAAGTAGTGATGAGACAAATATGAATATTTCTTTTGTACTATTTAATCTTTTATTGTTCCCAACTAGTTTAGCACAGAGGACATCGTTGGAAGAAAAGTTTTGAGTAAAGAAGAGATTTTCTAAAAGTTTCTAAATAATTTTCCGAAAGGTTGATATGCTTTTTAAAAAAAAAGGGTTTAAAAAAATGAATTGTTGACATAGCATATCGATTCGTTGAATAAAATGTATTTTCTGGTGTTCAAATATATTTAACTGGCCTTGATATGACCTATGCTATCATAGACACATTGCGTTGACATTCAAGAATGCTGCGTGCAATCCTGAACAAGTCCTGGCAGCAACACCCCACAAGACACCAACTGTACGGCCACCTGCCCCCTATCACGAAAACTATTCAAGTTAGACGAACCAGACATGCAGGACACTGCTGGAGAAGCAGAAATGAACTCATAAGAGATGTACTCTTATGGATCCCCACACATGGCCGCGCAAAAGCAGGACGACCAGCTCGAACGTACATTCAGCAGCTATGTGAGGATACAGGGTGTTGTCATGAAGACCTACCTAGGGCGATGAACGATACGGAGGAGTGGCGAGAGAGGGTCAGGGATATCCGTGCTACCAGCGCGATATGATGATGATGATGACTAGACCTAGCATTTGTTTATTTAGGTGCTGATATATCAATCCAAATCTGTATATATGGAAGCAAATAAGGAAGTAAAATACGAAAAAAAACTGATAACAAGGTAATCCATAAAGGAGAGATTTGTTGAGTAACAAAGTCGACATTTTAGCGTTTCGGTTTAAATGAACCATCTGAACAAGGGGGGGGATGATATTAGTGATGTTAAATCAACGTTGGATGTTTAAAATTTTTTTTAAAAAACCTATATATCGGTAGAGAGTAGGTTGTTTCATCAGTAAATCAACGTTTGTTTTTAAAATTACGTCATGTGATTTGTTTGGAATATTAAATAGACATTATGGGTTCCATTTGTTCAATAAGAAAAAATTCGAATCAAAAGGAGGAAGAAAAAAAAGAGAAAAAGAAAAAGAAAACGAAAGAAAAAGAAAAAGAAAGTGAAAGAGAGAATGAAGAAATGAAGAGATTTTCCCTAGGCTTTTATATAATTATTTTAAGCATCCATCGTTGATTTAACGTCACTAATAACATCCCTCACAATCCTGATGATGGTTCATTTAAAGTGAAACGTTATAGTATCGGCTTTCTTTTACAATAAACCTCACCTTCTTTTTGGATTACCTTCTAATCAATTTCGCTCTCTCTCTCTCTCTCTCTCTCTCTCTCTCTCTCTCTCTCTCTCTCTCTCTAAATATATATATATATATATATATATAAGGAAGTAAATAATGGAAATTAATCCGACGGTATGGAGAAAATAGAAAAACAGAGTAATCCAAAACTGATTATTTATCTGATGACGGTTTACTAAAACAGAAATGTTCTATCGATGACTTTCTTTTATAATACATTCATCATTTTTTATTTATTTTATTTTCATGCTGGTTGCTTAGTTGGTTGCTTGGTTGGTTTTATGGCATACCAACCTTTGTAGGTTATTTAACGCCAAATCCATAGTTATAAAAATAGTCAGTTATATTTCAAACAATTCAGTTTAACCTTAGTACACAGTTTAAATATCAAAAACATTTCTGTTTCAGGCTATTCATTTTATTCAAACATTTCTAATTCAGCAGATCTAGTTTAGTCTAAGTACAGATTTTCTTTACACACACTTAAATGTCAAAACTGTTCTATATATAACAATTCAGTTTTGTGTAAGTCGAGTTTCAATGTCAAAAACATTTCCATTTCAAATAATTCAGTTTAGCATAAGTACGCAGTTTAAATGTAAGTACAGTTTAATTGTCAAAAACATTTCTATTTCAAGCTATTCAGTTTAATCAAAAATATTGTTTTTATATTTTCTCCATATATATATATATATATATATATATATATATATATATATATATATTGCTGCATGTCTCATAAATAGATATAACACTACTAATCTTTATAAAAATCTATTTTTTCTCAACCAAATATACAATGATTTATTTAATAAAAGAATATAGACTCAAGACAAACATGTTTTAGTTGGCCGACCAAAGTCGAGGATGACCCGAGGGCTCCCTTTTAAATAGTTACTACACCGAGGTGTAAGAGATGGCTCTATTCCTTTCAAGGGATTGCTCCACTTACCTGTGATTCATAACTTAAAATGCTGAGTATCAAGCAATCAAGTAGCATTTTTGAATCTTAGGAATAAGTTAACCTTGGATTGAACCCCAGTCTTCCAGACCAAGGCCGAACACTCTACCCACTATGCCAATGGGCTAGTTTTACCAAATTCTTTAACATTGACATTCTGTTGCCATAGAGATGAATATATAGTAGTCCCCCAAAATAATCACACTCATTGCATATATTTATATATTTATTTTATTTTATTTTTGTCGCAATGTGTGTATTTTTGTGTATTCATGAGTATGGGTGTCTGCGTGTTCGCACATATATGGTCGTGTGTGTGTGTGTGTGTGCGCGCGCGCACGTGTGTGTGTGTGTGTGTGCGTTTCCTAAAAGACGAAAGATTAATGCAATAAAAGCAGAATTACATCAACTCAAATTTTTCGATTAATTTTTAGTAACGAGGTCACAAGAACTCGAGAAGAATTTAAAAACTAGTAATAATTGCGTTGTACGCTATTCTAACTCGGGCATCCTCTCCTATGTGTATTATGCTCGTAATGTTATTCTCCAAGAACGGACGAATTTTATAAATAAATCTTGTAAACATAAGAGACAAATTTAACATGAATTTCTCCTGTTAACACTCCCTTCCTGAGTTTTGTCAAGAGACAGGGAGTGTACTGGGTCAAAAAACTGAATCATCAATTTTCTTTAATTACTGAATTTCTCAGTGACTGTTCAAGAATTTCGCTCACACACTTCAAAACAGGAAGTCTGTAAAAAATAATGGATTGCACATAGAATCTATGATGCATCAAAACCAATCCATCCCCAGCTGCTGGTTAAATAGTTATATTACTGTTATTTTACCAGGATGACTTCGGTAATAAATAACCCACGAAAGTTGATATGTCATTGAAGAAAGAAGCTAAATCAAATCAAAACCCAAACAAATCCAGTATTGGAGCTTTTAGTTCTGCATATATTGTCTACATTTCTATTGGATGTTTAATAAAAGACGCAACCTTCAAGATAAGAAGCTAAAATCTACGTGCAGGTTAATTATTCATCACGTCTGAAACAATGTTTTCAGCGAGAACATTATTAAACAGAACGCTTGACGGATGAATATGGAAGTTTCTTCATTGTGAGATATATTTAATTCATTAATCTTTTTATTTATTTTTGTTGGTTCATAGGTTATTTTGTTTTGTGGCAAATAAACTCTTTTGGGTTATTTAATGCTATATCTTTTTTCGTATATATAGGATTTCATCTGCAATGATAATAATTTATTTACTGTTTCTATCGACGTGATTGCTCCTCGGCCATCGCCTTCATCACCTTGAAGATTAAAACGGTTGCGTGTTTGTCATAAAAGCAATTTGAAGAATACGGTCGAGACATAATCATACTGTTGCTAGGGGTGATGTCGAACCGATTGATCTCCGACTGCACAGCTTGCCCAAGTAAGACCCAAAGTAGAGTGTTGCTGATCTTGTGACCACTTCGTAACCAGGTCACCAACCGGCAAATCACCAGAATCCTTCCCTCAGTCATAACAGGTCACCACTCACGTCTAACAGATAGCTCCACTGGAGGTGCTTTTCCTATTCCGCAGAGATGTTTTCGGTGACTGAGAAGGTCTCTTTTTTTAAAGGAATAATATTTTAAAACAGTTCTTGTAGACTTCAAAAATTGAATGCTGACATTAAAAGAAAGATCTTAAACACAAAAAAAAATGAATAATAAAGTTTGGTTGGTTAAGGGCATATCAACTCTTTGTAGGTTATTTAATGCCTAAGCCATTCTCCTAGAAGAACAGTAGTGGTACTATTTAACCCATAGCTGGGAGGATAAGGGGGTTCATACCTTTCCCAAGGGTATTTGTCCGAAAGTGAACGTAATAGCGCGACTGGAGTACGAACTCGCGTACTATGATTCCGCAGTCTATCGCTTGAACCATTACACCACGAGGACACCCCCTACACCATGAGGACACCCCCGAATAATAAATAATTTAATAAAAAAAAGGTAACTTCAAATAGAATGAATCGTATACGAAACCACTTTCAATGTTTGTCTGAATCTTTGAGATGAAGCTTGATAATTTTATCATTTAGAGCATTTGGACTATTGTCTTTATTTCTATTGTTATTTTCATAATATTTCGGCCGACGCAGCCTCCGGCCTTCCCAGTTGTTTCTTGTCGAAACCGAACTCTTTATTTAATCCATGGGAGTAGATTGTTGTAATTCCGTTAACCATAACAGAGGGTAAAGAGAGTATAGTTGTAGTTAGTATTCTTTCTTATTTTTACCTGTAGTTAGGATTGAACCTGCAACCTCAAGATGGTTTCACTTAGAAGTTCATTAACCAAATGCCTCTATCCGTTATGAATCATGTCCTGCTAAATATAAGAAGAAAGACGATGACCATAATCTAGATACGCTAAATGATAAAAAAAATTTCAATATATAGCAGAATTTGAAATATATGTACAATGATCATCTATTTGTAATAAGTTTCTTTGAAATAGGTTTTAGATTAAAATTAACTAAAGTACGTGTTAGAAAGAAAAAAAAATATATATATATATTGTAAAATAGTTCAAAAATTGTTTAAAATCTCTTAAACATAACTGCCTGTTTCGCAAGCAATTGCATAGACGTTATGATTCGAAATCAGTTGCTACATGTTAGTACTGACTACATCTACTTCTCACTCCACTCATAAGAGCCGGAGTAGTAATAGTCTCAATCGGTGCTCAGGAAATATAAGCATAAATATAAATATTACTCTACTTAAAATCACTGTCATAATTTTGTTTGACGTCTGTGTATAGTAAGCATAGAAAGCCCCCTTTTTTATGCCAACTGCTCAAATGAGATCGAATTGATTCGGTAAAATTAATCATACTTAGCTTGTTCACCAAACAGAATTTGATTTTTTTTTCTTTTGCCTGCTCCGAATTCATCCGCTTTTTTTTCTCCGTTGCAGTTTGGGTGATTTTGGGGATTTGTCGTTATATTTTCATATTAATTTGACAACGTTGTACTGTTGATGTGTTATCTCCACCAAAAAATAGGGTTACAATTTAATGTTTATAGCTTGTGATACAGGGCTCTCTTTAAGGTTCCCATCTATAGGCGTGAGGAGCGTGTCACTGTCCTTCCATTCCTTCAATTCCAACAGTATATATATATATATATATATGCGAGGATCATTAAATAAGTTTCTAGACTTTTTTCGTATAGGCACTTTATTGATAGTACACACATGAAACTCTAGTCCCCTTCGAAGTAATCTATTCCGGCTTCAATGCACTTGTTGTACCGTTCCAACAACTTCTGGAAGGCCCCATGAAAATCCTCTTATGTGAGCGTGTCAATGACCTTCGTCACAGCCTCTTTCATCTCCTCAATTGTCTCATAACATCCTCTGAGCTTAGGGAATAACCAAAAGTCACAGCGAGCAAGGATGGGACTATAGGGAGGCTGAGGAACTGTCTTGATGCCCATCTTGGTCAAATAGTCTGTGATAAGGATGGAGTTGTGGACTGGTGCATTATCCCGGTGGAAATGCCACTGACCTGATTTGAAGAGTGCTGGCCTCTTCCCAAGGAATCTCTCCCTGAACTCCCTTTAAACCTCAACATAATAACCCTAAGCCAAACCCTAACCCTTTGGCCAATCAACTCTGGTCTATTGACTTCTTTACGCCCCCCACACCTCTCATCATCCCTTACAGACTCCCTGTCTTCCTCGAATCTCTTATGCTACTCAAAAAATGATGCTCAATTCATGCAAGATGGTCGAAAAGCAGTCTGAAGCATTCCATACGTTTCTCTGGAATTTTTCCAAGTTTAAAACATTATCTTATTGCATATCGTTCTTCTAAAGTATGCTCACGTCCAGATTGCATTTTTGAAATTCACCAGCTCTGACAATCAGGCTTTAGTAGGGTATATTCCAATTGATACTGTAGCTGTTCATTTGAACCTGAAATCATAAAAATTGGTCTGTCATCTCATATGATGTATAGCAATAACATAGTGAATTTTCGAGAGTCTACGACAATTTTAAATACCTGTACAAAAAAAGTCTGGAAACTTATTGAAGGCACCACGTATATGTATAATTAAGTTGGGTTGATTCATAAATAAAGCAACTTATCAGGAGATATTGTATTTGATAAAGATAAAAATGTGTTTTAACAAATAGTCGATAATCCGGTTCAAATTTGGTTAATGTCAGTCACTCAACCGCTTCGCCACAGACAGGATGTGACATAAGGTTGGATTTTAAGTGGAGTACAGTTGGGTTAAATTAAGTGTTTTCCTTCTAGATTGGCTTCGTAGTCAAGACAAAAGGACCCAGTTTGCTTACTATTGATGCTGGAGGAGTACAGGTGCGTTCATGATTTTTCCAAGGACATTATTTTGAAGTGAAACACAAATAGATTCGATCAAGATTCGAACTCAGATAGGTGATTTCATTTCCATTGATAATATTCATAACAAAAAGTGTGTCTTAGTTCCTGTGAGAGTGCAAAGGGAAATTACTCCTGTCAATCTTTAGTACTACATCCAAGTCACGAATAAAGTAACGACCTGTATGGGAATTTTGGGTACCCCAGTCTCAGGTCACAGATGTATGAAAGAAGTTAATGGCTATATCAGAAATGATCGATTGGTCTAAGCGGAATGTCTCCTTGTCTAGGGTTATTTAAAGCCTCAAAATTAGAGGATACATAAAAAGGAGTGATAAGTGTGTTTGATAACCAAAAAAACAGGAGCACCAATTTCATTGACACACGAAGATAATCAAACAATGGATGACAGGATTCAAGAAAATCAGTGATGAGACGTTGTTGTGAAGCGAGAAAATAGCAAAGAAAGAGTTATAATAATAATTTGTTATATAATAATGAGATGTTGAATTACGTGTAAATATTTACCAGATGCCTCGCACCACAATCGATTGATACCATAAAGTAACTGGAGAAAATATTAGTCAAAAAGTTATGACAAATACATATTGTGACGGGAATTCAAAAAGGATTATGTAATGTGTATTACCACATCTATGTGAGTTTATTCCAAGTAATAAAAAATATTAAAACTGAAACCAATAATTGATGTAAGAAAAATAACTTATTACATTTGATGGATCATGTCAATAATAATTTGATTGTTAAGAGCCGGCAGTTAAGTTTCAAATGATGATACATTGCAGTTTTTAAATGAAGGCTCTCATTGCACGCACGTTGAGCCGCGGGAAAGTATCACTGGGAAATATCAGGAAAGAACTTAAAAACAGAAACCTTTTGCCGCAAGAGAAAATCGAAAGGAGTGTCATTCCATCCAAACGCTCCTCAATCAAATTAAAGAAGCCCATGGCATGACTATGTTAGTGGAATCTGACTGGAAAAAAATGTCGGAAGGAAGGAAGGAAGGAAGGAAGGAAGGGAATTGAAAAAGTAATCTTTATTACTTTGCTAAAATGTATGCATCTGTTTGTATGTCAGTCCGAGGATCACAGCCAAACAGTTCTTTCCAGGGACTTGCTTTTTTAACAGCAGACTACAACACAAACCATGAAAGGGTGACGTTCGACATCTGAGGCCATTAGATGCCACCATATTCAGAAATATACTATTTCTGACCAATTGAATCTAATAGAGAATTTGATCTGTTGTATAAAAATAGGTTTTGACTTCAACTTTTGAAGTCGAAACATACGTCGAAGAGTCTAGATCAGATTCATATTTTTCACATGGCCACCAGCATGACGAACAATCACAACTATATAGGGAAAGATAGCTACAAATTTGTAAAATATTTAAGGACACAAAATATCCAAAAAGAGGTCTCAGCAAGTTTTCAGAATGTTTGTTCTGTTTCAACACTTTTTTTGTTGCGTATTTGTCATGTTCGTAATTCTGTAGCCACAGGATATCACTATAATACATATTTTCTTGAACCCTTTGCCACAAAAATGCTGTGAGGCAAAGTCAATTTTAAAGCGAAGAAAAACTGGTTTGAATAGGAAGTTTTCTTTCTCATAGATTGGTTGTCGTAAAAAAGGCTAAAGAATCCACTCTACCCAACCGTTCATCCGTAACTGGGTAGGAATAGATGAACTCACATTAAATGGGAATAATGCAAAGTAAAAAGCAAATAGTCTCGCACTGGATTCGAATATGAGTCACCGATTTCATTCTCTACATCGAAAACTGTTACGCCATGAGCGCATCCCATATCACAAGAATATCTATCAAAAATGACTTCATCAAAGAAATTTATATCTTATTTTTCCAAAAAACTCCGGGCACTTTGATAGTTAATTGAATGAAGGAATCACGGGAAAGAGAAAGTAACTTTACACTTTCACAATACCAGATAAATAATTATCCTTTTAATATGCTCATCAAGCCATAGTGATAGCACAGATTCCCCTGACTTTCTCTCTCTCTCTCTCTCTCTCTCTCTCTCTCTCTCTCTCTCTCAAATTTATCCGTCCCTTTTGGTCATGGCTCTCGGAAGGCTCTCTAGACTGCACCCAGTGTCCATGCAGAGCAGTTGAATGTCAGTCCTTGCTGGTCAAAGTAAGTAAAAAACGTTAAAAGAATTTTTTTTTATGTGGAGTTTTTTTTACAACTCAATATGAAGTCAACCAGATTTCATGAATGAAAAGGATAAGTTTTGTCATGGTTGCAATTTAAAGAAAATACTCAGAATGTGATAAAACTTTAAAAAGCTATAACTGGATTATTTACAAATTTACTGTTAGCAAGTGATGTATCATAGGCACTTATAAAACAGTCACCATCTGTCAATTTTATTTTTACATATTCTATTCTTGTCTTCCCCCAACACTTCTTAAATAGACCGTGTTGAAATTGTAATGGAAAATGGAAATATATATTCCAGTTTACTGTGCCTTAAACATCTTTACTAGAAATATTGTGCAGTCGAAAATCACCAGAGATATTCTTTATTTAAAAAAAAATCTTTATTTATAAGTATTTATCAAGTTCTGAAAGATATTTAGTCAATATCTACATTTTTCAAAATATTAGCAATAGATTTCATGAGATTTCTTAAGATGATATTAATCCAAGAACTAAGTGATCGAATATTGGTAAATCTTATTTAATACTTTAATCTGTTATTGCTTAACTGTTTGTGGAGGAAAAAAACTCTTCTAAATGTTTTGTCGAATACACGTTTTGCTGAGTGAGACCAGGGAAATATTTTCATATCTGCAATAGTCAATGGCCATGAGTGCTTTAGATACTCTTTTAGATACTCTTTGAAAACTGAATGATCCTCAAGAGTTCAGATTTTAGTTGTGACACTTCAGTTGAAACATCTTCACTCTCAAATATGCGTTTATGTGTGTACTTACATGACCAAAACACATGCACACACACATACACATACACACACAAATATTTGGTTGTTTATAAAATAACGGCCTATATTATCATACAATTAAGTGTAATATCAGTCATTGTAATAAAAAATCAAATCCCTAATGCACACGTATATATATATATATATATATATATATATATATATATATATATATATTTGAGTGTGTGTGTTAGGGATTCGATTTCTTATTACAATGACTGATATTACATATATATATGTTTTCTTAATTTCTTCTGGAGGTCTTATAACTATGAGTTCCATATATTTATAAGTATCGTATCTTTTAAGAAAGCATAAAGCTTATATTTATATTTCAGGTTTTCTGGTCAGTATTTCAACAATTTTTTTTTATAACGATGCGTGCATTTCTCTCTCTCTCTCTCTCTCTCTCTCTCTATATATATATATATATATATATATATATATTTGTGTGTGTGTGTGTGTGTGTGTGTGTGTGTGTGTGTGTGTGTGTGTGTGTGTGTGTGTGTGTGTGTGTGAATTTATTATTGGTTTTATATGTCAAGTAATAAATCTGGAAGATGAACCTAGACATTTAATCAATAAAATTATACTTGGATCCAAAGGAGTTTCGCCTTTTTCAATATCATACTCCTTTATCCTGGTAACACAGCCTATGTTGATCAAATATTTGCAAATGGTCAGGTTATAATCTCTCTAACACAACCGAATTATAGTGGCTATTTTTAGGGGCTTTCACGCTCTTTTCAGCCCGCAAATCCTCCAATCATATAATAAGTTGTATATTTCATCTGCAGAAAAGTTCCATTTCTGTTCGTGTTTTTGGAAGATCTTCGCTTTTCACAGCTTCCTTTATCAATAAACTAAGAATTATCATAACTGTTATTCGGAAAGATAGAGAATGAATTTTCTGTTGCATTTCTCAATGATTGAAATTATGCTTGTTATTCTCCTACACTGGTTACCTACCACCACAGTTACATTGCTCAGTTTAAACCACTATTTTACTCATGACTTTCTCAAATGCATCAGACTTCATTCAGTTTTAAACAGGATTTTTTTGACATACACACTTTTTTTATTTTTAAATAGAGGAATTTTATAATAAACTGAATAACTAGAAAATTTGACCAGCACTTGCGCGTAATATTCGAAACCACTGGACAGGAGCTCAGTTGTCGAGTTTCGGCTCTGTATTCTGTGGTCACTGCTTCGATCTCCAGGGGGTGAGATCACAGTATTCACTGCTGATGAGACCTAATAAGGTCAAAACAGCTTATTCAGTGGTTCCGTGTGTCACACGTAGTGCTTGTCGGATTCTCTTGTTATGGTAAATCACTTTATAACAGGATTTTTTCCCGCTCACTGATTCCATTGCCCATGCCTGTAGCCGTCCGCCTCCTACATTCTGCGTTTTTACATTTTTTTTTTAATAAATGAATTCTGGGGGAGTCCTTGTTGTGTAATGGTTGTAAGCGAGTTCGAACTCTAGTCACGCTATTACATTCACTTTCAGACACATACCCTTGAGAAAGGTATGAACCCCCTTAGCACCCCAGCTATGGGTTAAATAGTTCTACTAGGAAAATAGCTTTGGCATTAAATAACCAAA
>OY757918.1:3095514-3128014 GCA_963585895.1 Sepioteuthis lessoniana | reverse complement strand
TAAAGTTGGGTGGGTTTCAATCCCAACTTGTAGCGTCCTACCGGTCTAGCTACACTGAAGAGTTGCGATACAACGAAACGGTCCGTCTGTAGATTAATATATATATAATTCATATATGTATATCTGTATAACTCTTATAGATAAATATACGTATATATTTTGTATATATATATAGACAGAGAGAGTGGCATATACACGAAGTCAGTTATGAAAAAATTTACATTCATGCGGATTTTCTAACTTAGATTTGATCATATTTCAATGCTTAATGTTGCAGTTTTTTTGTTAAACCATCTTCTGGGCGATGTTGGAATGCAATGTTATAATGCTTCAAGAATATATATATATATATATATATATATATATATATATATATATATATATATATATAACAGTAATGACTATCCATTCATTTGTTCGGGCCTTGGAACTTGATAATATTGTCTCGCTACAATAGCTTCTTTTCCGTTAGATAAACTTTTGCATAACCTGCTATATAATTTAACAACGGTGCCGATTTTCTTTTGTAGGTTAGCTAATTTGCATATTTGATTATTTCGCATATTGAGATCATTTGCATATTTAGTTAATTGGCATATTGAGCTAATTTGTATATTTAATTAATTCGCTTATTGAGCTAATTTGCATATTTACTTAATTTGTGAATTTTGCTTTTGCATCAATCCATAATATGTTTTATTTATTTATTTTCGAACTTATTTTCTCTTATGAACTTTTTTTAGTGATTAATTTTTCTTGGTTTCTATGCTCAATCGCATCTTAACATTCATAGGTTATTTAATGTCAAACCCATCTTTGGGAATTATTTTTTATTGATCAAAATCTGTTTAGTTATTTATTCATTTTCATTCCTTTTTAAAATGTAATCTTTGTTTTATAATCAAGATTGACTTACTATGAATTTTGGAAAAAAGATTTTTTTAAAATATTTTTTAAAAATAGCTAAAAAGTTAATTCTGAATACCGTAACGAATAAAAGAAATAGGTTAACGCTCGTAAAACGTATGCATCTTTTTAAAAGTTATTGTTGTTGTTTTTTTTTCTGCATTTAAAAAAAAATTTATAAATATTTTTATTTCTATTTTTCTAGAAGAAATTAAATTTACAGAACTGACGAATGACAAAAAAAAAGTGAAAATGTGTTAAGTTTTTGTTTTTGCTTCCTTTTTTTTTTTAAATATTTTTATTTCTTACTAAGTTTCCTTCATCGTATTTCATCATTTAAAAAAAAAAATTATCGCTTCGAGAGTGTAAATGAAAGTTAATGAAATTAATACACATACAATATTATAAGGATATTTCATAATCTTGATTGATTAATCTTGATCTTCAATTTTACAGCAATTAAATTAAGAACTAAATAATAATTGACGATTCTTAATCTTTATCATATTGTATAAAATAATTTCATTTATTTTCGCTATCAAACTAATTATAGATTTTAAATGACTAAGTAAAATGAAGGAAAGTTTATAAGAAATAGAAAATATGTACTGAGGATTTTTAGTTAGTTTTATATTTTCTTGTACTATTTAGTAAAATTTAGTACCCATCATTATTTTCAATTTTGTTTCACGACTATAGAATGGATTGTGGCATTATTGAGAAGTAGAACTTAGACAGAATATATATATATATATATATATATATATATATATATATATATATATATATATATATATATATATAAATTTTACACAATATTTCTAATAATTCAAATGACGTAATTTAAAACAACAAACGCTGATTCAGTAATAAAACGGCCAACTTTTTCTTGTTATACAAATTTTCCCTAAGTTTTTGTATTTTAGACTTTTAAACATCCATCGTTGATTACCATTACTAATATCATCCCTCATAGCCCTGATGATGGTTAATTAGAACCGAAACACTCTACTGTCTACTTTGCTTCTTAATAAATCTCACCTTATACGTGGATTACCTTGATATCAATTTTTCTTTCTTTATATATATATATATATATATATATATATATCCCTCTCAACTCCACTGTTCTAATTTAATTGCAGAGGATTATTTCGGATTTGTTAGATATTCATTAATATTTATTTGTCTTCTTCATTCTTTGTCGCTGACTACAACAAAAGATCGTAGCTTTTCCCTCTAAAACTATGAAATTTAGAATGTGGAAACCGAAGAGCGGGTTGGTGGACCACGGTTATTTAAGGTTTTTACTGAGCTCTACCGTCAACGCTGAGGACTTTTTGTGAGTTTTTGGAAAAAGTGGAAATAAATCCGACAGTATGAAAATGTATAGAGATGAAAAAACAACGTTTAATGTTGGCAAATATTTTTACAAATAAAATCATTTTATGAAGACCTTGTATTTTTTCATCTCTGTACATTTTCATATATATATATATATATAGATATATATATATATATATATATATATATATATATATATATATATATATATATAGAGAGAGAGAGAGAGAGAGAGAGGATGGTATATATAAATTTATATAGATAACAATGTATAGAGAAAACACTTAAATTCATGTTTAGGTTTGAATTATGCAAACAAAACTCTGTATTATATGAATTTATTTACCCAGACATATCGACCACTTTGATTCACACAAATACATCTGAGAGAGATTTTTGAAAGCACAATTGCATTAAATTACTTTAACTTAAAGAGTGAAGGAAGTTTCGATACGGTTTCATTTGATCATTACATAAGTATAAAATGTGCCCGTGGTGTAATGGTTATTGTCGCAGGAAATGGACACGGCGACACGAGTTCAAACCCTGGACGAGACTGATTGTATTTCACATAGCACAAATACCCTTGGGAAAGGTATGAATCCAATTATTCTCCCTCCAGCTATGGCTAAATAGTAGGGCAGACTAAGTCCTTCAGCCTTGGTAAGGCAACTATTCTAGGAGAAGGAAAAACTCTGAATTCAAACCTGTTAAACTCCGTTTAAAAAATTGACCTTGTGTCATATCCTGTCCCAGCGCCGGGGTTGGTAAATGTGATAATATGTTTCCTCTAATATATAAAAAAATTACTCTCATGTTTTAAAACGTACTGAAAGTGGCCTTTAATAAATATGCATTTTAGATACACACACACACACACACACACACACACACACACACACACACACATAACAACAGCCTCTGAGCTTAGGGAATAACCAAAAGTCACAGGTCTGGACTATTGGGAGGCTGAGGAGCTGTCTTGATGCCCATCTTTGTCAAATAGTCTGTGACAAGGATAGAGTTGTGGACTGGTGCATTGTCCAGCTGGAAATGCCACTGACCCGATTTAAAGAGTGCTGGCCTCTTCCCTACGAACCTCTTCTTGAACTCCCTTAAAACCTCAACATAGTAACCCTAACCCTAACCCTTTGGCCAATCAGCTCTGGTGTATTGATTTCCTTACTTCTCCCACACCTCGCATCATCCCTCACAGACACCTTGCCTTCCTTGAATCTCTTATGCCACTAAAAAACTCATGCTCGATTCATGCAAGATGCTCCAAAAGCAGTCGAAAGCATTCCATATGTTTCTGTGGCATTTTTTCCAAGTTTAAAACAGAATTTTATTGCATATAGTTCTTTTAAAGTGTCCTGACGTCCAGATTGCATTTTTGAAATTCACCTGCTGTGACTATCAGGCTTTAGTAGGGTGTATTCCAATTGCTGCTGTAGCTGTTCATTTGAACGTGAAATCATAAAAATTGGTCAGTCATCTCATAAGATGTATAGCAATAACACAGTGAATTTTCAAGAGTCTACGACAATTTTGAATGCCTGTACAAAAAAAGTCTGGAAACTTATTGAAACTTATACAACACGTGTATACATCATATGCGTATGCACATATTATATTTTTCCTTTACAAATATCTGTGTATTTACATGAGTATATTCGAGATATCCTGAAAGTTTAATCGAATTTTAAATCCTTATATTTAAATAAAAATACATGTACATCTAAGCTATTTACGTCAGGAGGAATTCCCGTGGCGTAGAAACTAGCGTAGTGGACTGTGACATCGTAGTAAGTGAGTTCGATATCCCGTCGAGCCATTACGTTCCCTCACAGACTTCGCAAAGGTGGGAACACTCTTATGCACACCAGCTATAGGTTAAACAGTATCGCAATTGAACTTCTATAAGGGTCGCTTAGGCATTAAATAACCCACAAACGAGAAACTAAACCACTTATATAACTGTGTTAATATCTACACGTTGAAATAAGTCAGTGCGAATTTGAAGATATAAATCATAACGCTATTCTCTATATATTTTTGACAAAACTTTTGGGCAGAGCACTGATTTGGGCAAGTGTAGCACCTTTGATACAGACAAAACTTCACGCTGTACAACTTTTTCTTATTTCCTAAATGAAAAATCCATCTTAACGATAAGACCTGATGACGTAGAAGACATTAAAAGAAATACGATGGCCCAGCTTTAAACCACATCAGATTATAAATTTCAAAGGGGCTTCGATAAAGAGAAAATTCGATGGAATAAATGTGTTGAATCTTAGGGAAATTATTTTTCAGAAAATTAACATTTCAATTTTTCTTCAGTTGTGTATTTTTTCTGCATTGTAGAACGAATTCATCATCATCATCATCATGTCGTACTTATAGCATGGATTTCCTTTCGCTATCCATCCCTATCGACCATTGCTCTTGGTAGATCCACTAAACGGTATCGTGTGTCCGCACATAGCTTAGAAATGTAAATTTTTTATTGTTGTAAAATACTAGTGTGTCCATGAGTCGGAGTCCACAGGAAAACGTCACTTATGAGTTCGTCCAGTCTTTACCAGCATTGTCCAGATGTTTTACACAATTTTCTTGAATGGTTTTTGTGATAGGAAGTAAATGGCCATACAGATGCAGTTCTGTGGTGTGCTACTCGCAGGGCTTTTTCAATGCAGCATACAGCATCCTTGTGTAGTTCCTAACTTTTTCTTCAACGGTTTCCTTAGAGTGCAACGATACAGTAGTATTGGCACATCCACAGCTTGGAAGAATTCTCGTTTTTTTTTGTCTCAGAGAAATTAGATTTCCATGTGATCGATAACCTGTCAATAGTATTCCATGCATTTCCAATGTGTATGTTGAGATCGCTTTCAGTAGATGAGATTTTACCACCGAGGTATATCAACTGATCTACAAATTTCAGAAGCAAGTCATTTAATGTGGAGATAGTTCAATCTTGTTTGAAACTTATGATTTCTGTTGTACTTGTGTTTACGAAGAGACCAACCCTTTTTGCTGCCTGATCCAGGCTACGCAGTAGAGATTCGACATTAGCTGATATATTTGCGAGAAACGCTTGTTCCTTTCTATAGTCTATATAGAATGCTGAGAATTTATGTTTCTTTCCCATGATTTAAAAATACAAATCTTTTAATTTCATAGCGGAACGTGGGTACCACGGTTAGTAGTTGATAGATAGATATCAGAGAGGGCAATAAGATTAATTAGATCAAAATTTGTAATTATATAATTTTTGTCGCGATAGTTTTGATACGTCTAATTGGAGCCATGTGTATATAACGTTTAGATATTATGACTTATTACTAAGAATATTCTGATTATTGGCCTCATCTTTATTGCTATAATCATACCGTTTCGGTCGATATGTCGTTCGGCCTTTTTCAGGTATTTTAGATCGAATTCTGGAGTCGACACAGAATTTTGAACTGAACGCTTTATTTGAACCCCAGGGGTAGACTGTTCCAATTCTGTTTACTATGACATGGTATAAGTGTTAAGTTATAGTATGTATTCCTTGTTCGTCTTACCGGTTTTTGAGATTGAACCTGCAACCACTCTGAAATTTAGACAAATAATACGTTTAAATATGTTTAGGTTGTTTGAATATCGATTTTGAGTGAATTAAAAAAATTAAAATATTTTTGATCATCATTGTTTTACCATTTTGTGTGAGCTTATGAATATTCAATTATTTGAGATTTGAATAAAAAAAAACAAATTTGTAGAGACAGATACAGTAATAAAATGAGATTAGAAACGATTGTAAATTTGACGCTTCTTTCCTTTCCTTAAATATACAGGGATATTTCGATACGACATTCTTTTATTATTACATAGAAATCTATTATAAGCAAAGCAGATTTTCTCTTTCTACTTTTCCTTTTTTCTTTTCTTGCTTTATTTTATTTTATTTTATTTTATATCAATTTTTATTTAGCAATTTATTTCATTCGATTTTATTTTAGCTTTATTGTTATTCAGTTTGTTTTATTTTATTTTATTTCATTCATTTATTTTTTTTTGTTTATTTACTTATATGTTTTTTGAAAAGTGACATCTAACCCTAACAGACTGACAGGACGAAATGTAGGCAAAAGAAACATGCCTGACAGAAATTCAGTTTTATTAGCAACCCAAGAAGAAACAAACTACTGGAGAGAAAACATTTTTCTTGAGAAGAAAGGGAACAATAGTGGCTATGAATAAATAAAAAGCGAAAAGTCATCAATTTTTTATCGCTCGGTAAGAAGGACGTGCAACGGGTTTCACCAGCGGCATATTCGTTATTCAAAAGAGACATACGTAACAACAAACAGGAAAGGTTAATAATAAAATAAAATCAAGCAAACAATAAAAGTATATATATTTTTTAAATCGTTGGCCAAAGGGCTAACGTCTTTTATTTTACGAATTCATTACTTACAGTTTCTTTTGGTTTGTTTATCTTCTTTCTTTTGATCCCACCTTCTTCTTAAATTGACGTATGCATGTCTAAAACATCTATTTGCACAAACTCATGTCTCAAAATTACTGGGCCTTTTCATCTTTCTTCTTTTTTAAATTTCCTTCTTTAACACAAGGTTGATAAACGCCATCAAAAAAGGATCCGAGTGTATTGTCACGTAGCATGGGTCACCAGTTAAGATGGCTTCTTGTCGAGCGAGTTGATGAAATATTGAAACCCATCACCCACTTTCTTTCTTTCTCTAACCTTGAATCCATTCAGAGAAACTATATTGAGATGTATGCTGATGACATTAAAGAAATATCGGAGAATGTTAGCTAGGGTTAAGGATAATATCCCTTAACACCCGGGCCAGAAGAAGATATGACACAACGGCATTTTCTTAGCAGAGAACCACTGGTTTGAATTGTGATTGGTTTCTTCCCATTGACTTACATAGACCGAGATAGTCACCAAGTACGATTGACTGTGGCTATGCTATCCGAAATTAGATATATATGATCTATCACCGATATTGAGCACTCTTTTTTTTATAAATATATCACACTGCATTATCAATTATTTTCACATTTCACAAGTTTTTCATACAAGTTTTAACTGGTGATTTTTCACTGAAGCTAAAGTGACAGCAAGTCTCCTCAGTTCTCAAACACTCCTCTAAATATTCAAACTAATCTCAACAGCGCTGTTGTATAGGTCGTCTCATTTCTTTTTCTGATCTCCAGTTTCCTCAGGCACTTTTCTAGGAATATAGAGGCTGTTCCAAGAGCACCTAGTACAGCTGGTATCACCGTCAGTTTTATGTTCCACAGCTTTTAGCTATCTTACAATATTCAAGTCTTATTCATATCGTTTACCTTCTTTCATTTGAAATATGTTATATATATATATATATATATATATATATATATATATATATATATATATATATATATATATGTCATCATCATCATCGTCATGTCGCGCTGGTAGAACGGATATCCCTGAACCTCCTCCCTATATGAAAGATTATATACAGATGTATATATATGTATGCATGTATAATACCGGCCCATTGGCATAGTGGTAAAATGTTCGTCTAATGACCTGGGAGACCGGGGTTTAATCCCAGGTCGATACCAAAGATTCAAAAGATGCCATGAAATATAAGGTATGGATAAAGTTGAGCAATCCCGGGAAACGAATAACGCCCTCCCCTTTACTTCGGTGTAATAGCAAATGAAAAAAGAACCTTCGGGTCGCCAACTTTACTTTTTTATATATATATATATATATATATATATATATATATATATATATATATATATATATATATATATATATATCCAGTACTTATGCACGATTAGGATGCAACACAAGCTCAAATTTAAATGGAATGTCTCCTCTCCTAGACGGGTTGCCATACCTAGGTTAAAGAGCAAACTCTGCCCAACTATTTACCAATAGATAGATAGAAAATAGTTTCATATTTTTCTTAGGGTATTAGGGATATGAGAAAGGCAAACAGCTTCATCCAGGATTTGAACTTGAGTCACCGGGTTCATTTGTTTCGACGGTAACCATAACACCACAAGTGCTCCCTCTCTCTCTCTCTCTCTCTATATATATATATATATATATATATATATATATATATATATATATATATATATATATATATATATATATATATATATATATATATATATATATATATATATATATATATATATATATATATATATATATATATATATATTCTGATTTGGTTCATGTACAACAAGATTTAAAACAATGAAATACAGATATAGAGAAACATTTTGGTAATTTTAAAGAGACTTGTTTACTCTTAAATTCATATTTCAAATTCCAGAGGGATATGCCGTTTTCAGATTGTGCTGTTTTTTATCGAAACAAATAATTCCATTTGCAAGTAATTAGCATAAAAATTATACATTTCATAATAATTGTATTTCTTTGTATTCTTACTTAAGTGACAGTTTTAAAGTGATAAATGAATAAGATCAAAATGGTATTGCATGTTTTAAACGCAAAAACATCTAATTGAAATTTTAGTGTTTTAATAGAACTGATAATATAACGAATGATCCCTCGGCTTTAGAACTTTCAGTCCCCATGCAGTGTACAATAGTTAACTTATAGAATACAATATTTTATTGGGAAAACCAATGTCAAAATGAAGATTCCCCTATCGGTGTATTCATCTTTAGATGTGGGCACAAATACTGGCCGCCCGGGTTGTAAGGATTAATCTCAAAGGATCCTACTTATGGCTGGACACACAGTCACTTGCAAGAAAAAGAAAGAAATAATTTGAAGAAATGAACGTTTATTTGAGTTCATTTATGTAACTTGAATGATTAGATAACTTGGTGCTCGTAAAAAAAGAAAGAGTGATTTCCTTCAAAATGAGCTTTTTATTCAATGAATAGAAAAAGATTTTTAAATAAGAAAAGCAAACAATTAACACAATATAAAATCACATGGTTTTTAGAGTTTTAATTTTATGACGAAGAATAAGAATAGGCTCAAAATTATCAGAAATGTTTATTGATATTTGTTGATGTGTATTACTATATTTTTATACAATATTGCGAATACATATGCGCGAGGGTCGGACAATCCCGGTTTATTTCATTTATCTTTTTAGATTTTAGATTTGTCGAACACATCTCACCTTTTTTATGAGTCTAATCGATACAGAAATTAAGACACTGATCTTAATTAGTTTTTTGCGTTTCATAAGAAATCGTTGTGTTTTCATAACGGAAAGGTTCAGCTGTGGCTCTTCTTTTAAGGTGAGGCTTAGAACTTTTTGAATTAGCCTCTTATACGCCAAAACCAATTTTTATAAAAATCTAATTTTCCTCCAAACCATATTTTTAACAAGATTTTTTTACTTCTTGTAAAATATTGTACAATCTAAGCGGCTTTTAAAATCCATTTATTACAAATCTATGTAACATTAAAACTCTGTCAACAAAAATAGTAAAGTAAAGTTGGCGACCATAGTCGAGGGCGATCCGAAGGCTCCCTTCTCAATAGCTACTACACCGAGGTGTAGGGCAGGGAGTTACTCGTTTCCCTGGGTTGCTCCACTTTACCCTTGAAACGTGCCTTATAATGCTGAGTGTTAATTATTGGAGGTGCCCCTGGTGTAGTCGTTATCGTCGTAGAAAATGAACACGGCGACACGAGTTTAAATCCTGGACGAGACTGATTGCATTTCACATAGCACTAATACCCTTGGGAAAGGTATGAATCCAATTATTCTCCCTCCAGCTATGGCTAAATAGTAGGACAGACTAGGTTCTTCAGCCTTGGTTAGGCAACTAGTCTAGGAGAAGGAAAACTCTGAATTCAAACCTGTTAAACTCCGCTTAAAAATTGACCTTGTGTCATATCCTGCCCGAGCGGAGGGGGTGGTAAATATGAATAATGCTGAGTGTTAAGCAAGGAGGTATCAAGTACCATTTTTGAGTCTTTGGTATGACTCGACCTGAGATTGAAACCCAGACTCCCGGGCCATTAGCGAACGCTAAGTCAATGGGCCGGTCAATTGAAATAATATTGTAAAAATATACATATGTACGCATTTTTGGACTGTAAAACATTCATATTTTTGTTTACAGTGTTTCAATGGCTAAGCGTTTATTAATGCATAATATTAGATAAAATCCGTTTGTAAATTTTCTTTTTCTCATACAAATATAATTCAAACTTACTATAATGGAGGAGGCAAGTAGCTGAACAGTTGTTGCTTCATATGGAGCTGCTTCCAATATTTGTCCAAAACGCTACTCAGCATTCTTGTGTATTTTCCATCTAGCTTTTTCTCCAAGCATTTCGTTAGAGTTCATATGGTGCAACCATACGGTTGTATTGCTATGGTTACTTCTCGGTGGAATTCTTGTTTTATTTAATCAGAGAAATCAGATTTCCATATGATTGATAACCTGTCAATTGCAGCTCATGCCTTTCCAAGCAGCAAAGCATCCAAAATGTTTTTAGATGCATGATTCATAAATTTTATAGGCTTCATCAGACGTCTATAAGCAAATTAATACAAGATAATGTCTTTGATTAAAAGGATGAATCAGCCCATTCTTCTCAATAATAGAAAAGACTGGGGTTATACGTTTGATCAGTAAACCCGTGTTAGATGGAAGATTCTATATTCAAACCAGTTTTACTTCACTTAAAAATTGACCTTGTGTCACATCTTTTCCATCGGGGAGGTGTTGGGTAAATACATACAATATATCCACAATTTCTTGAAACAGGGAATTCTTGTAGCCTCTTTTCCCTCACAGTCTATGCAGTGCCTTCAGTTTTGCTAAAGGTCTGTACCGGCTTCCAACATAATGTATCTGTCGTTTCATCTGGACGACATGTAATGTACACGGTAAAATGTTAGAACAATTTTGAAGAAAATGTTCACAAAAGACGTATTTTGCTGGTAGAGATCAGAAAGAAACTACCTGTTGACGTCTCTGTGTATTATTTACATGCATATTGATGTTAATTCTCTAAATATTTCTTAATTGTAAAAGTAGCTTAAATCTGTTGTTTTATTTTATATCATTTAATCTTTATATGAATAGACAGATGAAATATCCACGAATCAATATTTACTTCGGGGGTCATATAAAGTCTATTGACTTTTATTAAACGCGTTTTTAGAAAAAGAATTCACTATACACCGAATGATTTCATTAGTTTTCAGATTCCACTAACAGCCCAGTTTTTCAATAAATTAATATCTATTTTATCATATCTTCTTTTATAGATGTGTATAAAAATTGAGTATAAAGCCACATTTCCAATTTTCCAAGCCATGATTGGTACTGCTGGGTGTAAGGATGAACTCATAAGCGACATTCTCCTTAAGACTACGACTCAAAGATTTACAAGTATTGGCCAACTAACAAAAACTTACATTCAATTATTCTGTGCAGATACTGAATGCCCTCACGAGGATTTAACAAGAGCGATGGTCGATAGGGATGGATAGCGAAAAAAAGTCAAGCGAATCCATGCGGTCGACACTCTTTGATGATGATGATGATGATGATTCAGCATATTGTGAAATTTGAACTGGCTACTAAAGAGATACAAAGTCTGCCGCGTCTAAAATCCGGACGAAAGCAGGTGCCCAACAGTATTAAGAATGATATATATAAACATTTTGTTGGCAGTGCAACAGAGAAGCAAGTGACCTGAGAAATATAAATCATATTTAGTCCATTTTAATGTAATTGGTTGCATATTTCCAAATGTACAATTGTACACAATTCTGGCAAAATTCATAAAAGACATGAAATTCCAAAAGGAAACAATGGTCTCCGAAGAAAACAAGAAACATCAGAAATATCAAGATGTAGTTTCATTCAAACAGAAATCAACTTACGCAGGCGCAAAAAAAAAATACTAAAACTGGCATAATCTGCATATTTTTACTGGATACTTTTTGCATTGGCTCAAAAGGTACAGAAGGATGAAGGATTAAACTGTTATTAGATCAATAAAATACCAAAAGGGACAGCTGCAGAGTAAGATAAGTAATAAGAAAACATGTTTTCCTTTTTTTTCATTTGAATGAAAGAAAAAGTTTTCTATGATTCTTCCGATGTTTTACTTTGAAAACAATAATTATGTATGGATGTAGAAAAAAAACGCCATACATTTTACACAATAAATATTTCTAAGTCAACATTTCTTCTTTGTTAATATAATTAATTGAATAGAGAATATGACCTATTTATACATACACGCATACACACACACACACACACACACATATATATATATATATATAAAGAGAGAGAGAGAGAGAGAGGTGGGGAGAAAGGAAAGGGAGAGAAAATGTGACAGGTATATTTCAACCATTTTAAATTATCAATTTCGCTCGTGCTCTTTATTTGTTTCTGGTTTTGTCTACTGTGCAACAAATTAAATTCAGTTTGGCACTGTTTTGGCACCATGATGCAATTACTTCCTCCTTTATTATTGGGTATTCGTGGCTGAAGCACCAATACAAAGATTTCAGTTAGTTTAAGTGTCAGTGGGGTGTCCTCGTGGTGTAATGGTTAAAGCGATGGACTGCGGAGTCGTAGTACGCGAGTTCGTACTCCAGTCGCGCTATTACGTTCACTTTCGGGAAAATACCCTTGGGAAAGGTATTGAACCCACTTATTCTCCCAGGTATGGGTTAAATAGCACCACTACTGTTCTTTTAGGAGAATGGCTTTGGCATTAAATAACCTGCAAATTAAACAAAGAAACCAAACCAAACCTATGTGTCAGTCTGAGGATTCATATCCATATGGATAAATATCAAACAAGTCAACAAGATGTTGTTTGAGGTGGTCAATAGCAATAGTGTTATGCCCCCAATTCATCTTTCCACATGGATCATGACTCAACACGGAGGCCTTCTTCAAGTACTTGGAGGCTCGAGTGGGTAGTTGCTGGAAGACCTAACACCAGAAAAAAAATCTCTGCACCACAACACACAAGGAGGGCGAGCCAGTCTTGGCCGAAAGAAAAATCCTGCAACAGCATCACTCGAACATCTCGCCACCAAACTCTCCAAATGGCATTCCTCTTGATTATGTGTTAAAAGCAGTTAAGCAATAGACCAACGGAACAACGTGTAACACCAAAAGTAAATTGAAGGCCAGGAAAACGTCGAAAAATATTCGTGACTGTCTCATTTTATTTCAAGGTTTGTGCGTTAAGGTTTTTTCCTGCCAATGACATTTGGGTCAAATCTAGTTGTGAACAACCAAAAAATAAACAACATATAAGAAATATCTACTTGTCATATCAATTATGTTCATTTATCTCTCTCTCTCTCTCTCTCTCTCTCTCTCTCTCTCTCTCCAAATATATATATAAATAGTTTTCTATATCTGTAAATGAAAAATACTCGGTAAGTGATATAGCATATTTAGACTTTAATTTAGTGTAGACAGTCATCGGTATTTACAATCAAATTATCACTTATGTGGTCATCAAATTATATACATATATATATATGTGTGTGTGTGTGTGTGTGTGTGCGTGTGTGTGTGTGTGTGTGTGTGTGAGTATGTGATTAAAAACGTTATAATCGAAGCAGAAATATTTCGAAGTATTTACTTACTTTGTAATTTTTATTTAGTTTTGACTTCAGGTCATCGTTAAGACAAAATATTTTTTGTGGAGAAAAAAGCATAGTGATAACTTTTTTAATTTTTATTAGAGTTGACATACGATTAAATAAGCAATGAAAAATTAACCAATGAGGTTGCATATCCATTATTTAAATGAAGATTACTTTTAGTACCCAACTCTTTTGAAGTGGCCGTTTTATGATCTCTTTGTAAAATGATTACCTGTCACTGAGGACTGTACGTGAAAGGAAAATAGTGAAACCTGACCCTAGATTCTGTTTCAAATTAGCTGTAACTGTTTTGAGTCTTTGACATGGACAATGATTTATTTAAATGTTATGTAGAAACCTGTCTTTTAGACCAGGGTTTGAAAGATTATATATATATATATATATATATATACACACACACATATATATATATATATATATATATATATATATATATATGTTATAACATATGTTAAATAAATCATCCCCCAAACCCTGCTATATATGTATATATATATATATATATATATATATATGCGCTTGTGGTGTGATGGTTACCGTCGTAAGTGATAAACTCGAGTTCCATTCCAAGACGAGGGTGCTTCTATTTCACCTGACGCTAATATTCTGGGGAAAAGTATTCATCCATCTGTTCCCCTTCCAGTTATTGGTAAATGTTTAGGGAAACAGTTTTTTTTTTAAACTTTGCTATGGCAACCGGTTGGGGAGAAAGGAAACTGAATTAAAAATTGTTAAACTCCGCTTAAAAATTAACCTTATGTCACACGCTGCTTTTACTGAGGGATTCAGTATATATATATATATATTACTCGATATGTAGTTGATTTTCAGTTACATATATGCGCATGCACACCCACATGACCTATTCAGTAGATAAGGTTCGCACGGCAATCCCGTTTTTTTCCTCATTTGCAACCCAAAACGTATAGAATAAAACACATTTCTGATAATAAAGATTGCAAAAGGTTGAATTAGTTAATGCAGAAAATAAATAAGCATAAAATGAAATGTAAGGAAGTAGTGATAAATCAAGTGGGTAGAGATAAGATCCTATTGAGAGATTTCGAATGAAGTCGACGTTAATACAATCATTATAATTGTTTCATTTTCACATACCACCGTTAACTGTTTCCGTACATGTAACTATTAATGTAAATGATAAGTTCCTTCCTAAAATATAGTAATAATAGAATGAATAATGTAATAGATAGATAGATAGATAGATAGATAAAAACTATATCAAAAAGTAATCTGAATAAAAAGTAATATGAAGCAATTGAAAATAGATGCAAAATGCTGATAAACTGATAAATCGATATATATATATATAAATATAAATATAAATCGATATATATATATATAAATATATATATATATATATATATATATTCGAGCAAGTTTTGTTAAAGACGATGGAGCACTATTTGTTTATTATTTTTCATCTTATTTTTCAAGACTCCTTGTTATTTTCCAAGTATCGGGATCTAGTTGGTAAAGGAATTGTCCCATATCTTCTTCCCAAGCACTTTCGGCCATAATTTTGGTCGTCGTCAGGAGTAGTGTTGAGGTGACTATTGACTTTTTACTAATTTGATAATAGGTAGCGTTTTGTTTTGAAGTTGTCAGTTGCAACATTTTAAGCGTTTTGTTTTATAACAGTGTTGCATCGTCTTTAGCAAAACTTGCTTGAATAACTTCTCGCCAAAATATACACTCTACAAATATGTGAAAAGGTGTGTTTTGGCAGCATCTTTTCATTTAACCAGGTTTGATTAAGGAAATCGAATCCTTTGTTGTTTTGGAATTTCTTTTGTTTTTTCTTTCAAGTGTCCTTATGTTTTGTTTTGTTTTTTTATGTTACAATCTTGAAATTTGTTGATGCTTTCTCCAAAGGACCTATTTGCGTTATACCAAGTACTTTTGGGTCTTGTCAGAACCATCATCAAATTAATATATATGCTATTTGTAAATTCAAGTTGTTAAGTATTTAAAATAAATTATAATTTCATTTTTGTTTTTATTACTAACGTGAGGTGATGCTAAGCGGTAGTGGCAGTTTATTTTTAAACATTTCTATTAGGTGAAGTAGAATAAAATTTGTTTGATCTTTTGCAATACGAATTGTTCCATCAATTTTAAAACATTTTAGAATATTATCATTGCTTTCGAAGTTAATTCTGTTAATAGGGGGTTGTCTAAATTTTATATATAAAGCTTTTAGGATTTTTAATTTTTTTACGTTATTGTCTGTGTGGAGCGTTTTTGTATTATTAACAAAAATATTTCTATATGTTACATTAAGACAATGATGTTTTTTTAAATGTTGACATATGGAGCTAGAATCTGAATGGTGTAGAGTGAACCTCCTTTATAATTTTTTCATAGTATAACTAATGTAAGTTCAGGGTTTTTTTTATTGTCGGTGCATTCTCCCAATGGATTGATAAATAACATTGTTTGTTTTCCATTATCTTTGTGGGAGGGAAAGAATTTTAACTAAATTTAATGACAGACAAACAGACAGAGACAGAGAGTGACAGAAAAAGATAGCGAGAGAGATATATTGCGGTGGAGATAGATAGATAGATAGATAGATATATAGATAGATAGATAGATAGATAGATAGATTTTTTGATGAAAATGATGCTTTTACTTAGATTAAAATTTTAATCAGAGATCTTATCTGTGCCTCTCTATGTTGATGCAAGTGCTATTTATTATGTAGAACAGCGTAGAGGTAAACGTAAAACACTTTGATCTCATCTTAATGACAAATTCAAAAACCATCAGCTGACTCCATTTTTTAGTCTCTTAATATTTTTCTTATGTATGATTTCGATTAAAGTGAAACAGATTATATTTAATCGATACAAATTCATTAATCCTTTTTCTTTTTCATCGATTAAAGATTAATAATCTGAATACAACAATCTCAACTTTTTCTTCTATTCTCTTTATACTATTTCATATCTCAAATTTACGCACAGTAAGCAATTTATTCTGTCGTATAGCCATCTCACCCGCCATTTTGTCATCTCTGTTTCAGCCTGTAGTCACTCTCTTCTTTACCGCTTCACGATGTCCCATGTTATATACTGCTGTGATCGATGACAAAGACACTTTCTGTGTGCACATTCCTTTATAATCATAGACGTCTTTTCAACACATTACATATTACTAACCGTACAGGCCGGTAGCACCCTGGTCCTTAGAGGGAAATGATCAACCACTCTATTCAACTATTCTGCGATAATTCCGATTTGCAATATAATTTCTAACTTTTTCAATCCCTCAGTCACCCGGCTAAGATTATCCAATCATAGCTAAGTTCTGAAACTGATCTTGGGGGGTCATCAACTATCAAACGTTTTTTCATTAATCGTTTCCGCTTCTGGGAAAATCGTTTAAATCATTTGGGATTATCGAAAACACATTTCAAATAATAGGTGCGGCTAATCTACTATTTACAATGCGAGTTATGTCCGAAAAGCAAGCTACAAACAATTACTGACCTAGCATTTTTATTATCATATAATCAAAAATTCGTATCAGTGTTACCTGCACTAATATGCTACTTTGTAGATAGCAGCTATCGAGATTTTAAAGATTACCCGTGTACGAACGCATTAATACCATGAATACGATGAATGTTGCGTTCTTTGAGAACCAGCGAGCAGATATCCTAACTTCTCATGGACGATTTCATAAACCACCAACATCAGAAGATGAAGTCCACAGCCACATAAAGCTTACACTGTCTTCCACCAAATCTTTAACGCAAAACCCCAAACAACCAACATGGGCACAATTTTTCGGCTTTTGCTACACTCCAGATATTAGTAACCATTTGATTTCGTGCAGATACAATACGGTTTATTTACTGCTTGGGGCTGCTTCTTTAAAAACAGAATTGTTCTTCTGACCACATATTCTAGAAATCCCAGCCTGCTCCACTTTTTTCCCATTGCAGCAATGGATTTATACCTTACCCAAGGACATTTAGGTGATGTGAATGTAAACAATTTTGGGAAGATTTTGAATTCATCTTGTCACTTTCATTTACTGTGCTGTTAACCACTGCATATCCGTACCTCCCCAATCATGGAAAGACATATTTTTTTAAGCCACAACTTGCTTTACAAATTATAGATGTACGTATTTATGCATTCCTGACTTGATTCAGAATAGAATAAAATTTCGATTCTTACCTTAAGCTTCTTTTTCCTTTTTATTTCTTTTTTTTTTTTTTTTTTTTTAGCGGGGGTGTATAATTCTCCTGCTTCATCCTTTGGTGTCTATAAGGAACCTCTGGTGCTGCTCATTTGTAATGCAATAGCTGAAATAATGGCTTCCCTAAGGAATTTCATTTTGCTTACTGCATCTAAGAATTGCAAAGCTCGATCGATACTACATTTGGCAAGTTTTACAATAAATGCCTTTAAATGACCTTTGAATAAATCGCTTCGCATGGGTCAGAATACATATCTGGCGAAGTGAATCATTTCAAAATATAAAATATTTATTTTCTCTGTAACTTTCTTTCTTCTCGTTTATTTTCTACGCTAGCTGTTCAACAAAACTTTTACTCGTGGATATTTACCAGATGCCACACTGGTGATGACAAAAGTCATTCTGTTGGCATCCCAATTTTAGGAGCGCCTTAAGAGTCATGGTTAACACTGACCCCACTTGCTTTTAATGGAAAGAAATAGGTGCTACTTGTGTGGGGATATGTTAATCTCAAGTTAAACTCGATAATATTTGTCCCGCCATCGATAACTGCGGATAGGTGATTTGATGATGGACGCGTTTAAAGCCATCCAATACTTTTGTGTCTTACTTATTGATAGTATTTTGGGTATTATTTTCTTACACGAATGGAAAATAATAGCAAACATGGCATCTCTTCAAACAAAGAATAAACAATTTCATTTTTGTTGTGATGGAAGAAATAGAAAAAAAGAATACGCAATACATTGGAGAGGAAAATAAGAAAGACTAAAATTGAGAATCTTTTCAAAATATAAATAATATAGAATATAAAAGAAATGATAAATAATAAAGAGGATGAAAAATCGAATACTTCATTTTCTAAAAAAAAAAAATAAATAATAATAATAATAATAATAATAATAATAATAATAATAATAATAACAACAACCATCAGCTAATACTGATGTGAAAAACTCTAGAGGAGTAAATAATAATAGAATGAAAAATACAATCAAAAGTATTAAAGATGAAGAAAAATACTAATTAAAATTGATAATAATCACTGAAATATCTTCATCAAAAATAGATTGTAAAAAAAAAAAGATTTATGTCAGGTACATAATGTTATTTACTAAGTTTTGCTTATTCTGTTACACAAGCCTAAAAATTCTTTTTTTTTTTTTTTCAGTGATCCCCCATATAACTACTGAACAAGTTTCTCACCGTTTTATTTCGATGACCTACGGGGAACCGGTACTTAAAGCGTAACTTGAGCGTAAATAACTTACTGCTTAGTTTTTGTTTTTATGCAGGGGAAAGTCTTTGTTTGTCTGTTCATGACATCTGCGAGCAGAGAATCTACCCAGAATTATAAAGTCGCAACCCAACACTTTTGTGTAGTATTTATGGAGATATAATTGTATAAATGAAAAAGAAAGCATTTTAATTAAATATATAAATTTAAGAAAATCTTTTTTTTAATATTTACACATTTTAATTTGATACAAGGTAAAGTGTACAGATACTACAATCTCATTCTCAAATTATCCAATCAGAACTTACAGAAAGTCAGATAATAAAATAATTGGATTAAAACGGGGCTTACTGTACTATAGCCACAATTAACGCCATGTGCGAAATAGACATATAATGTTCATAACGATAGAACAAAGGAATCTCGAAATTACGAAAAAAATGTAACGACTTCTTGTTCAGGTACGAAACCTTTTTATTAACTTTGAGTTAAAGATTTCGACATAAGGAGGAGAGACACAATCTTGCTATGCTGTCTTATTCATTTGGCCCCCTTCTCGAGCAGCCCCCGTTGGGCGCTAGTTCGCCTCGCGTCTGCGAGCTCCAAAAGTCGATCCTCCTCGTTTGGCGTCTAGTATTAAACTCTCTAACTTTCTTCAAATCTCCCACAAACCTCCGCACGCTTCCGGTGCGTGACGTCACTCGCACCCTATCACCCTGTTCCGTCATTTCGGGCTATTGTGACAACTCTGAGTGGCACGTCTGCCCCGTGCGTGCGTTACCACCAAATCAAGGTTTGCACGTAACTAACCCATGTGCTGAGACGAAAGTTTCTCAGCCTAACTAAACTCAAAGGCATGAACCGAAATCCCTTGGCCATTACGTTACATTACTTACAGTTTGATTATTTCGTGTCTAAAAATAGTTAGCTTATAAAATCAGGATTATTGCTGAGACATATGTCATATTGTTACTTTATCAAAACGAGAAAGTGCATGTTCATATAATTAATCTGTTTTTTGTTTTTTTTTTCACATTTAAAATGCCACATCGAAAATTTCTGTTAAGATTTAATTCCTCTAATGACCAATTCTCGGTCATCTTTAAACTGAATGCACATCAAGCAAGGCTATACCAAATAAAAACCTGGCAGCAATGCAAATTGTATCATAAATTAGGGCGGGTATGTGATGACATAAATTAGGACGGGTATGTGATAACATAAATTAGGACGGGTATGTGATGACATAAATTAGGACGGGTATGTCATGACATAAATTAGAACGGGTATGTGATGACATAAATTATGACGGGTATGTGATGACATAAATTAGGACGAGTATGTGATGATATAAATTAGGACAGGTATGTGATGGCATAAATTAGGGCGGGTATGTGATGACATAAATTAGGACGGGTATGTGATGACATAAATTAGGGCGGGTATGTGATGACATAAATTAGGGCGGGTATGTCATGACATAAATTTCTACTAACAATTGTTGAGAAATAAGAAGCCAGATTCTTCTAATAGATATCTAATAATTAGTTAATTAGGAAGTATAATTATTACAAAAGCTTAACTATTATTTCTTATTGAAAAAAAAATGTAACGGCAAAAATCGATCAAAAATGATTACAAGTCTAACAAAATTACTCATCAATAAAATAAAAAATATTTTAGGAAAAATATAATGAATACTAAGACTCAAAGAAACAATAATTTTTTACACAAGAAAGTTTTATTTTATGATGTTTTGATTATTCACATTCTTAAATATCACATATTCACATGCCCCAATTTCACTGAACAGAGATTGCTTTTTTTGTTATCTTACCGTTGGATAAACATACTTCTTCTCCAGCAGATGACAATGATCGTTCTGGGTCCCATGTTGGGTTCAATAACCGATCTCCTCTTTTTACAATTAGACAATATTAGTCTTCTCCGACCAATGATCATTCTAGCTCCCACATTGAGTTCAATAGCCCATCTCTTTTTACAGTTGGATAAGCATCCATCTTCTCCAGCTGATGAAAATGATCGTTCTGGCTCCCACAGTGTCTTCAATAGCCCTAATCCTCTCTTTCGTAGAGAGCTTCACGCTGTTTTGTTATTACGTTCAATTACGAACACATTTCTGATTGGGAAGAACAAATAATACCATGCTACGTTTGTGTACACGTTCTATTTTATCATTTCTTAGCTATGGCGTCTTTTCTATTTTATATAATCCGAAAACTTTAGGAAACTTGATTCTTTTTTAAACTCAGACGGAAAAATCAGCGTATGTCTCGGTGCTTTTGAACCAACTAATGAAACGTCAAATCTATGTTGTCTGATCACATGATTTCTTAATCAAATCCCAGCCGTGTATGCAAATAACCCCTAGGTCAACTCCTATGCTGTTTAACTGTTATATCTTATTCAAACTAAACTATACCTCATGTCAATAAAATACTTTGCCTATCTATCGTATAACATAAAGAGACACAAACAAATGAGAATTCTTGATAAATATATTTGACAATGTAAGTCCATGTCTTTACTTTAAATTGAAACTTTTACATTTTGGAAACAACTATAAATATTTTGCATAAAGAAGTTTTGGAAGACTAATTTTATGAAATTAAATATCCTAAAACAGAAAAAAAAACTGACTGATCAATGCTGGGAATTTTTAAAATCACTACGATCTATTTCTTTCAAAATATCTCCATGACCTTGAGAACAAAAACTGTATAATCAACGATTTCCTCCTTTCTGCGACAAACATTTTGAGTAAAGTAGTCAACAACATAAAAAGTGAAGTTTTCATATCTTTGGAAATTCTAGATTCTTCGTTTCATTAATTCTCAAATGTATTGTATGATCCATTTCATACAAGAAATCTCCTGGTTTTGAGCAATTTTGTCCTGGAAAAAATTATAGTCTTCAACATCAAAATTCAACTGAAAAAAAGATCATAACAAAAAAGTCGAATCGATAAACAACAAAGAAACATAGTTAAGAAGGCTTGAGGAAGGCCCTCATGTAAACATACGCCCCGACACATTCAAGGCAAACTGGGAAACCCCTAGCCTAGATGGCATACACGGATTTTAGTTTTTAAAAATCCTCTTCATCTACGACAGAATTGCTACCAAAATGCATAAAGACATACAGAATACTGAGATAACCGAATGAATGACCAAAGGGAAGACCAACCTGATCCAGAAAGACCCCTTCAAAGGACCACCCTAAACAATTATAGACCCATAACGTGTCTGCCGATGATGTGAAAAATACAAATGACACAAATTCTGGAGATCTATTACTCATTGATAAGCCGCGGAATCTTCTTCAGCGAATAGAAAGGATACCGCACGAGAACCAGAGGCACAGGGAGGCTACTATATATAGATCAACATATCCTCAACGAGAATAAAACCAAACGGAAAAACCTAGTTATGGCCTGGAATGACTACAAAAAGGCTTACGATATGGTCACCCAAAGCTTACATCGCAGAGATGACGTTGACAGACTATATGTGACACAGAGGTGAGGAAGAAGACTTGCCAGCATTGAAGACAGCGTTGAGGCATCGATACAACGACTTGCAGACTACATAGAAAAGTTCGGAAAAAGACTGATTATCGCCACCAGAAACAATACTAACGACAGTAGGATCAGCAGAACGACAATAACCAGAAAAGAAAAGTGAGAAGAAAACAACTCTATGGACGTTTTAAGTGACTAACAAGCAACATCTCACACCAAAAAACATAGACGTGGCTAAGAAAGGGAAACCTTAAGAGAAAAACTGATTCGCACAAAATGCCACAAGGACCAATCATATCAAAGTGAGAATAGATAAGACACAACAAAACAGCTGATGTAGGTTATGTGGTGTGAGACAAAACGATCACTCACATAATAACCGAATGCAGCAAATTAGATCAGAAAGAATATAAGAGTAGGCACGCCTGAGTGGGCAAGGTGATCCGCAGGGAATTGTGCAAGAAATTGAAGTTTAACCATAATAACCTTAATAAGCGAATGCAGCAAATTAGCAAAGAAGGAGTATCAGGTGAGACACGACTGGGTCGGCTAGGTGATCCACTGGGAAATGTGTAAGAAATTTAAATTCGACCATACTAGCAAATGGTATATGCATAACCCAGCACCTATCCTAGAAAATGACACGCATAAACTACTATGGGACTTTAACATACAAACGGATCACCTAATCGCGGCCAGAAGACCAGACCTCATAATAATCAACAACAAAAAATTTGTAAAATTGTCAATTTTGCTGTCCCGGCGGACCACAGAATAAATCTGAAGGAAAGTGAAAAGGAGGATAAATACTTCAACCTTGCTAGAGAATTGAAAAAGCTGTGGAACATGAAAGTGACGATTGTACCAATTGTGATTGGTGCTTTTAGCACAATAACTAAAGGATTATAAAAAGACCTGGAGTACTTGGAAGTTGGCGGACGGGTAGAGACTATCCAAATGACAGTATTGCTGAGAACAGCCTGAATCATGAGACGAGTCCTGGAGACTTGAGGAAACTTGCTGTCACTCAAACGCTTGTGAAAACAATCAGCTAACACTCATGTGAAAAAATCTAAAGGAGTAAATAATAATAATAATAATAATAATAATAACAATAATCAACAAAAAAAGAGAATTTGCAAAATTGTTGACTTTGCTGCCCCGGCTGACCACAGAATAAAACTGAGAGAATGTGAAAAGAAGGATAAGTACCTCGACCTTGCTAGAGAATTGACAAAAATATGAAACATGAAGGTGACAATTATACCAATTGTGATTGGTGCTTTTGGCACAGTAACCAAAGGATTTCTAAAGGAACTGGAGGAGTTGAACGTTGGTGGACGAGTGGAGACCACCCAAACAACAACATTATTGAGAACGGCCAGAATACTGAGAAGAGTCCTGGAGACTTGAGGAGACTTGCTGTCACTCAATCTCCAGTGAAAGACCATCAGCTGACGCTGATGTGAAAAACTCTAATGGAGATAATAATAATAATAATAATAATAATAATAATAATAATAATTTGTTCATTACTGGGTATCACTAAATGAATTACTAAAAATGTTCTCAATAATTCAAGGCCAGCAGGGATTTAGGAAATAACATAACTGCCTCCTGCAAAATACCCCAGTTGCATAATATAATGGCTAATCTGCTGGTTATCGACATCGTAATAAGCTAGTTCAAACTCTTGTGGTGTTATTACCTTTAATTTGGGACAAATGCCCCCTCGGAAAGATATGAATCCCCTTATTTCCCCAGCTATAGATTAAACAGTACCACAACTTTTCCACAAGGATGGCTTTAGGATTAAATATTCCAGGAAGGTTAAATGCTATAAACAAATGAATCAAACCACTTGCATAGCTACATACCCCCCAATAAATCTGGTGAAGTAACCGAAAGAAAAGATGTTGTTACTACAGATTAATTTTGAATTGAAAGTCAAATGTTTTGAGGGTCCAAATCAGCTACAATGATTCTTGCCCGTAATATGGCGGGAATATTTGATAAAAACTATTAGAATGCGCTGAAATTTGACGTTATTTAATTTTTGTGTATTCACTGCATATATCTTACGGGAGGTTTAATTTGTTTTTAGCATTCAAATCATGCAAAAACTATTGGATTTAAGCAATAAGAAAATGCAATTAATATCAAAGTTTAACGTTTAAACGGACCTGATTTTTATGCAGTCGTTTTACTCGGACTTTTATTGAACTATTACGAACTGTTCTCTTTCGTTTCATAAAACTATATAAATTTAAACTAAGAATATCCACCTTGTATGAATCTACAAATCTCTCCAGAAAAAATTTGACTGAAGATCTATGTTTAAGCGATGTTTGATTGGATCGAAATCAGCTTTCGTTCACGTAGACCAGTTACCATGCCAAGGTTAAAGGGTCTGGTCTGCACTACTATTTGCTCATTACTGAAGGGAGAATAGTTCGGTTCATACCTTTCCCAAGTGGGCATTAGCCCTATGGAGAATGCAAGCAGCCTTGTCCCGGAATTGAATTCAAGTCACTCTATCCATTTCCTACAAAATCTTGTGAATATAAAACATTTTACTCTATATATTTCGATATAGGTGCTTTTTATAAGATATTGACCGATAAATTCAGTCACGTTTGTTCAGCTGCCTTGTCTTCAAGGCTATCAATATGCTGACTGTATTTTCAGCAGAGAGGTAAGACCCCTAAAAAAAGAAATGTCCTGGAAATGACACAAAACTGCTTCAGTAAGGTTCCAGTTCACGAGATCTGGGGAATGTGAAGTACCCTTTAAATCCTAGTTTAACTCTGACCCGGGTTTAAGATCCCATCTATGACTCAAATAGATCGGTTTAAGATTATCCTTATTTGATAGCAGTAAAGTAAAATAAAATTGGCGACTGTAGTCGAGGGCGACCCGAAGGCTCCCCTTTTCAATTGCTTCTACACCGAGGTGTAGGGGAGGGCGCCACTCCTTTCCCAGGATTGATCCACTTTACCCTTGATACATACCTTATATTGCTGAGTGTTAAGCAAGGAAGTATCAAGTACCATTTTTAAAGTCTTTGGTATGACGCAAACTGGGATTGAACCCCGGTCTCCCGGTCTATTGACACCAGTACGTGATGCCAAATAACTCTAAATTATTTGCATTGATAGTAGTTACTTGAAACTATAATTGTTCACTAATATTTTTATTAGTTAAATGAAAGCATATAACTCTGAACAAACAAATGACTATTATTAAAGAGAAATGATTACTTAAAACCAAATAATTATTAGAATTTAATAGGAATACTTGAAAAATAAAACGAAGCAAAGCCGTAATGTTTTAAAAAATGACTGAGACTAAAGCTGTGTTTACAGCAAGGAACAATGGATGAAACATTTTTCTACAAAGTTCTAAGTTAGCGACCATAGTCGAGGGTGACCCGAAGGCTCCCTTTTCGATAGCTACTACACCAAGGTGTAGGGGAGGGCGCTACTCCATTCCCTGGATCTACAAAGTAGTCACCTTGAAATTCATTGCATATTTTCGAACGAGTTTTTCATTGTTCGAAACACCTCAGAAATGTAATTCTTGGTAATGTACGAAGCAGTGCTGACATATTTATTTCAACGTTTTCCTTGTTATCGAATTTTATATTTGAGATGAATTTTCAGTTACAAATCTAATCACTAACAGCAAATAATTTCTATGGACACGGGAAGAAATGTTATAAGAATATTATCGCCTATGGGGCGCCCACTGAAAAATGTTCACTATTCCCAAACTATCAAATCTACCGATGTTCATATCAATTAGAATATCTTACCACTGGGAAGACTCGAATTCCCACATAAGTATTGGCTTGAAAGATGCATGGCATCGATAACCCAAAGAAGACAAGCTGTCAGCCTATTGAGAAATCAAAATCTGGAAGACTTTTTTCACTGTCTATGAAGACGAAGCAGAAACTCGATATTGTTTCACTTGCCAAATTAAGCGTTGCACCAAATTGACTGCCGTCGTCAGAGATAGTTATACGTTGTGAATGAGACCAGAAAATATCGAATAAAATAGCTTATTTTATTTCTCTGCCAATTTACCTCTTGATTTAAAACACGAAATGGCTAGTCAAGCAAAAGAACAGAGATAGGTAGTTACTTTCCCGCCTGGATGATGCGTTTTTCTCTCAACTGGTAGCTTTTTTTCACAATGTCTTGTTCTGGATCTTTCCTGAGCATACAATTTCGACTTAGATGCAAGTAATTCGAAATATCCTCAAAAAACCGCTTTGTGCTTTTACAAAGCGTCTTTTCTTTACCCGCCAGAAATGTGTCGCATAACCGGAGTTAATGTGATTGTATCAATCGCCGCTGAATGGAGATGCTGGTAGTAACCGAAGGAATTTTTTTTAAATTAACACAGCAGTGTAAATGCCAGGATCCAGTGAATATATAATATTTTGTTAGACCGAGTAAAACCCAGATAATTATAGAAATTTATTTATGCATATTTTTGTCCGGTTATCTTTTCACGACCAAAAATGTTATATATAAAATATATTATGACACGCACAAATACACATACACATACACAAAAGAATATATATATATATATATATATATATATATATATATATATATATATATATGTATATATATATATATATGTGTGTGTGTGTGTGGTGGGGTGAAAGTAAGAAGGATAGACAGCTAGAAAAATAGGTAACGCAGAAATGTTATCGGCTGTTATTTGAAATTTTTGTTGAAACGTAAGAAACGCTACGACAAATGTGTTAAACTGCCAAATAAATACGTTGAGCACCATGAATGTTTCATATATATATATATATATATATATATATATATATATATATATATATATATATACTGCAGTTGTAATATTTTTTTAATTTGTTGAGTGATTGTGAAATTTTGTCTAAATGATAACAAGTTGGTTGGTTGGTTGGTTGATTTTAGGGCATATCAACCTTTATAGGTTATTTAACGCTAAGTCTATTTTTATGCAAATAGTCTGTTCTATTTTAAACAATTCAGTTTGATGTGAGTACACAGTTTAATTGTCAAAAACATTTCTATTTCAAGCTATTCAGTTTATTCAAACAATTCCAATTCAGCCAAATCAGTTTAATAGAAATATAGGTTTTGTTTACACACAGTTAAATTTCAAAACAGTTCTATATTAAACAAGGGAAGTGTCCTCCTGGTGTAATGGTTAAAGCGATGGATTGCGAGTCCGTACTCCAGTCGCGCTATTACGTTCACTTTCAGGCAAATACATTTGGGAAAGGTATGAACCCCCTTATCCTCCCAGCTATGGGTTAAATAATACCACTACTGTTCTTCAAGAAGAATAGCTAAAAATGAAGGTGCCGTGGTGTAATGGTTATCGTCGTAGGAAATGGACGCGGTGACATGAGTTCAAATCCTGGACGAGACTGACTGCATTTCATATAGCACTAATACCCTTGGAAAAGGTATGAATCCAATTATTCTCCCTCCAGCTATGGGTAAATAGTAGGACAGACTAGGTTCTTCAGCCTTGGTGAGGCAACTAGTGTAGGAGAAGGAAAACTCTGAATTCAAACCTGTTAAACTTCGCTTAAAAAATGACCTTGTGTTATATCCTGCCCGAGCGGATGGGTTGGGTAAATAGGAGTTCTATATTAAACAATTCAGCTTAGCGTAAGTACAGTTTCAATGTCAAAACATTTCCATTTCAAACAATTCAGTTTAGTATGCAGTTTAGTTCTATTTAACCCATAGATAGAACCCTATCAGATGCTACCACACCTGGCCAGAGTGAACCAGGGAGCAATGGCAATGATGGTGTGCTCCTCATTTCCCAAAGCCACAGCATTACTGGAACCTCTCCATCCGATTTATTTAGTGTCATATCTAGTGCACTAGTTGGTGGGGATCTTACCCGTCTGCAGAGGTGCAGTCGGTGTATTCTACAGCCCCAGCCGACTGGCCAATTAACAATTTGAATCGGTACGTTACAATGTTTATGATTTTATAAAATTGTTTATTGTTTTCCTTTCATAGGCTTTAATAATTATTTTAATTTGACATATACACTGATAAGTGTATATACATTCTGTGGAGGATGAAGACGAATCAAAGGAAGAGAAACAGAAACAATGATCCAAGATTTTGTTTTTAGAGTAAACACAGTTTGTTACTTTGATTCAAAGCAGAGTACTCAGACACTACTCTGTTCCTAAATATACATGTCAATCTCTACATAAGTATTCCTATCATTCAAACAATGCCAGTATTAGATCATTTCAAATAAGGAAGAAATGAAAATAACCAAATAAGTTGTGATAGGGAAATACTGTGATGTATACACAAGAAATTATTTTCTCATTATCGATGCAAAAACACTTCTCTTGGTAGGACTTTACGCAGCATCTATCTCATGCGGAGATGGTAGATCCCTACTAAAAATGAAGTGCTATGGACATGACACTAAACTATATCTGATGGTGAGGCTCCAGCTCTGGAGACCTGGCGAGCATATAGTACCTTTCTTTTTATCATTACTCCCAGGTCAACTCTGACTCAGAGTGGTAATACCTGTCATGGTCCATATATGGATCAACTTGGTCTGTATAAGATTATTCATATTCGATAGAAATACTTGATATAATATCACGAAATTATTTGTATTAAGAATAACTGCTTGAAGCTATAATTGTTTACAAAGGATTATTACTAGTTACTTGAAACAATATATCTGTGAGAAAACACATTACTATTTCTAAATAGATATATTTTTGAAGCCATATAATCATTGGTATAAGAGAGGAATAGGAATAGATATTGAAGAGAAATAAGTACTTAAAACCATATAATTATTATATTCGATTGGAATACTTGAAACCATCTAACTGTATTCAAATTATTGCAATCAGATAGGAATATTTGATATCATATAATTATGTGTAAAATAATCAAAAGAAACAGCAGCACAAAGAATATTAATATAAATCTACAATGAACGTGATTTTCTTAATCTCTCGGCATAAACCACCCTATATAGGTAGACATGCCGTCGAAATCAATCAATCAATCGATTGAGTGAGAGAATCTGTGATCAAGGAAGTCAACGATTTCTCAAAGTGTCATTCTGCTAAAAAGCAGCTGCATAGAAATTAGTTTCCTGATTCAGAAGGAACATTAAATTGGAGTTTGTGCCGATGTCACTGGTTAACCAGCTCTGAGCAGGAAAACGAAGAAATGCTGTAAGTATCAGAGACACAAAGTGTTAAGCACAAAATGAGCAGATCAATGAAGAAAGGGAAAAAGACAGTAAGACGAAGTGGGAGTAAAAGTTGAAAGCCGATGTCGAAACAGCGACAAAAGAAAAGGAATGAAAATTACTCGTCACAGGTGGACATGTCTATTTTCGTGAAGAACATGTGTTAATAACAAACCGGAAGCGATTTGAAACTGGCACATCCGGTGGCAATACTAGCGACTCGGGCGAAGTCAGCTATGATGAAGATGGAACGGTTGTGAGAGATTAAATGTGAGGCTAGTGGAGTTGGCAACGTGGAGCGGTGACTTTGCTGCCTGGATAAACATCGTCAAGTTGTGTTCTGATTGTTCGAAGCGGCCATTTTTCTTCATTATCCTTTTTCTTCTTTGACATATCCAACAACGTGGATGCGTTTCGCTTCCTAGCAATGAGGGATGGAAAGTAAATTACCGAAAGAGGTCACGGGGGTTGGGGCTTTTGTTTCCTTGTTCATTTCAAATCCTGCTTTTATTTTCTGAATCTATGCTTGGCAAAATGTTGCACAGAAAGCATTGCATTTTCTGATCGTATTTTTAATGCTGGCTGCACTTACACGTTACATTGAAGCATGACTTGCTGGGAACTTTGCTAACGATTTTACCCCTTTCTTCTGAAAAATATTATTGCACTAGCGGACGTACTTGACATTAACCGAAAAAACAGATTATAGATAAAATGTCTTAATGAAATCATTCTATTTATTTTAGAAAAATTTCGGATAACGACTTATAAACATAAAAATGTGTTGTACGTGGTAAATAAAAATCCTGAATTTCCAAAGACTTTGTTCTTTACTCTTCAAAATGAGCAGAATCCTTTTTCATTAATTACCCGTTTATAATCAACATATAGCTGTCCATGTAAAGAAATCTTAATCTAACCTTGTCCAGCTCATTATTTATGAGGGAAAATATCTGTCTACTTCATATCAGTTCTTTTGGGTAGAAATGGCATATATTACCTTCTGAAGATGTCCAGTCACGTTGAATTACTACGGATGTTGACCTTGCATTGTCTCTGTTGGTGACCGAAATCAAATCCGTTTTAAGATATTTTGATAGACGGTGATTATAGTTGGTTGGTTGTTTAGTTGGTTGGTTGGATGATTTGTTTTACTGCATATCAACACTTCTCAAGTCATTTAACGCCAAATTAAGCTATTTTGATAAGTTTCAAAACAATTCAGTTTAGTATAAGTACAGTTCTTTGTTTATATTCAGTTGAATGCTAAAACAGTTCTATTTCAAACAATTTAGTTGAGCGCAAGTACACAGTTTAAATATAAAAGTGTTCTGTTTCAAAGAATCAGTTTAGCATAAGTATTCAGTTTAAATGTCAAAAATTGTTCTATTTTTTTTTTAAATCATTTTAACATGAGTACATTTTTTTGTTTATATACAGTTATATTTCAAAACAATTCTATTGCAAACAATTCAGTTTAACATAAGTACACAGTTTGTATGTAAAAACAGTTCTATTTCAAGCATTTCAGTTTAATATAAGTACAGTTTTTTTTTTGTTTACACACACTTAAATGTCAAAACAGTTCTATTTTAAACAGTCCAGTTTAGCATAAATACACAATTTAAACACACAGTAGTGTAATTATACAGTTTAGTTCTATTTGACCCATAGATAGGATCCTATCAGGTGCAACCACTGCGGTCCAGGGTGGACCTGGGAGTGACAACAATGAAGGGATACTCCGCATTCCCCCAAGCCCCTGCATTACTGATCTCTTACCATTAGATTGTTTAGTGTCATATCCAGGACACTCGTTGAAGGAGGGGTCTTACCTCTCTGCAGAAATTCAGTCATTGTATTCAGCAGTCCCAGCTTACTTGGCCATATGATTCTAGGAAATACACACACACACACACACACACACACACACACACACACACACACACACACACACACACACACACACACACACAGAGGCCCAACAACTTTATTGTATTATAGATTGTTTAGCTTTCCTTTCATAGAAAACCGTGTACTGCTTATTTGCTGATAATTGTAAAGAATTTGTGTCTGTTCTTTACAGGCAGTCTAACGGTTGGAGAGTGTCTGTAACAATAAACAATTATCAATTGTAAATTATCTACCTGAAAGACGTAAATACTTCAACGGAATTTTAATTTTCAAACGTAAAAAAGATTTCGAATAATTTCTTTTACAAAAATTATAAGTCTCATTTTATAAAATATTAGTATTTTTAGAGGTAGTTCTTCAAGCTTAAAATCTGAAATG
>OY757918.1:3043014-3090514 GCA_963585895.1 Sepioteuthis lessoniana | reverse complement strand
TTTTTATTATTCACCTGGAGTTTAGATCTTACGTCGTCAGTAGAACAGATTTTGGGGAAAAATCATGAAGATTTATGATTGATTTAAAAGGCCACAAAAGAAGTGACAAAAATGAACCATGCGTTAAATGAAAATTCGTTTTTAGAATTTTTTCTATATTCATTTGACTGTTTTATGACCTCTTTTTACCATGACAGCATGACACTCTGGGCCACACGTGAAAGGCAATGTGTGAAAAAAAAGAAAGTCTCTATCTGGAAGGATTGTTCCAACGCAAGAACAACTATTTAAATTAATCAATTCATCAATTATATATATATATATATATATGTAATTGATAAATTGATTATATATATATATATATATATATATATATATATATTACAGCTCGAGCAACGGCATTGTAGCTCCTTACGATGCGCGAGTCACCTCTAATTTTTCAAAAAAAGTTCAGATCCTATATATATATATGTATATATATATATATATATATATATATATATATATATATATATATATATATATATATATACAAAATTAGCTATTTAGAGTGACTTATAGTCTTTACTCAACATTTTTTACATGTTTTGAACAAATTTAAGAAATGAATTTTGAAAAAGTATAAAAAGTATAAAATCTATAGCTTTTTGCAACCACTGGTCTTTTACCTAATCGATTAGACTGTGGTTTAGTTTGTTGGGAACTTTTTTCATCTCATTAAGATATCATCTTGACATATCAGTTTTGGAAAGATTTTACTTGATTTTTCTTGATTGTTACAAAAGGGAGACGTTTAAAAGTCAATTTTTACCCGCTGAATTCATAATTTCAGCAGAAAGCTTTTCATCAGTGGACAAAACGAATCATGGGAAATTTCCACAAATCACTAGGTATTTCCGTTTACCCTTTTCTTTCTCTAAAAATCGCAATTGAATTTAGATATTTTTCAAGAACCCAAATTTAAAATGATGATAACGAAAAATCTTAACTTTAAGCCTGTGGCCAATCTGAGCTTGTGTAGCTCAATTAGGATTGTTAAGCGGTGGGGAGATTATTTTATAAGCTTAGTTAAAAATCAAATCTCATGAAAATTTTACTTCGGAAACCACAACAAAAATGACCAAACTATTAAAATTTGAAGAATGCCATAATATCAAAATTTGGACAAATTTTAGCTGCTTCAAGTCAACCAAATGAGTTTATTTTTCTAATACTCAATGAGAATGTAAGGATCAAACATGAAGTTAAATGGTTGTACATTTTGGTTGTTAAATGGGTCGAAATTCAAAGAAGATTATCCGAAGAATATATAACACTTACACTAGTGGGAATATGTTGTAGTTGATTTATGCACTTAATTAATGATAATTTTGATAGATATGAGAAATCAGATTTTGAATACTTATTTCACCAACAAGACTTAAGGGGCCTGGAAGTCAATAAATGAACTCAAGAAGTTGAGTGTTTGAAGGTATCAGTGAAGTTGTAAATGTTTTGGGTTATGCATGATCGTACGAATTAAGTGAGAATACGAGAGCAGTTCATCCAAAACTGCAAGAATTGTACAAGTACAATTCGAGTACGATTGATGTAATTATGCTAATGGGATAAGTTCGCGAGTACATTAGGGAAGTATTTGTAAAAGTACATTAAGTATATGAGTGAAGTACACATGTCAGTGTTGTGATTGAAAGAGGGAAGTAAATGCGCGGGATTAGTGATTGCATGACGACAATTAGAGTAATTAGTCAGGTTCAGTAATTTTACGAGTTTTGTAAGTGAGCGGGCACATTGGCTTTACGACTACAAGCGGTGACTGAGTGCAGTGGTGAGTGATGTGATTTTGCATGAGAACAAGTATAGTGATGGTACGTGCACAGTAAATGTACAAGTTGTTGTGAATGTGAAAGTGCAGCAAATGTATTGGGGCATCAATAAGAATTTTGCAGGAGCAGTGAGCATTCAATAATAGAATGTGCTTGAATTTACTCCTATCATTTCGCTACTGGAAGGATATGACACAGGGTCATTTTTAAGCTGGTAAATCTGAATTCAGGGTTTTTCTTATCCTAAACTGATAGCCTAACCAAGACTAAATAGAACATTCTGTCCTACTATTTTACTCGGAGCTCGTGAGGGCGAACATGGATTTATGGTTTTTTACAAGGTCATCAAAAACTGGCTCATTGGTCTAGTGGGTAAAGTGTTCGCCAATGGTCCGGGAGACCTGGGTTCAATCCCAGGTTGCGTCATACAAAAGACTTTTAAAATGGTACTTGATATCTCCTTGCTTAACACTCAGCAATATAAGGTACGTATCAAGGGTAAAGTGGACCAATTCAGGGAAAGGAGTTGCGCCCTCCCCTACACCTCGGTGTAGTAGCTATTGAAAAGGGAGCTTTCTGGTCGACCTCGACTACGGTCGCCAACTTTACTTTTTACAAGTTTATCAACGTGGTGTTTACACCACGTTGATAAACTTGTAAAAAGTAAATCAAAAAATCGTCCAGTATTGGAACTGTCTTAGTGCTAGTGCATTGTCATAATAAACAGAACACCCACAGAACGAGATACTGTAACCCTGTAACGCTTGTGATTTTGTGCTTGATATATATATATATATATATATATATATATATATATATATATATATATATATATATGTATATATATATATATATATGTGTATTTCGATCCCAGCTTCGGGAATCTAGCCTGTCTAGCCACACTGATGAGTTCTGATAGAACGAAACAAATCTGTCTGTGGATAACAATATATATATATATATATATATATATATATATATATATATATATATATATATATTCGGTGGTTCAAATTTTTTAATCCTTTTTTATGTACAGGTTATTTGAGAAAAATTGATATCATTTTATAATCAAATAACTTAAGCAATTCTCATTCAAATGACCACAAATCTTAACTGCATGCGTTGAATCAACTCAGAATTTAATCTAAAATTTCAAAACGTCTTTTCTTTTCCAGAAAATGGAATTTTTATGCCGCTGAAGAACAATCCTAAAACATAGAATGTTGAGTTATTTCTTCACATGATGTTAAAAATTGAGATCATTTGAACGAGGATTAGTCAAGTTATTAGATTATGATATGATACACATTCTCTCTTCTCTCTCTCTCCCTCCCTCTCCCTCCCCTTCTCTGTCCTCTCTCATTCTCTCTCTCCGCATCTATCAACATACACACACACACACACACACATATATATATATATATATATATATATATGTATATGTATATATATATATATATATATATATATATATATTATGACCATAATGTATTAACGTTTCCATTGATATAGATAATGTTAATGTTATCATTTATATTTTTGATTTGTTCATAAAAACTTTTATTCTGACATTTGTTTTGCATAATCTCGAAGATTATTCAAGTCCCAATAGACGAAAGAATTGGTTGACTTGTAGATTGAATTTCACTAAAATCAAAAAGTTTTACTTTTTACTTTATCTTCCATATTGTCTACTTTTTATAATGCAGAGTTAATCTGACACTTCTCCATATTTCCCCGCTTTTTTAATCAGTATCAGTCAGCAAATTGATAGCAAGAATATTTTCTCGTGTCTGTATTTCAATGAATTGTTATTGATCGGAACAGGTGAATAAAAAGTAGCTTTGTATTCACATACAGAGACATACGTAGATGTATATACAGTGGCCACAAATGTAACCTTTACACATTTTCGGCTAAAATAAAAGTTGACATGAAAATGTTTATATTCTAGCGACTAATATATTATGAATGACTGGGCCTTCAATAGGGTTAGCTACTGAATCGTTAAGTTTCACAACAGCAGGAACCCGTGAACAGTCCGAAATGGTTTTAGTTTGGTTTCTTTTGTTTAATGGCATATCAAACTTTATGGGTTATTTCATACAAAATCCATTCTGGTTAAAGAAGAGTAATGGACTATTTAATTTATTGTTAGGGGAATGAAGGAGTTCATGCCTTTCCTAATGGTATTAGTCCAAAAGTAAATGTAACGGAGCAACTGCAGTTCGCTTTCTACGCTGTCAAAGTTTAGCACGTTATCCAATACGCCACGGGGACGCCATCTCTAAAGTGATTGGACCTTTGTTTCTAAATTATTGATCTCTTGTTTAAAACTTGTCTGATATTGCATTTTTACTGTGACTTTCAATAATCATATTGAGACACAAGAGATCTGTCAGTGGAGCTTGGAATATTCTGAATTTATCAGCTGCAGAGGTGTATGCCCCCCCTCCACACACACACACACTGATGAGGTGTCCAGGGTATGTCAATAAACTACATCTAGTGGTGTGGCTCAAGTTCTGGAGCTATTTCTACGATATCCTGTTGGGATCTTACTTAGAAGTTGAATTGATCTGTTTGCAAATTATTCTAATTAGAATAGAATAGTTGATATCATATGACTGTGCGCGAAAAATGAAACTTAAAAGACTGCAAAATCTGTAAGTATAAACGTACAATATAAGTAGTTTCCAAACTTCAAGGCATGAAATAAACCAAGACGAGTTGACGTTCAGTTGAAATCAATTTATCAATGAAGAGACTAACTGATAAAGGAATTGCTCGTTATCTGGAACAAGACATGCCAATTGTAAGTTGTGTCGCTGCTTTTTAAGTGAGTCCTTTTATAACTTGAAGAATTCTGTTTCATTATTGTCACCTGGTGCCAAATCTAAGAGGAGAGAACACACTGTAGTTGAAAGGAAAAGACAGGCAAGAGAACTGAAAGCTCTCACATTATATGAGGTGGTGTCTAATCTATTAATTACTATATCCTGATCAGCTTAAGAAGATTGCCATTAGAGCACGAACGAAATATCTATTGTAGGGTTTGAATAGAAAGCAGGTGAGCCTTTGCAAGCAATATTTGCAGTTGATATCAGAAGATTTTCACAAAGTGATGTTCTCTGATGGAAGTACTTTCTAACTTGTGAAGAGAAGTTTCTCATTTGTTTGTAGGCGTAAGATTTGCATCACGTAATGACAAATGTTTCATAGTCAAAACCATAGAAAGATTCAAACTATAATCGAATGGAATGTATTCATTGGTCATTTTAGGAGATGAAAATCTTTCCCGAAAAATCTCATAAAAAAATGAAGTAATTAATTGCAATAGATTATTGTAATATGACAAATTCACAAGAGGAATTTTAATGATTCTCGTGCAGACAAAAGTACATTCATCCAATTGACTGAAAACTCATCTAAATTTCGTAGTTTTTTACGGCGTATCAACTCTTGTGGGTTATTTAATGCACAGTTCTGTTTTATATGTATTATTTAGAAACGAATAGATTGTAGGTATCTTTATTTTTAAACGAGTTGTTAAAACACATTTGTCTGCACTCAGTTAAATGGTTCAAATATTTCTATCGAACACTTATAATTCTATTTGATATCAATCATTTGTTTGCGCACAGTTAAATGGTTTCCCGTATTGCTATTTATCATTAGTAATTCTATTTATCAAGTATTCCTATGTAATATAAGTTTGGTTTGGTTTGGTTTTATGGCTTATCAACCATTGCTGGTTATTTAATGCCAAGTTCTGTTTTTACTCGTATATTAGATATATGATTAGTAAACTCATTTTGTAGATACACACAGTTAAATGTTCAAACAGTTTTATTTTTAATTAATCAATTTAGCATAAGTCAACAAAGTTAAAACTTTCTAAGTATTGCTATGTATATCTAACAATTCAATTAAGCACCAGTCATTTCCTTACACACAGTTAAATGTTCAAACAGTTTTATTTCGGGCAATTCAATTTAGCATAAGTCGTTAGTTTGCATACAGTTTTAATGTCAAACAGTTCTATTTGACCCATAGATATGACCCTATCAGGTGCTACCACTCTAGGTGGAAATGGAACTAGGAAAAATGACAATAAGGGGGTACACAAAATTCCCCAAAGCCCATCATCTGATTGTTTAATGTCATTTCCGGGGTACTAATTAGGGAGGTCTTACCTCTCGGCAGAGATGCAGTCGGGGTATTCTACAGCCCCAGCCAAGTGGCCAATAAATAATATTCGTGCAGCAATATGGTTTCAAATAACTACTAATAATAATCCTTAGTAAATGATGGAACAGCTCTATTTGACTCAAACGTGAGACTTTTACAGATAATACAGCCCCGGGTCAGAGTGAACTAGCTGGTTTAGCAACCTCACTGTCAGTGGCATTTTAGTGTCATACCCAGGACCTCACTACGGTGTCTTATAGCTCTGTAGATATGCAATCGGAGTATTTTAGAACCCCAGCCACCAATATGATTAAGAACGTAACTTATTCAAGTAAAAAATAATTTTTCTTCTATTTTTATAATAAAACCCTTTTTTACAAGTTCGACAATTCCATGTCATATTCAGACAAATGTAGATTCATTTTGATTTATAAAGTATCTTCCGAAAAAACTATCAGCAGTATTGCAATTTCGCACAATAACAAGTAAAAAATGCGGGCTTCCAGTCTAACTTACTTATATTCCGTTGTACCTCCAACAGATCAGAGTTTACCTTGTGTTAGCAACAGGTCCATTCGTAGCAGCCCTTGACGGCAAACGTATTTGGTACCTTCAACACACAGCCAGGAACCGAGAGCGACGAACGCACGTGCTGAGTTAAAAGGAACAGGACACACAGGTAAGTTCCAGCAGGCATTTTATCTGCAAAACTTCACCTTACACAACTTCACCTTATACAACTTCACCTGACACCTTATAACAAACCTTACAAAACCTTACCTAACCTTACTCTTATACGCCTACCACCTATCAGAACATTGAACTCTTTTTTTGAACTCTTACATATTCGTTATTTGTTCCATTTGGTGTAAAACCCTTTTTGTTGTTTGTTGTATATAAATTTTGTTACACTGATAGTCGTTCGTCTCCTTTCTTCAAAAGCTGTCACCCATCTCCCTACTGCTGTTGAAGTACGGTTTATTCTTTTACAAATCGTAGGAATAAATCGGACTTTTCGGGGCTTATAGATATCCCTATAGTTTCCCTGAAACTAAAACACCTGATCTGTTGTAATCCCCACTAGTACATCGTAATTTTTTCCTATTTTATCATCAGAACCGAATAAAAACAACTGGAGGCCTGTATAAGAAGACTTTCAAATGCCCAAATACAAGAGATATCTTGTTAAGATTCCCTCTTCACATTACCTGGCATATAATGAGTATTTCAAGTAAATTTTAATTTTCTCTTCTTAAATGTATTACGTGGCAATGTGTATTGAAGAAAACTTTTCAGTTTATTTCTTCACACTAAACCTATGCATTTTGAAAAATCATTATTCTAAAAATCAAACAGTGGTTTATGCATTTCAGTAGCAGTGAGAGCGATGTAAGTACAAAGTTGTCAATCAACCTAGTGATAAGCATCTAAATCGGATTATGTGCACCCATTGTGTTGCTGAAAGATGGACAACTCGGACAACATTTTCCTGACAACGACGTCATCATAAATATTTTATTGCTGCAACATACAGGCTCGTATACATCTCTGGCTAAAAGCATAGCCAATAGTGATACACTAAACAGAAAAGTGATGCTGTTATTATTGTTTCTTTATTTCTTTGTTTGTTCCTTTGTTTCTTTCTTTGCTGAGTTTTCTGGCGGTGGGAGCGGTTATTGCTAAAAAAATGTTATATTAAATAGTGTTATTGCGCTCACTGTAATAGTTCTAGTGTTCGAAGAAATAAATAGAAGGCAATACTTTCGGAGCCTCACCCACCACCCCACTTTACTTTCTTAAGGAGAATAAATCCTGTAACACGAGCGTTGCTTTTACTTTTCGTTTTTTGTATCGATTGTTTTATTTTTGTTGTTTTTTTTTTGTTTTGTTTTTAATGTGGGGAGAGACAATCCAAAATAATGTTGTATTCTCGGCTTATTTTCAACTGTTATTTTATGTTGCAATTTTTTTAAATTTCTTTTTACTGATGGAATGCGAAGGTTTTTCAAAAAGTCATTTATGAATGTCACGGATCAAAAGGCAATCACTCATCAGAAATGTCTTTGCGACCGATGCCTACAAATTCCCAATCATCTGAGTTCCAAAGATTTTTTTTTTAAATAAGGATTAAATAATTTGAAGGCAAAGAAAGAAAGAAAATGAATGAAAAGAGAAGAACAACAAACGAAAGAAAGAAATGAAAGAAAGAAATGAAAGAAAGAATAATAACAATGAAGGAATAAATATTTCAATTAAAATAAAAGGGAATCTTTAAAAGTTTTTACAGAAACGAGAAAATGAATAAAGGAACGTTGTTGATCTCATCAACGTCCAACAAAAACAAGAATTGAAAAAGAAAAAACATGAGGATGATTGGGAGTGTCGTCAAGCAGAAAAGAAATACAAAGACTTTTGTTCTCAATGGAATTTAAATTCAGCTTAAAAAGAAATAAGGCGAAACAGTTAAGTTATTATGAAAACCACTAAAAAGGTTGGGGTTTTTTTTTTCAAAAAAGACAGACAGAAGGAAAGAAAGATACTAAGAGTGAGTGACATATTTGAAATCATTTTCTTTTTTGTCAGGGGCTTTTGAAAGCTTTGACAAGAGAACGCCTTTTTTATACCCTTGAATGCCTCAGATTATTTTTGACATTCACTAGTTCTCCGGATTCCTATGTTTGTCTACAAATATTTGATGGGACTAACACAAAAAGTGACAGCAATTTAACTAAACTGCGAATAGATAAATAAACCATACACACCTTCACATTCACACGCAACAATGCATTGCTAATTCAAATAAGATACAATAAGAGATATTTATATCTGTCATACTCAATTAAGTTACCAGTTCGAGTCTCATTGAGTGCCCCTTTCATATGGCCTTGTGCCACATCTAAACAAAAAGCTTAGTAAATTTCCATACTCAATTAAGTTACCTCGTTGTTTACACAAATAAATGAATATATACGTTTTAATTTTCTTAGACTCTCAAAATATACACGTTTATTGTCTAGTTCAATTATCACCCCTCCTTTTTGGCGGGGAATTGTCTCTGGGAACAGCGATTTACTGTGACCCCATTCCATTTAGTGCAATAAAGAGATGCAGCTGAAGTTATTTAAGCTTAGATTTGTTGCATTACGAGTTCAGAAATATGTTTAACAAGTCCAAGAGACCACTTTCGTGTTAACAAGTCCAAGAGACCCCAATTAAATGCTGATTTGTTTGCTTATATTAAAAAGAAATGAAATTTCCCTACGTTCATTGTTTCCGCCATTCTGTGTTCTAATTCCTTATTAAAATTTTTATAAGGTAGAAATCTAAGAATCCATACCAGTTATTTTCCCGATCTCTATTAGTGTCATTCGACACAAGGTCAATTTTAGAGTGGAGGCTCACATATACATTAGTGCGGATCGTCCCAGAAATTGTCTAAACCCATTTGCGTTTTCGTTTTTTGTTTGTTTTGTTTTTTAACTTTTTGTTTGGTTAACTTTTTTACGTCTATGTTATCCGGATTCATCAGGCTAACTTGATGAGGAATTTAGTTTGACCTCAGGAAGATGGAAAATAAAACCGAAGCGAATAAAAACTCTCGTAAGATCAATAGACCTCTAACCCAATCCTTCCTTGATAGATAACAAGATTTTCTTTTATCAGCCATCGAGGAGAAAAACAATTTGATATAAAAGTAGAAATGTGGGACCCCTAATTTTTGTTAAAGAATTTGTCTAGAAGAAAGGTTCTCTGGTGTAAAACCGGGTGACTCAATAAGATCCAATGATTTAGACTACGTCTTTTTTTATTTGTTTTTGGGATAAGCTTAGTAAGTAGAACTGACAGAAGGCACCGTCTTTCCTGATAATGAAAAGTTTCAGATACAAATATTGTCTCATCTGTAGTTAGATGAAAGCAAATGGTGACTATACTCGTATCCGACCTGTAATCTATCTCACATAATTCAGTTTAGCATAAGTACACAGTTTAATTGTCAAAAATATTTCCATTTCAAACTATTCAAGCAGTTATATGTAACAATTCAGTTAAGCTTAAATACAATTTTAATGTCAAAAAACAGTTCTATTTCAAATAATTCAGTTAAGCGTAAGTACGCAGTTTAAATGTAAGTACGGTTTACTTGTCAAAAACATTTCTATTTCAAGCTATTTAGTTTACTCAAACAATTCATTTTAGCAGAGGTATGCTGTTAGTTCTATTTAACCCAAGGTTAAATAGGTTATATTTAACCCTAGCACCTGATAGGGCTCTATCAGGTGCTACGACTCCGGGCCAGAGTGGACCCGGGAGCGATGGCAATGAAGGGGTACTCCGCATTCCCCAAAGCTCCAGCACTGCTGGAACCTCACCATCAGATTGTTTAGTGTCATATCCAGGACACTCGTTAGTGGGGGTCTTACCCCTCTGCAGAGGTGCAGTCAATGTATTCTACAGTCCCAGGCGACTGGGCAATACACAGAGTTAAATGTTAACAGTTTTATTTAAGATAATTCAGTTTAGCAAAAGTACAGTTTAGACGTCAAAAGCAGTTCTTTTCGAGCAATTCAGTTCAGCACTAGTACGTACTTCCAATATCAAAACAGTTCTATTTTGAATAATTCAGTTAAGAATAAATACGCAGTTTAAATGCAAAAATCAGTATAGTGAAAGAAGCACAGTTTACTTCTATTTATCCCATAGATAGGACCCTTATCGGGTGCTACCACTCCGGGCCAGAGTGGACCTGGGAGCGATGGCAATGAAAGGGTACTCCGTATTCCCCAAAGCTCCAGCATTGATGGATCCTCACCATCAGATTGTTTAGTGTCATATATCAGGACACTCGTTGGTGGGGTTTTCTTACCCCTCTACAGAGAAGCAGTCGGTGTATTCTTCAATCCCAGCCGACAGGGCAAAAAAAAGAAAGAATTATGATGCATTGTGCTATATTTATTAATAAAGTATGTTCAATATTGATGATAAAGCACATGTAAATCTAAATTAGGATAGCGAAGACACATTTATCGGCGCTTGATGTTCTCGCCAATTTGGTCATCAAATCCTATATATATATATATATATAGTTCTACTGAATGTGACTGAGATGGGATTAATTATTCAATTGTTCTTGTTTACTACAATGTAACAATGTACAATGTAATCTCTTGTGCCCTGAGCTCTTCGAGCTTAAATTTACCCAGTGCCTTTTGAGCATGATTTGCACACGGGTAAACCAGTACTTCTCTCTAAGAGAAAACAAAGGTACCACTGGTGTAACTGTGAAACGGGCTCAAAGAGTTAAGGAGATGGAAAGGTAAAGACTCTCCGTATTTTTTTTTTCTTTTTTGACTATTGTCTGGTCATTTTTAAAGACATGAATGAGACATGAATTCTGTTGTCTTCAAACAAACTGAGTTGATGGACGTTTATCAACTACATACGTACACACACACACACACACACACTCTCTCTCTCTCTCTCTCTCTCTCTCTCTCTCCCTCTGTCTGTCTCTCTCTCTCTCTCTGGTCGTGCGTACGTGTGTGTGTATTGCCAGCAGTTTTAGATTTTAGCAAGTTTTATTGAAGAATACAGACAAGTTTTTGTTTTTATCTTTTACAATGCTCAGTCATCTTCTCTTGTCTTTCAACATTAATAAATATGATTTTTTTCCTTTCCAGTGTGAAAATCTCCAAACATATTGTAAATTTCAATCATCATTGGTGACTTTCACTTGAGATATTATAATTTAGAATTCAAAGAAAAATAGATGTATTTCTTTTTCATGATGTTATTTCTTTTGCATTATACATTTAAACGTGGTATTTACACAAACAGAAACCAAATACCTTTAACCTCATTCAAAAACGGCTGAAAATTAAGAAAAAAATTGATGAATAAAAATTTTATATAGTTTTCAATAAAACCACACACACACATTTTATTTCTTCGGTTCAGTTGCTCGTTAATTTATGGAGAAAGCTTGATATTTAAAAAAAGCTATAATAGTAATAAAAATAATACTCCCAGGAAAATGCACTCTCACCATAATTATTTGTTGTAGCCATGATGCCACTCAACCACATCCATGGGAAATGTACAGCCGGTTACAAACTCATTAAATCGCAAGAAAAGATCAACATGGATGACATCAAACTTTTTGCCAAAAACGAAAAAGAATTGGAAACCCTAATACAAACTGTGAGAATATACAGTCAATATATAGGAAGGAAATTTGGCGAAGAAAAATGCGCCCTGTTAGTAATGAAAACTGGCAAACGACACCTGACGGAAGGAGTCGGACTACTAAATCAAGTAGTCATCAGAACGTTCAGAAAAAAGGAAACCAACATATTCTTGGAGATATTGGAAGCTGAAACTAAACAAACCGAAATGAAAGAAAAAATTAAAGACTATCACAGAAGAGCCAGAAAATTACTCGAAACAAAACTCTATTGCAGGAACGTTGTCAAAGGGATAAATACCTGGACTGTCCTCCTCGTAAGATACCCGGGGCCATTCTTGAAGTGGACCAGAGAAGAACTTAAACAAAGGAACCAGAGAACAAGAAAACTAATGGCCATGCATAAGGCCTTATACCCCAGAGATGACGTTGACAGACTATATGTGTCAAGAGAGAAGGAGGAAGAGGACTAACCAGCATTAAAGATAGCGTTGACACATCGATATGACTTGAACATTACATACAAAAGCACGGAGGAATACTGATTGCAGCCACCAGAAACACTTCTGACAAAATGATACCCAGCGGAACGACAATAACCAGAAAACAAAAGAGGGAAGAAAAACAACTCTATGGACGCTTTAAGTGACAAATAAGCGACATCTCACACGAAAAAACGAGGACGTGGCTAAGAAAAGGAAACCTTACAAGAGAAACTAACTCTCTCCAAATAACAGCACAAAATAACACCATAAAGATTAACGGTATGAAAGCGAGAATAGATAAGACACAACAAAGCAGCAGATGTAGGTTATGTGATAAAAGAGACGAAATGATCAATCACATAATAACCGAATGCAGCAAATTAGAATAGAAAGTCTGAGTGGGAAAGATGATCCACTGGTAATTGAACAAGAAGTTTATATTTGACCATACGAAGGAATAATATATATATAACCCAGAATCTGTCCTGAAGAATGACACACACAAACTCAACTGGCATTTCGAAATACAAACGGATCAACTAATCTCGGCCAGACGACCTGACCGTATAAAAATCAATAAAAAAGAGAGAACTTGTTGGATTGTAGACTTTGTTGTCCCAGCGGACCACAGTGTAAAATTAAAACAATGCGAAAAGAAGGTTAAGTACCTCGATCTGATTTGGGAATTGAAAAACTGTGGAACATGAAAGTGGCGACTATACCAATAGTAATTGGTGCCCTTCATAAAATCACCAAGGATTAGTACAAAAGGACTGGAGGACTTGGACGTAACGAGACGGTTGGAGACTGTCCGAACGACGGCATTGTTGAAATCGGCCAGAATACTGAAGAGAGTCCTAGAGACTTGAGGAGATTTGCTGTCACTCAAACCCCAGTAGAAAACCATCAGCTAACGCTGATGTGAAAAACTCCCATTAATAATGATAATAATACTCTCGGCCAGAAGACCTGACGTATTGATAATTAGCAAAAAAGTGAACCTGCCGAATGAAAATCAAATGAAAACAAAATGAGAGACACGTTCTGAGACCTTGCCAAAGAACTAAAAAAAGACTATAGAACATGGGAGTAACAGTGATGCCGACTGAAATCGGCGTGCTTAGAAAAGTATCCAAAGGCCTCGCTGACTGCACGGAGTTCCCTGATTCTCTTGCCACCCATCCCTATCTACGAACAGTAGTGCTGCCTCGAGATTATTTGCCCTTACCCCTTCGATGATTCAACGAATAGTTAGTACATGGGAGGTTGTTGAGCGATTCCTTCGAAAACAGTTTGAATTTTTTCACGGAATTTTCTTGATTTCGGGCCAGATTCGATTGAGTAACAGGGCATTTAAAACCTTAGCTATCACAGTTTGTATTTTGCCTCCGTAGTTCTAAGTGATTCCGAGGTCGCCTTTCTTATGGAAACAGAAAGATTCAACCTTTCGTTTATTTCTCTGTCATGTTTTATTTAATAGACTGCGTAAGTAAAGTGAGAAGACTACCTATGGCCTCAGTAAAGAGAGAAGACTACCTAGGCCCTCAGTAAAGAGAGAAAACTACCTAGGCCCTCAGTAAAGAGAAAAGACTATCTCAGTCCCCAGTAAAGAAAGACAACTACCTAGGCCCTCAGTAAAAAGAGAAGACTACCTAGGCCCTCAGTAAAAAGAGAAGACTACCTCGGCCCTCAGTAAAGAGAGACGACTACCTAGGCCCTCAGTAAAAAGAGGAGACTACCTCGGCCCTCAGTAAAGAGAGAAGACTACATCGGCCCTCAGTAAAGAGAGAAGACTATCTAGGCCCACAGTAAAGAGAGAAGACTACATCGGTCCTTATTAAAGAGAGAAGACTACCTAGGCCCTCAGTAAAGAGAAAAGACTACATCGGCCCTTGGTAAAGTGAGAAGACTACCTAGGCCCTGAGTAAACAGAGAAGATTCCCTAGTTCCTCAGTAAAGATAGAAGACTACCTAGGCCCTCAGTAAAGAGAGAAAACAACCTCGGCCCTCAGTCAAGAGAGAAGACTACCTAGGCCTTCAGTAAAGAGAGAAGACTACCTCGGCCCACAGTAAAGAGAGAAGACTCCCTAGGCCCTCAGTAAAGAAAGAAGACTACCTAGGCCCTCAGTAAAGAGCGAAGTCTGCCTTGGCCCTCAGTAAGGAGAGTAGACTACACCGGCCCTCAGTAAAGAGAGAAGACTACCTAGGCCCTCAGTAAAGAGAGAAGACTACCTAGGCCCTCAGTAAAGAGAGAGAACTACCTAGGCCCTCAGTAAAGAGGGGAGACTATCTCGGCCCTCAGTAGAGAGAGAAGACTACCTAGGCCCTCAGTAAAGAGAGAAGACTATCTCGGCCCTCAGTAAAAAGAGAAGACTACCTAGGCCCTCAGTAAAGAGAGAAGACTACCTAGGCCCTCAATAAAGAGAGAAGACTACCTCAGCCCTCAGTAAAGAGAGAAGACTACCTAGGCCCTCAGTAAAGAGAGAAGACTACCTAGGCCCTCAGTAAAGAGAGAAGACTCCCTAGGCCCTCAGTAAAGAAAGAAGACTACCTAGGCCCTCAGTAAAGAGGAAAGTCTTCCTTGGCCCTCAGTAAGGACAGAAGACTACATCGGCCCTTAGTAAAGAGAGAAGACTACCTAGGCCCTCAGTAAAGAGAGAAGACTATCTCGGCCCCAGTAAAGAGAGAAGACTACCTAGGCCCTCAGTAAAGAGAGAAGACTACCTCGGCCCTCAATAAAGAGAGAAGACTACCTCGGCCCTCAGTAAAGAGAGAAGACTACCTAGGCCCTCAGTAAAGAGAGAAGACTACCTAGGCCCTCAGTAAAGAGAGAGAACTACCTAGGCCCTCAGTAAAGAGGAAAACTATCTTTGGCTTCAGTTATGAGAGAAGACTACATAGGCCCACAGTAAAGAGAGAAGACTAACTAGGCCCTCAGTAAAGACAGAAGACTCCCTAGGCCATCGGTAAAGAGAGAAGACTATCTCAGTCCTCAGTAAAGAGAGAAGATTACATAGGCCCTCAGTTAAGAGAGAAGACTATCTAGGCCGTCAGTAAAGAGAGAACACTACCTATGCCCACAGTAAAGAAAGAAGACTACCTAGGCCCTCAGTAAAGAGAGAAGACTACCTAGGCCTCAGTAAAGAGAGAAGACTATCTCGGCCTTCAGTAAAGAGAGAAGACTACTTAGGCCCTCAGTAAAGAGAGAAGACTACCTAGGCCCTCAGTAAAGATAGAAGACTCCCTAGGCCCTCAGTAAAGAGAAGACTACCTCGGCCCTCAGTAAAGAGAGAAGACTACATCGGCCCTCAGTAAAGAGAGAAGACTATCTAGGCCCTCAGTAAAGAGAGAAGACTACATCGGTCCTTAGTAAAGAGAGAAGACTACCTAGGCTCTCAGTAAAGAGAAAAGACTACATCGGCCCTTGGTAAAGTGAGAAGACTAACTAGGCCCTCAGTAAACAGAGAACATTCCCTAGTTCCTCAGTAAAGATAGAAGACTCCCTAGGCCCTCAATAAAGAGAGAAGACTACCTCGGCCCTCAGTAAAGAGGGAAGTCTTCCTATGCCCTCAGTAAAGAGAGAAGACTACCTAGGGCCTCACTAAAGAGAGAAGACTACCTATGCCCTCAGTAAAGAGAGAAGACTACCTAGGCCATCAGTAAAAAGAGAAGACTACCTCGGCCCTCAGTAAAGAGAGAAGACTATCTAGGCCCTCAGTAAAGAGAGAAGACTATCTCAGTCCTCTGTAAAGAGAGAAGACTACATAGGCCCTCAGTTAAGAGAGAAGACTATCTAGGCCCTCAGTAAAGTGAGAAGACTATCTAGGCCCTCAGTAAAGAGAGAAGACTACATCGGTCCTTAGCAAAGAGAGAAGACTACCTATGCCCTCAGTAAAAAGAGAAGACTACCTCAGCCCTCAGTAAAGAGAGATGACTACCTAGGCCCTCAGTAAAGATAGAAGACTTCCTAGGCCCTCAGTAAAGAAAGAAGACTACGTAGGCCCTCAGTAAAGAGAGGAGACTATCTCGGCCCTCAGTAAAGAGAGAAGACTACCTAGGCCCTCAGTAAAGAGAGAAAACTACTTAAGCCCTCAGTAAAGATCGAAGACTTCCTAGGCCCTCAGTAAAGAGAGAAGACTACCTAGGCCCTCAGTAAACAGAGGAGACTACCTCGGCCCTTAGTAAAGTGAGAAGACTACATCGGCCCTCAGTAAAGAGAGAAGACTATCTAGGCCCTCAGTAAAGAGAGAAGACTACATCGGTCCTTAGTAAAGAGAGAAGACTACCTAGGCCTTCAGTAAAGAGAGAAGACTACCTATGCCCACAGTATAGAGAGAAGACTACGTAGGCCCTCAGTAAAGAGAGAAGACTACCTAGGCCTCAGTAAAGAGAGAAGACTATCTCGGCCCTCAGTAAAGAGAGAAAACTAACTAGGCCCTCAGTAAAGAGAGAAGACTACCTAGGCCCTCAGTAAAGAGAGAGAACTACCTAGGCCCTCAGTAAAGAGGAAAACTATCTTTGGCTTCAGTTATGAGAGAAGACTACATAGGCCCACAGTAAAGAGAGAAGACTAACTAGGCCCTCAGTAAAGACAGAAGACTCCCTAGGCCATCGGTAAAGAGAGAAGACTATCTCAGTCCTCAGTAAAGAGAGAAGATTACATAGGCCCTCAGTTAAGAGAGAAGACTATCTAGGCCGTCAGTAAAGAGAGAACACTACCTATGCCCACAGTAAAGAAAGAAGACTACCTAGGCCCTCAGTAAAGAGAGAAGACTACCTAGGCCTCAGTAAAGAGAGAAGACTATCTCGGCCTTCAGTAAAGAGAGAAGACTACTTAGGCCCTCAGTAAAGAGAGAAGACTACCTAGGCCCTCAGTAAAGATAGAAGACTCCCTAGGCCCTCAGTAAAGAGAAGACTACCTCGGCCCTCAGTAAAGAGAGAAGACTACATCGGCCCTCAGTAAAGAGAGAAGACTATCTAGGCCCTCAGTAAAGAGAGAAGACTACATCGGTCCTTAGTAAAGAGAGAAGACTACCTAGGCTCTCAGTAAAGAGAAAAGACTACATCGGCCCTTGGTAAAGTGAGAAGACTAACTAGGCCCTCAGTAAACAGAGAACATTCCCTAGTTCCTCAGTAAAGATAGAAGACTCCCTAGGCCCTCAATAAAGAGAGAAGACTACCTCGGCCCTCAGTAAAGAGGGAAGTCTTCCTATGCCCTCAGTAAAGAGAGAAGACTACCTAGGGCCTCACTAAAGAGAGAAGACTACCTATGCCCTCAGTAAAGAGAGAAGACTACCTAGGCCATCAGTAAAAAGAGAAGACTACCTCGGCCCTCAGTAAAGAGAGAAGACTATCTAGGCCCTCAGTAAAGAGAGAAGACTATCTCAGTCCTCTGTAAAGAGAGAAGACTACATAGGCCCTCAGTTAAGAGAGAAGACTATCTAGGCCCTCAGTAAAGTGAGAAGACTATCTAGGCCCTCAGTAATGAGAGAAGACTACATCGGTCATTAGCAAAGAGAGAAGACTACCTATGCCCTCAGTAACAAGAGAAGACTACCTCAGCCCTCAGTAAAGAGAGATGACTACCTAGGCCCTCAGTAAAGATAGAAGACTTCCTAGGCCCTCAGTAAAGAAAGAAGACTACGTAGGCCCTCAGTAAAGAGAGGAGACTATCTCGGCCCTCAGTAAAGAGAGAAGACTACCTAGGCCCTCAGTAAAGAGAGAAAACTACTTAAGCCCTCAGTAAAGATCGAAGACTTCCTAGGCCCTCAGTAAAGAGAGAAGACTACCTAGGCCCTCAGTAAACAGAGGAGACTACCTCGGCCCTTAGTAAAGTGAGAAGACTACATCGGCCCTCAGTAAAGAGAGAAGACTATCTAGGCCCTCAGTAAAGAGAGAAGACTACATCGGTCCTTAGTAAAGAGAGAAGACTACCTAGGCCTTCAGTAAAGAGAGAAGACTACCTATGCCCACAGTATAGAGAGAAGACTACATAGGCCCTCAGTAAAGAGAGAAGACTACCTAGGCCTCAATAAAGAGAGAAGACTATCTCGGCCCTCAGTAAAGAGAGAAAACTAACTAGGCCCTCAGTAAAGAGAGAAGACTATCTCGGCCCTCAGTAAAGAGAGACGACTACATAGGCCCTCAGTAAAGATAGAAGACTTCCTAGACCCTCAGTAGAGAGAGAAGACTACCTAGGCCCTCAGTAAAGAGAGGAGACTACCTCGGCCCTCAGTAAAGAGAGAAGACTACATCGGCCCTCAGTAAAGAGAGAAGACTATCTAGGCCCTCAGTAAAGAGAGAAGACTACATCTGTCCTTAGTAAAGACAGAAGACTACCTAGGCCCTCAGTAAAGAGAAAAGACTACATCGGCCCTTGGTAAAGTGAGAAGACTACCTAGGCCCTCAGTAAACAGGGAAGATTCCCTAGTTCCTCAGTAAAGATAGAAGACTACCTAGGCGCTCAGTCAAGAGAGAAGACTACCTAGGCCTTCAGTAAAGATAGAAGACTACCTCGGCCCTCAATAAAGAGAGAAGACTACCTTGGTCCTCAGTAAAGAGAGAAGACTACCTAGGCCCTCAGTAAACAGAGGAGACTACCTAGGCCCTTTAGTAAAAAGAGAAGACTACCTTGGTCCTCAGTAAAGAGAGAATACTCCCTAGGCCCTCAGTAAAGAAAGAAGACTACCTAGGCCCTCAGTAAAGAGGGAAGTCTTCCTTGGTCCTCAGTAAAGGGAGAAGACTATCTTTGGCTTCAGTTATGAGAGAAGACTACCTAGGCCCACATTAAAGAGAGAAGACTAACTGGGCCCTCAGTAAAGAGAGGAGACTAACTAGGCCCTCAGTAAAGATAGAAGACTACCTAGGCCATCAGTAAAGAGAGAAGACTATCTCAGTCCTCGGTAAAGAGAGAAGACTACATAGGCCCTCATAAAGAGAGAAGACTACCTAGGCCCTCAGTAAAGAGAGGAGACTACCTTGGCCCTTAGTAAAGAGAGAAGACTACATCGGCCCTCAGTAATGAGAGAAGACTTTCTAGGCCCTCAGTAAAGAGAGGAGACTACATCGGTCCTTAGTAAAGAGAGAAGACTACCTTGGCCCTCAGTAAAGAGAAAAGACTACATCAGCCCTTGGTAAAGTGAGAAGACTACCTAGGCCCTCAATAAACAGGGAAGATTCCCTAGTTCCTCAGTAAAGATAGAAGACTACCTAGGCCCTCAGTAAAGATAGAAGACTTCCTAGGCCCTCAGTAAAGAGAAAAGACTACCTAGGCCCTCAGTAAAGAGAGGAGACTACCTCGGCCCTCAGTAAAGAGAGAAGACTACATCGGCCCTCAGTAAAGAGAGAAGACTATCTAGGCCCTCAGTAAAGAGAGAAGACTACATCGGTCCTTAGTAAAGAGAGAAGACTACCTAGGCCCTCAGTAAAGATAGAAGACTACCTAGGCCCTCAGTAAACAGAGAAGATTCCCTAGTTCCTCAGTAAAGAGAGAAGACTATCTCGGCCTTCAGTAAAGAGAGAAGACTACTTAGGCCCTCAGTAAAGAGAGAAGACTACCTAGGCCCTCAGTAAAGATAGAAGCCTCCCTAGGCCCTCAGTAAAGAGAGAAGACTACCTCGGCCCTCAGTAAAGAGAGAAGACTACATCGGCCCTCAGTAAAGAGAGAAGACTATCTAGGCCCTCAGTAAAGAGAGAAGACTACATCGGTCCTTAGTAAAGAGAGAAGACTACCTAGGCCCTCAGTAAAGAGAAAAGACTACATCGGCCCTTGGTAAGTTGAGAAGACTACCTAAGCCCTCAGTAAACAGAGAACATTCTCTAGTTCCTCAGTAAAGATAGAAGACTCCCTAGGCCCTCAATAAAGAGAGAAGACTACCTAGGCCCTCAGTAAAGAGGGAAGTCTTCCTAGGCCCTCAGTAAAGAGAGATGACTACCTAGGCCTTCACTAAAGAGAGAAGACTACCTATGCCCTCAGTAAAGAGAGAAGACTACCAAGGCCATCAGTAAAAAGAGAAGACTACCTCGGCCCTCAGTAAAGAGAGACAACTACCTAGGCCCTCAGTAAAGAGAGAAGACTATCTCAGTCCTCTGTAAAGAGAGAAGACTACATAGGCCCTCAGTTAAGAGAGAAGACTATCTAGGCCCTCAGTAAAGTGAGAAGACTATCTAGGCCCCCAGTAAAGAGAGAAGACTACATCGGTCCTTAGCAAAGAGAGAAGACTACCTATGCCCTCAGTAAAAAGAGAAGACTACCTAGGCCCTCAGTAAAAAGAGAAGACTTCCTAGGCCCTCAGTAAAGAGAGAAGACTACCTACGCCCTCAGTAAAGAGAGGAGACTATCTCGGCCTCAGTAAAGAGAGAAGACTACCTAGGCCCTCAGTAAAGAGAGAAGACTACTTAAGCCCTCAGTAAAGATCGAAGACTTCCTAGGCCCTCAGTAAAGAGAGAAGACTACTTAGGCCCTCAGTAAACAGAGGAGACTACCTCGGCCCTTAGTAAAGTGAGAAGACTACATCGGCCCTCAGTAAAGAGAGAAGACTATCTAGGCCCTCAGTAAAGAGAGAAGACTACATCGGTCCTTAGTAAAGAGAGAAGATTACCTAGGCCCTCAGTAAAGAGAAAAGACTACAACGGCCCTTGGTAAAGTGAGAAGACTACCTAGGCCCTCAGTAAACAGGGAAGATTCCCTAGTTCCTCAGTAAAGATAGAAGACTACCTAGGCCCTCAGTAAAGAGAGACAACAACATCGGCCCTCAGTCAAGAGAGAAGACTACCTAGGCCTTCAGTAAAGAGAGAAGACTACCTATGCCCACAGTATAGAGAGAAGACTACGTAGGCCCTCAGTAAAGAGAGAAGACTACCTAGGCCTCAGTCAAGAGAGAAGACTATCTCGGCCCTCAGTAAAGAGAGAAAACTACCTAGGCCCTCAGTAAAGAGAGAAGACTATCTCGGCCCTCAGTAAAGAGAGAAGACTACCTAGGCCCTCAGTAAAGAGAGACGACTACCTAGGCCCTCAGTAAAGATAGAAGACTTCCTAGGCCCTCAGTAAAGAGAGAAGACTACCTAGGCCCTCAGTAAAGAGAGGAGACTACCTCGGCCCTCAGTAAAGAGAGAAGACTACATCGGCCCTCAGTAAAGAGAGAAGACTATCTAGGCCCTCAGTAAAGAGGTAATTTACTAAGCTTTGTTGCTTAGATGTAGCACAAGGCCGCATGAATTGGGCACCCAATGAGAATCGAACTCACTCGTGTAGGTTTGCTAGTCTACCTTGCTAACCATTACACCACCCGAGGTGCCCAAGGCCCTCAGTAAAGAGAGAAGACTACATCTGTCCTTAGTAAAGACAGAAGACTACCTAGGCCCTCAGTAAAGAGAAAAGACTACATCGGCCCTTGGTAAAGTGAGAAGACTACCTAGGCCCTCAGTAAACAGGGAAGATTCCCTAGTTCCTCAGTAAAGATAGAAGACTACCTAGGCGCTCAGTAAAGAGAGACAACTACCTCGACCCTCAGTCAAGAGAGAAGACTACCTAGGCCTTCAGTAAAGATAGAAGACTACCTCGGCCCTCAATAAAGAGAGAAGACTACCTTGGTCCTCAGTAAAGAGAGAAGACTACCTAGGCCCTCAGTAAACAGAGGAGACTACCTAGGCCCTTTAGTAAAAAGAGAAGACTACCTTGGTCCTTCGTAAAGAGAGAAGACTCCCTAGGCCCTCAGTAAAGAAAGAAGACTACCTAGACCCTCAGTAAAGAGGGAAGTCTTCCTTGGTCCTCAGTAAAGGGAGAAGACTATCTTTGGCTTCAGTTATGAGAGAAGACTACCTAGGCCCACATTAAAGAGAGAAGACTAACTGGGCCCTCAGTAAAGAGAGAAGACTAACTAGGCCCTCAGTAAAGATAGAAGACTACCTAGGCCATCAGTAAAGAGAGAAGACTACCTAGGCCCTCAGTAAAGAGAGGGGACTACCTTGGCCCTTAGTAAAGTGAGAAGACTACATCGGCCCTCAGTAATGAGAGAAGACTTTCTAGGCCCTCAGTAAAGAGAGGAGACTACATCGGTCCTTAATAAAGAGAGAAGACTACCTAGGCCCTCAGTAAAGAGAAAAGACTACATAGGCCCTTGGTAAAGTGAGAAGACTACCTAGGCCCTCAGTAAACAGGGAAGATTCCCTAGTTCCTCGGTAAAGATAGAAGACTACCTAGGCCCTCAGTAAAGATAGAAGACTTCCTAGGCCCTCAGTCAAGAGAGAAGACTACCTAGGCCTTCAGTAAAGAGAGAAGTCTACCTCGGCTCTCAGTAAAGAGAGAAGACTACCTAGGCCCTCACTAAAGAGAGAAGACTACCTTGGTCCTCAGTAAAGAGAGAAGACTACCTAGGCCCTCGGTAAAGAGAGAAGACTACCTTGGTCCTCAGTAAAGAGAGAAGACTCCCTAGGCCCTCAGTAAAGAAAGAAGACTACCTAGGCCCTCAGTAAAGAGGGAAGTCTTCCTTGGCCCTCAGTAAAGAGAGAAGACTACATCGGCCCTTAGTAAAGAGAGAAGACTACCTAGGCCCTCAGTAAAGAGAGAAGACTACCTCGGCCCCCAGTAAAGAGAGAAGACTACCTAGGCCCTCAGTAAAGTGAGAAGACTACATCGGCCCTCAGTAAAGAGAGAAAACTACCTCGGCACTCAGTAAAGAGAGACGACTACCTACACCTAATGTAAATAGTTTCTAAATTTTAGGAATAAATGGAAAATATGCTGTGTTTAAAATGGAAAACAAATAATCACTTAATTATTTGGTGCCCTTACGATTATTTTTCAGATTATCTGCGATGGAAAATCCGTACGTATTATACGGAATGTTCTTTGGAAGGGAGGTAAAATTCCGATTTTCGTTCGTATATGCTGTCTAATCCTAACATCAAACCTTTGACTGGTTCTTTCATTAAACAGATGTAATTTGATTTTTGTTGATTACAGTTTTTATGACCTCATATACGAGCAGACTCAGGGTGTTTCTATGGGTTTCTCTTTGGGGCATCTTTGGCAATTATGTTTGTGGGTTTTCACGAAAAGGGTCGACTATCAGGTCTTGAAAAACCAGAAGTTTATTTTCGTTGTGTAAATGACACACTTTGTCTCCTCTATAATGAGATTGAAAGTGACTAATTTTTCATTTCCATCAACAATGTTAACCCTGCCCGAAAATTAACCCTAGATAAGAAAACTAATTACTCTTTACTCATTCTAGATGTTTTTGTTTGTAACACCTTTCTTGTATCTTCACGTTACAATACACAAAAGCCACATTCACCGGTTTGTATACTCGTTGGGACTTCTTTTGTCCTACTAAACAAAAAAATGATTTAATTTAGTTGCCTTCTCATTGAACTTAAATGAATTACTCTAAGTCAAACTTGATGAAAATATTAATCTTTTTACGAGGATTTTTGGTAACAACAGTTTTCCATTTGGCCACCAGGATTTTAGAATGTTCAAACTGCATCTCTGCAGATGGTAAGACATCCCCCCTAACGAGTGTCTTAAATATGACACTGAACAATATGATGGTGATGATTCAGTACTGTTGGAGTTTGGGGGAATTTAGAGTACACCCTTTCATTGCCATCGCTCCCTGGTCCATTCTATCCCGGAGTAGTCGCACTTGATAGGGTCCTATCTATGGGTAAAATTGCACAGTTTGGCATTTAAACTGAGTGCTAACAAATAACTTATGCTAAATGGAATTGTTGGAACTAGAACTGTTTGATCATTTAACTGTGTGTAAACAAATGACTGATGTTTAGTTGAATTGATAGTGATTCATAGCAACACTTGGAAACATTGCTAAACTGAATTGTTTAAAATAGAACTATTTACGCGGAATATATTCGCAGTATTAATAAATGAGAGGAATTATCACATATCTTAAAAAGAAAGTAGGTGTAAAGGAACAACCACAAAAATGATACTTTTTTGTTATTTGGAAGAATTGATACTCATTTTCCTTTCTCGGCTGCTCTATTTATTGCAGAATATAATCTGCCACTGTTAAACTGGCCATGTCCAATTGTTTTTATGCTGCTCAGGGGCAAAAACGGTCTCAACACTCAAGAAAATACATGCAGAAAACCATCGCAAAATTGGTTTCAAAGAACCCCAGTTTCTGAAAACGAAGTTCTACCCTCAGAGAATATTTCTATGGCAACACAGTCATCTTACTTCCCTTATCTGAGGTCTTGTGATAATTTTCTGTTCCTAAAAATCAAAATCCAGCTCCGTGTGTGACATGAGGTTAATAACGTACGCACCAACTGAAGTCAATGCCTGCTGAACACTTCTGGCACTGTCTTCAACGGTTGGAAAATCATCTTTTTCGGTACGTGGCTTTCAATCGAAGCTATTTTAAAGTAGATAATATTGATTTCAAATGAAGTCGATAAATTACTTAACAAATAAACTTTTTACGGCAATGCATTTACCAGAATATATAAAGTGCAGCAAAAACTTGTTCAATATATATATATATATATATATATATATATATATATATATATATATATATATATATATATATATCGTCACGTAAATCAAAATGAATATAAAACAGGAGTACATTCGTTCAGTTAAAAAAAAGTCAATACTAGTTCACCTGGGGATCGAAACTCTGAGTCATAAGTTTTATTTTTCAACAGTTGAAATATATTGTAATATTTTATTACCTTTTCGTTCATTGAGGATTGTAAATATTTTACGGATGAGAATTCTTTTAGTGTTAAATTTTGATCATAATGGTATGTATCTATCTATGTACGTATGTGTGTAGATAGATAGATAGATAGATAGATAGATAGATAGAAAGAAAGGTGGGGGCGGGTAGAGATGAGAAGGGGTTAGACGAGTAAAACTAATGATTATTCTAAGAAAAACACCGATGAGATCAACCTCCAAATTTGTTCGAGCATAAACTTCTGTTTTCCTATTTTTACTTCTGCTGACCATATTGTGCATGGGAGTTAAGAAATGATCTAAGGCCTCGATACTTTTGTGTGCGGAAAATAAAAATAAAACAACCTACGCACCAGACTCGTTTTAGTATCATGTTTATGCCCTGTTGTTTTATTGATTTCACAAGGGATCAAAGAGACCTGATCGCAGAGGGCATAAAGCGAAGGAGATTTGCTTGAAGTCAATTTCATGTCGTCACGAATCCAGGCTAATCATAACTTCGAAAAGACCAAAGTAACATTACTGAAGATTATTCACGTTTTCATATTCACATTCTTTATATAATTCATATATTGCTCTTCATACTCATTTATACGTACATATCCATTTACACGTACACATCCGTTTATAGGTAAACATCCATTTATACGTAAACATCCATTTATACGTACACATCCATTTATAAGTACACATCCATTTATACGTGTACATCCATTTATACGTACACATCCATTTATACGTGTACATCCATTTATACGTAAACATCCATTTATACGTACACATCCATTTATACGTGTACATCCATTTATACGTGCACATCCATTTATAAGTACACATCCATTTATACGTGTACATCCATTTATACGTACACATCCATTTATACGTGTACATCCATTTATACGTAAACATCCATTTATACGTACACATCCATTTATACGTGTACATCCATTTATACGTGCACATCCATTTATAAGTACACATCCATTTATACGTGTACATCCATTTATACGTACACATCCATTTATACGTGTACATCCATTTATACGTAAACATCCATTTATACGTACACATCCATTTATACGTGTACATCCATTTATACGTAAACATCCATTTATACGTACACATCCATTTATACGTGTACATCCATTTATACGTACACATCCATTTATACGTACACATCCATTTATACGTATACATCCATTTATACGTGTACATCCATTTATACGTAAACATCCATTTATACGTACACATCCATTTATACGTGTACATCCATTTATACGTAAACATCCATTTATACGTACACATCCATTTATACGTGTACATCCATTTATACGTACACATCCATTGATACGTGTACATCCATTTATACGTACACATCCATTTATACATACACATCCATTTATACGTACACATCCATTTATACGTACACATCCATTGATACGTGTACATCCATTTATACGTACACATCCATTTATACGTTTACATCCATTTATACGTGTACATCCATTTATACATACACATCCATTTATACGTACACATCCATTTATACGTATACATCCATTTATACGTACACATGCATTTATACATGTACATCCATTTATACATGTACATCCATTTATACGTATACATCCATTCATACGTATACATCCATGTATACGTAAACATCCATTTATACGTATACATCCATTTATACGTACACATCCATATTTACGTATACATCCATTTATACGTACACATCCATTTATACGTACACATCCATTTAACGTTTACATCCATTTATACGTACACATCCATTTATACGTACACATCCATTTATACGTTTACATCCATTTATACGTGTACATCCATGTATACATATACATCCATTTATACGTACACGTCCATTTATACGTACACATCCATTTATACGTATACATCCATTTATACGTAAACATCCATTTATACGTATACATCCATTAATACGTACACATCCATTTATACGTTTACATCCATTTATACGTACACATCCATTTATACGTAAACATCCATTTATACGTGTACATCCATTTATACGTACACATCCATTTATACGTACACATACAGTTCTGGTCACTATTGCTGGCAAATAGAGAAACCAAGAACATAGTATCCAATATTTATGTGAAAACAAAGCGAATCCATTGAAGCAGCTCTAGTCAGTAGCTGTGTTCTTCAACCTTTCTGTTTCTTGTGGGCCATTTTTGGTGTCAAAGAAATATCAAATCCACATAATTTTATGCTTGTGGAAAAAAAACCAATAAACAAAAACAAAAACAAATTTTCAAAGACTACCTACTTTCCTAGGTGCATTTTAGAATTTTCTAAGAATTTTCACAATGAAAATCACGGGTCTATAAAGACTCACGATTGGAATAGAAATCAACTAATGAAACTGTTCCATTATCTAAAAAGCAACAAAAATAACTATAAACACAGAAATATTTTCACAACATTTGCATTATCACTCAACAAATGAGTATGAAAAAGAAATAATTATATTAATCATCTTGTGATTAATTAGAAATTTGACTCACCCTTTATAAATGGTCACTATCTACGTGACTTGAATGAATCAATGAATAATGACTTTAATTCTAAAACGCCCACTTTATTCTCTGCGGGTGCCTCATGTAGTTTAATGGTTAATGAGCCAGCCATATAAACCATTGCTCGTACATTTGGTTTTCACTAAGTACCCTATATTTTGGCCTTGTTGCTAAATAAACCTTAGTAAATGATAACCACTTTATTTTCTGTGGGTTTTTTTTTTATTTTGCTTGCTTTTTGTTTGTTTTTGTTTTGTTTTTTGTTTTTGTTTTTATTTTGTTTTTTTTGGTTTGTTTGTTTTTGTTTTGTTTTATTTTTTTGCATTGCTAAAAGCCAGAGAACTCTTTGAGAAATACTGTTATCACTAAAAACAAATAAAGAACCAAAATTCATCTCCATAAAACTTGGTTACACTGTTTCAACAATAACTCACGTAATTAAAAAGTTTGCTAAGAATGAAACTGTCAAAAACCTCCATGAACGCCAGTCAATGGGAAAATGTCGGCGAAAGTTGGTGTGAACTCAGGGGAAAATAAAAACACCTCGTAAAATGTCCAAGAGCTGAAAGTTGACCTGAAACAAAAGCTGGAGTCATAATTTTAATGCGTTACGTACGCATCGCACCCAACCACAAATGGGTGAAGGGGAATAGGGGAGCCCCCCCCCCATTGCTAAAGAAAAGACTAAAAATGCATGACTGAAACAAAAATAGATTTTTTTCTCAATGTACAGTAACGATATGTTTAAATATTGTTATGATAAATCTTGTAAGGAAAAGAATATTATTTAAGCATAGTGGAGGGTATCAAACATTGTGAGTGTGTAACTGACCATATCAAAGGAATCATCAGATTAGGGATTTTTGAGAGAAAAGTGATCTCTTGTCAAAACAATCAAAGGTCATCTGTTCTGAAACAAAATCCCAGAAGCAAAGAAAAATAATTAAAATAGAAAAATAAATGTTAAACTGATCAGCTGTGAATCTCGATCTCCATCCCATTAAAAAGCTTTCAATAGAGTTTAACAAAAACGCCCTTTAAGGGATCATGCAAACATTAAAGCGTTTGACAAAGTTTCAGAGGAAGTCTTGGAGAAAATTCACAGTTGGAAAGATAAAAAAAAGATTACAAATAATTACAAGTAACAAGAGACAATGATGATTGTCAAACTGGATAATGAAATGGTAAGAAAAGATTACTTTATTGTTGTCCAATATCCCATTTTTGATTTCTTCTTTGAAATTACTACATGTAAGTTGAAAAATAAGGTTTATTATTAAATTACATTTGGCATCCTATTCTATCTATCTACTTACAGAGCAGAAATTTACTTTATATCACACACACACACATATATATATATATATATATATATATATATATAGACACAGAGTAAACAACGCTTTATTCCAGTCAGTTTCTCACCAATAGAAACATGAGATAAAGAACGTTGGTCCGTTGATTATATTAACGCGAAACGCGCTGTAACCAAGCACCGGTTACTTATTGTTGTGATGCTGACAAAAGAAAGACACATGGAACACAAAAAGGGTTGATAGAAAATCATATATTCAAGTAACAGAAACAAGATATAAGTGAACCTGGTTGCACAGTAGTTAGTTGATAGGAAGCTGAGAGTCAAGTGGGGAAGTGATTATCTGTCCACTACACAAATGGTATGACACGTGATTGCGTCACGCTGATTGGTGAACTCTGTCTGATACTCTCGTTCACGTGTACTTATGCAGGAGGGTGATTCCATTGTGTAGGGAGTACAACACACAGACACACATACACACACATATATATATATATATACATGTGTGTGTGTGTGTGTGTGTGTGTGTGTGTGTGTGTGTGTGTGTGTGTGTGTGTGATTAAAGACCACAGATCTTTCCTTTTAATGATATTTTTTCTCTAGCTTTCTTGCTAGTTTCCTAGAATAAGGTTCTAATTGATAGAGAAAAAATACCCGGAAGACGAACAATCGATGTAATCAGATGTGATTGGGAGCAAAACTTTGGGCAGCATCTCCATCAAGTAAACCCTAATAAAAAGAATCTATCAAGAAATCTAAAGAAAATCCTTATAACCTCATAAAAAGGAAAGCTTCGTTTAAATAAGTAATAACTTGCTACCAAAATATGTACTATATATATATATATGTGTGTGTGTGTGTGTGTGTGTGTGTGTGTGTGTGTGTGTGTGTGTAAAGCCAACTCTGCTGAAGGTAAGCGTTATATTTATAGTATATCAGTAACGTCAGTAGTTATATTCATGCTAAAAGCAAATATATATAATATATATGGTTTAAGAAAAGTTAAATAATCAACCGACTATATATAAAATATTCTCTTTATTTTTTATATGTTCTAAAATATTTTAATTTTTGCGTTGTATGAAGCATTCATTTAGCATTCATTTAGTATTCATCCTGTTTAGGTTGAATCGACTCTGATACTTTGTTTCTATCTGCAAAAAACTCTGACCATATCGCTTAAGATTTCGAGACACGTTCGAAAAATTAAGGCAAGAATTCAAGGAGTGCATTTAAAGAAACATCCAACCCTTTACTCTTTGATAGACAGTATTAACTTTGGTTAATTTTGTTAATTAAATCACTAAATCCATTCTGTTTAACACACACTTTTACTCTAGCAGCAAATCATTAGCTGTCCAATGTAATCTTAGGAAATCAGTAGTGCTTCCTATCAAACATCTTCTCTTATTCGGAAGCAACATGACTCAATTTGGCTGATAAGTATTAACTAAAACTACAGCATTAAAATAAAATGAAACCATGAAATCTACTTGGGACATCACTCTTTGCAAACGAAAGAAGAACTCTTAAAAATGATACAGAGAGAAAAAAAGCGCTTTTACCAGGGCGAAGTGTACATTTACAATGGAAACGATGTTCATTGATAAGGCGAAAATAACCAGTGCTTTTATGTCTTGTAAATAGTTTTTTATCGATCCAACAGTTTCTTTTGTTCAGCTTGGAAGCTGATCACGTGGAGATCTAAATGTACTAAAATTTCTGACATTCCAGTGAGTTTGTTACACTCATTACGATAAATCTTGTAAAAGGAAGTATTGAATTGGACTCATACAATTACCACCTTCCTTATAAGAAAGAATCGACTGGTTAAGATAATCTTCAGAAACTTATAGAATAAATGTGAAGGTGTTTAATGTGTAAGGATTATCGTCGAGGTGCCCGTGGTGTAAATGGAGGTGCCTGTGATGTAATGGTTATCGTCCTAGGGAATGGAATTGGTAACAAGAGTTCAAATGGCTGATGAGGCTCTTTGCATTTGAGTTTCCAATTCTCTTGGAAATGTATGAATACATCTCTTCTTTCATAGATGTGTATAAATAGTCAGACAGACAGGATTCTTTAACCTTCTTGCTGTAACTATAAAAAAAGAAAATCTCTGCCTCACCTCAAGTTGCATTTTGACCGAAGGGTGGGATAAATTCACATGATAGATGCAGTCACCCAATTAAAAAATCTTTCATTTTCCTATTTTAGATTTACTCAATGTATTTTAATGTCCATTTACAGGTCATCGCCTTATTTAAAAATGGACAGTGCTATGATCCCAAAATTTATGATGGCTGATAAATGAACTCTGTCATTTTTATGAAATTAGATTCCCTTTAATTATTCTTTCTTTAATTTTAAATATTGGTTTGGTTTGGTTGTATAGCATATCAAACATCGTATGTTATTTAATGCCAAATCCTTTTTATAGAGACATATTAGATAAATGATTTCTAAACACATTTTGTAGATAACATTTTTAAACGAGTCGGAATTCTTTTCTTTTTTTTTCTTTTTTGCACACAGTTAAATGGTTTCTCTTATTTTTATCGAATACGAACACTTCTATTTACTATTAATCATTTGTTTCCAAACAGTAAAATGTTTTAAAGTATTGCTATTAAATTCTAACAATTCAATTAAACCTCAGTAATTTGTTTACACGAAAGTTAAACACTCAAACAGTTCTATTACAAATAATTCAGTTTAAAGGCAAGTCAACAAAATCAAATGGTTCTAAGAATTGCTATGTATCACTAACAATTCAATTGAACATCAGTCATTTGTTTACTTAGAGTTGAATGAGCAAACAGTTCTATTTCAAATAAATCAGTTTAGCATTAGTTATTTGTGTGTACTCAATTTAATTGTCAGACATTTCTATTCTACCCATAGATAGGACCCTATCAGATACTCCCACTCCGGGCAATGAAGGAGTACTCTGCATTCCCCAAAGCTCCAGAAATACTTGAGCATCACTATCAGATTGTTAGTGTCATATCATGGTCACTTTTTGCAAGAGTATTACCACTCGGCAGAGATTCAGTTCACAGCCGACTGGGCCAAATAAAGGGCGTGATTTATAGTATAAATATAAAACTAAAGCGCACCATTACTTTTTTTCGTCAGGTCAAGTGAAGTGAATCCTTTTTTAAAACTACATAAAGTAAACCTCTAGTAAAAATTTCCAAAAAAGAATCTTTTTTTTTTTCATAAATATTTTTCAGTTATTTTTTCAGGTCACCAGAAAAGAAAAGAAGATCTTTTTTTTATTCCCGTTGTTGTGTTGAACTTTTTAACATTAGCAATCTCTATTTTAAAGTCATAAAATTGAATATTTTCAGTTTTTTTAAATATATACACATTCACAAAAACATTTTTATAGTTACTAATTTAGAATACTGCGTGTAGGGTAAGTTTTCAGCTAATTTTGGATAATGTGAAAATCGGAATATCCAAAAGGTGGTTGGTCTACAGTTTTTCTTTCCAATCTTGTGTGGTAACATGACGCCATTCTTCTTAAAAGGGTCAAAATATACTTGTTTGTGAAATGATGCACTCAAACATGGACAAATCGACAAAATGCTAAGAATAATAAGAATATATCAGCATGTGTGTGGATCGAGGAAAAGTAATAACAATAAAATATCAAAGAACAAACAAAAGCCACGTAGATTTATACAAACGTTATTTGTAGACATTTATATACAACAGCATAATGTGGTATGATGCAAGGAAAAAGAGAAAAATCCGTTTTCCAAAAGCTTTTAGAGAAAAATACACTACTTATATTTAGAGACTGAAAAGAGCGACCACTTACTTTAGACTTTGTTTCCCTATTGCTACTTTGTTAGCTGAAAGAAACAATTCATGTTCTTCGCATTTAAAATAAAACTGGTATTAAAATTTATTCCCCTTGGGAGACATGTAAAATAGAATTTCACTTTTCTCCACAACTGCAAATTTCGGCGTGATGGCTTCTAATTGGGTCATATTCCATTGACGAGTGTCTGATCATATGTGAACGTAAATCATAAAATTTCTAATTGGGTATTTCCTAAATTGTTACAGTCAAAATTCTCTACTTTTGGGTATCATCAGATCGGTGATAATCCTGTATTATGATAAATGATTGATTTCAATTTGACAATTTGCTGGTTTTCTTTTATAGAAAACCGGAGTTTGGTAGTGTTCAGTGACCAGAATAATACTCACAAAATCTATAATACATCGCTTACACACACACACACACACACACACACACACATAAACATAAACTCACATACGTGTCCGTGTGTAATAGCCATCGTCGTAGGAAATGGATACAGCTGCCCGAATTCCATCCTGGACGAGGCTGATTGCATTTCACATTGCACAAATGCAAGGTACAAATCCAATTTTGTTTTTGCTTCAGCTACGGGTAAATAGTTGAGAAGAATGCGTTATTTTTCCTTGTGTCACAACCTGCCCGTACAAAGTGCTATATATATATATATATATACGTGATTCATTCAATAAGTTTCCAGAATTTTTCGTATGGCCATTTAAAATTGTCGTAGACTCTTGAAAATTCAGTATCTTATTGCTATACATCTTACGAGATGACTGACCAAATTCTATGATTTCAGATTTAAAAGAACAGGTACAGCAGCAATTGGAATACACCCTAGTAAAGCCTGATTGTCACAGCTGGTGAATTTCAAAAATGCAATGAGGACACTTAGAAGAACGATATGCAATAAAATTATGTTTTAAACTAGGAAAAAATGCCACAGAAACGTATAGAATCCTTCAGACTGCTTTTGGACTATCTTGCATTAACCGAGCATCAGTTTTTGAGTGGCATAAGAGATTAAAGGAAGGCAGGGAGTCTGTGAGGGGTGATGAGAGGTGTAGGAGGAGTAAGGAAGTCAATATACCAGGGTTGATGGGCCAAAATGTTAGGGTAAGGGTTAGGGTTACTATGTTGAGGTTTTAAGGGAGCTCAGGAAGAGATTCCGTCGGAAGAGGCCCGCACTCTTCAAATCGGTTCAGTGGCATTTCCACCAGGACAATGCACCAGTCCACAAGCCCATCCTTGTCACTGACTATTTGACCAAGATGGGCATCAAGACAATTCCTCACCCTCCTTATAGTTCAGACCTTGGTCCCTGTGACTTTTGGTTATTCCCTAAGCTTAGAGGCTTTTGTTATGAGACAATTGAGGAGATGAAAGAGGCTGTGACGAAGCTCATTGACACGCTCACACAAGAGGACTTCGATGGGGCCTTCCAGAAGTTGTTGGAACGGTACAACAAGTGCATTGCAGCTGGAGGAGATTACTTCGAAGGGGACTAGAGTTTCATGTGTGTACTATCAATAAAAGTGCCCATACAAAAAAAGTATGGAAACTTATTTAATGATCCTCGTATATATATATAACGCAATTCGAAAAAAAACTCAAACTTGGTTAAATTGTCATTATAGATTTATTTCGGCGAAGATTATGAATATACTCTTCCTCTTATCTGATGATTTCACACGTTTTATATGAGGTTGAAAAACAGCAAATATGGATTACAATCTCTCTCTTTATATATATATATATATATGTAAGAAAAAAGAAAAAAACTATAAATTCTCTCTAAATTCTTAGGCGGACATAAAGTGCTTAAAATAATAAATCATTAGAAAAATTAAGAGACCAGGAAAAGGATGTTCCTGTAAGTTAACCCATCGTAATTTGAACATATGCAGGTGAAATTTTATGAATAATGCAAGGCTATAAATTAAACTATTATTTTCATATATTTTTCTGTTTACTCCTTTTACGTATGTTAAATCCATCAGCTAATGAGGCCATCATCTTACTACTGAAAAAAATTCGGCACCCACCAGGCACCTTTCATCATCATCATCATATCGTGCTGGCAGCACGGATATCCCTGACCCTCTCTCGCCACTCCTCCCTATCGTTCATCGCCCTAGGCAGGTCTTCAGGACAACATCCTGTATCCTCACACAGCTGCTGAATGTACGTTCGTGCTGGTCGTCCTGCTTTTGCGCGGCCGTGTGTAGGGATCCATAAGAGTACATCTCTTATGAGTTCATCTCTGCTTCTCCAGCAATGTCCTGCATGTCTGGTTCGCCTAACTTGAATAGTTTTCGTGATAGGGGGCAGGTGGCCGTACAGTTGGTGTCTTGTTGGGTGTTGCTGCCAGGACTTGTTGAGGATTGCACGCAGCATTCTTGTGTAATTGCCATCTAGTTTCTTCTCGAGCCGTTTTGTTAGCGTCCATGTAGTGCATCCATATAGCAGTATCGATGTGACCGCTGCCTGGAAGAAACTGCGTTTCATTTTATCGGTTAGGTCTGATTTCCATATAGTCGATAGCCTATTGATAGCTGTCCATGCTTTCGTTAACCTCGTTTCGATGTCCTTTTCGGTTGATTCGACGCTGCTTCCTAGGTACGTGAATTTGTCTACTAGTTTAAGAGGGGTTCCTTCTAGAGTGGAGATGTCCCCCGTTTGGTTATAGCACATATATTCCGTTTTGTGTGCATTAACATGGAGGCCTATGCTTGCTGCTGCTCGTTCCAGGCTATGCAGAAGTGTTTCGGCTTGGTCAGGTGTATTTGCCAGTATCGCTATGTCATCGGCGTAGTCGGCGTCGGTAATTGTTGTTGCGGGATATCTTCTGCTTTTTTTCTTCGTCAGTTCGAAGCCATTCTCTTTGATTTTGTCAATCGATGTTCTAAGTACGTAGTCTAGACAAATGATAAAGAGATACGGAGCCAGCGTGTCCCCTTGTAGTACTCCTGCTACAATGTCGAAGTATTCTGTGTCTCCATCTGGTGATCGTACTTTTACTTTAGTGTTTCTATAGAGAATCGTTATTGCCGCTACGGTTTCTTTAGGTATGCCGTACGCTAGTAGGATTTGTTCCATCTTTCCTCTGTGAATGGAGTCGAAAGCCTTGGTAAAGTCGACAAACATTAATGTCGCTTGTAGGTTCTTTGCCCGTACACCTTCAAGGATTCTGCGGATGGTTAGTATTTGTGAGGTCGTAGATCTATTTCTTCGGAAGCCATTTTGGTTTTTTCTAAGTATGTTGTCGATTTTGGGTTCTATGCGGTTTCGTAGTAGGGCATTGTAGATTTTGGCAGCTATGGATGTAAGTGTTATGCCTCGGTAGTTTTTGGCTAATCCGAGGTCCCCCTTTTTAGGGAAGGGGAGTATAATTAACCCAAAAATGGTCAAAGGAAATTAACTACTCCAGAAATTTTTTTTAAATCCTAATTGTGAATTAAAATTTTATGAATCCCCTTATCTACATAAATCCTCCCGTCATATAATACAAGTAATTACTGAAATAAATGTTATTAGTTTCAATAAAAACCATCCAAAATCAATATCCTCGTTTTTATCTAGAGTAGGAGCTTCTTTGGCCCCCAATCAGGATAATTTAAATTTATTTTTATGTCTGCATTTGAACACAAGTTCGTTACGTTCATCAAGCACTAGTTTGTGATCCTTAAAATTAATTTTACTAATTTTTTTCATCGATACACAAGTTATATCTGCCATTGAAGTTATTTGCAGTTGAAGACTGCCTGATTATTTTCCATTTTAGTTGTGGGGTTAACCTCTGATCCTTAAGTTTACAAAAATATTTAGATACAGCAGTTTGGTTTCTATGTCTTGGATCGAAGAAAGAACGTCTATGGTTATACAGTTCTTGTTTCCAATTACCATCAGAGATACCTATATAAACCTTTTCCCCATCATTATTATGTTCCATGGTAAAATGCACGCTTGGTACTCTTGTTCCTTGAATTGCATAGTCCGCTCGAGGGATATTTCCCTTTTCTTCTACATTTAAGGGGACACATCATCTGGTCCCCAACAATTCCTATTATTTTCGTCTCATAAACTCCTGTTATGATAGTCTAAGATACTATGCATATTGTTTGTACGAAAGGAACTAATTTTTACTGTATTCCTATTAAACATTTTCCTTAATGGATTGTTCCTATTAAAGTGCTTATTCAGCTGGTTTAGGAAGTATTTACCTATGTTAATGTTGGTAAGTTTACAAAATGGTGATTTAGACCAGATTACTCTTCTATTACTAGTTTTTCTCGTCTATTTGAGTGATTGTTATTGGTGTCGCCTACCTTGACTGATTTGTTGGTCCCACTACTACTACTTTTTCCATCAGAGCTAGAATTCCTTTGGTTCACATACTACTGTTTATCTTGGAATCCACTGTTTTTGAGGGGTTCATCATACGTCCTTTTGCTCTCCTCAAAAATTATTTTACATAAGGATATTCCATTTATCCTCTGGTTCACGGCATTAAGAATCCGCTTCACTATCGATCTTGGGTGGTTAGTGTCAACATTTATGTTGGTCGGGGTGGAATACTAAAAGGTTTGAAGGTGCAGTTATTTAAATTGAGTGTGACATCCAGATAGTCAATTGTCTTTAAGTTTGAGGCTATTTCAATTTGTAGACTTTGTAATTTATATGCCCTAATAATCTTCTGTATTGATGAGGTCTTGGGGCCGTTACTATCCAGGAAGAAGATAATTCCGTCATCCCCGTAAATCCCCGCCTGCTCTAATTTGACAATACGACCCAACGTGTCCAAGATATAAACCCTATTAAGTCATCTACCTGGGCCGAGTCGAAAGTGCTCATGAATACGTCGATGTTATCCACGTGACTTTTCGCCCCAGTTTTACGATTATCAGCTAGAATAGATTTTCTGCATGCTAGAATAATTACGATTTCCTCGTCAGTGATGTCTGTATATTCCCAAACATGGTTCAAGATTTTTAGCAACAATTCTCCTGTGATGGACGTGTAAAACTCTATGATATCGAATGACATGAATGCAGACCTCTTTTTATTCTTAATGTTTTTAAACCAATCAAAAGTATCTTGGGAGTTTTTTCCACGGGTTATATTTAGGGCAACTTGGTATCCTAGACGTAATTCTCTGCATTAAATCCTTAGATACTAAGACTAGTTCGGTCTTAGTGGGGTCAAGGAATCTGGCATGTTTCCAATCTTGGAAATTACCTTTGACCATTTTTGGATTAATAAAAGGTGCCTGGTAGATGCTGAAAGGTTTTTTTTAAACAGGAGGATCGTAGCCTCATTAGCTGATGGATTTAACATATATAAAAGGAGTAGATAGAAAAATGTATATAGATAATAGTTTAGTTTATTGGCTTACATTATCCATAAAATTCTACCTGCTTCGAAAAATCTAGCTTATGTTCAATTAAGGATGGGTTAATTTACAGGAACACCCTTTTCGGGTTTCTTAATTTTTCTAATAATTCATTGTTTTAACCCCCTTTACTTTTGCCTGAAATTTAAATTTTTATTGTTTTTTTTTCTTTCTTAATTTTTTCCTACATATACATACACTGCAATCCATATTTTCTATTTTTCAACCTCAAATTAAACGTGTGACGTCATCTGATGAGACGAATAGTATAATGATATTCTTCGCCGAAATAGATTTATAATGACAATTTAATCAGGTTTGAGTGTTATTCTAATTGCATTGTATACACTCTGTATGTGAGTTTTATAATATATACTGGGATAGGGAATATATAACAAAAGCCATACATCGTGCACTCCAATAGATATATATGAAATTCCTCATACATTCAATACGCAAATTATCCAAATCCATTGTCTTTGAATGCTAACTGGATATTACTTATATATATATATATATATATTGAGAGAGAGAGAGGGAGAGAGAGAGAGAGAGAGAAAGAAAGAGAAAGGCTATTCTTATTATTCAAGATTTTATAGTATGAAATTTTTATCGTAGTCGACGGATTTCATTTGTTGTTCTGGGGATTAACATTGATTAACAATTTTAAAAAAAGACAGAATAATTAGTGACGTTTCTATAATTAGTAAATATTTGTTTGTTTCCACTCTGCAGACAGCCAAACGGTTTTATATTCAGCTATCCATAATCGATACACATTGGACACAGATGTAGATCATTTCGAAAAATACTTTACGATTCATGGAAAAATAAAAAATTACATGAAGAAATAGAAATCTGACAAATGAAACAGTTTTTAGATTTACAAATTCAAGAAGCAACTTATTAAAGAATTATTTGTTTGACTAAATTAATTATTCACATTTGGATAAACACTATTGATTAATTCTAAAGGTATTTTATCAAGCTAAACATAATTGCATAGCTTACTATTTCAATTAGAGCAAAAAAACCAGAAATTTCTTTACTCGATAAATCTCCAAAGTTTGTCTCATTTGAATTTGAAAAATCTCTTTAGAAAAATTTATGAAAATATTTCACTGAACGATATCAATATTTTGTCTGTGGAAGACTAGTTCAGTGTATCTTGTTTTTAAATTATGGAATCCTTAAGGCGTCGTGTCTAAGGTACTGAACTACGACATCGTAGTAAGCGAGTTCAAACCTTTGTTGCGCAATCAAATTCAATTTCGCTTTTATATCATTGGAAAAGTTATGAATTCTATTATCTCCCTAGCAATTGGTTATATAAAACTTCCTCTGCCCTTTTTGCCTATTTAAACAAAACAAAAATCCCTAGCATAAACAATACAAGAAAAGTGATCGAAATTACTCAATTTGAAAATGTTATCTAGGAGTCAAGAAACTGAATTATTTAGGAAATGTAGGAAATTTCAGAGTTCTCTCTCCAAGAGTTTTGCTTAACTTGAATCTGAAGGAAGCAATATCAGTTCACCATAAAAATCAGATATCGGTTTAATCGCATTATAACAAAGATACTGACTAAATATTAATCTCTTTCTAACGTAGCAAAGAACAGATATCAGAATGATGGAGTTTTGAAGATATTAGTTCAATTCTTGGAAAATTAGAAAAAAAAGTCATCCGTAATCCATTTCGCTTTATTTTCAAAGACCGTTGGAAAGTTGGAATGGAAAGGTTTCAGGTCACTTTTGATGACGGCAGAATATTTTAGTATTTTTCATTCAAGAAACGTGGTGTCATCGAATGACAGCAACGAACATTCCTAGTGTATTTCTGATTTTTTCTTTATTACTTCTGACATCTCTCAGACTCACTCTAACTTTCGTCTCTCTATCACTGACTGAAATCTACAAGCTATCTATATGGAGTAAAGCCATTTTTGTCTACTCATTCTCGACATGCTGACATAAACATCACTGTCTACATTGTATCAGCTGTCAACAGGCGACCTTGGCAAACTTTTCCGTCATCTCGATAAAACATGTATTCAGAACAGACTGTCAGATTTCATGACATCTTACCAAGCGCAAATGTATACTTTCGCTAGTATATATATATATATATATATATATATATATATATATATATATATATATATATATATATATATATATATATATCTTTTAATGTCCTTCACGTCCCTGGTTCTTGCCCTTGAAATGAATGTTCACTTTAGGAAACAAAAAAGGTTAATACGTTTCACCCGCTCTTTCTCGTTGTCTCTCTCTCTCTCTCTCTCTCTTTCTCTTTCTCTCTCTCTCTCTCTCTCTCTCTATATATATATATATATATATATATATATATACATATACTCAACTCCTCCACACGAGCGGGATACGACATAAGGTCAATTTTTAGGCCGAGTTTAACAGTTTTGAATTTAGAGTTTTCTTTCTCGAAGACCGATTACCATAACAAGGTTAAAGAGCATAGTCTATCCTACTATTTACCCAGAGTTGGAGGAAGGACAGTTGGATTCTTCCTTTTACAAAGGTATTAACGCTATGTGAAATGCAACTAGCTTCGTCTGGATATTGACCTTGGGTCACCGTGTCTATTTCCATCGATGATAATAACCACTACACTATGAGCGCTTCATGGACTCTTTATAAATATGAACATTCATATAAATAGAGGTTTGTTAGCTCAATATCGCCAACGAAGAGAAAAGAACTAGTCACGATACGATAGAAGAAAAGAAAAAGAAGAGACAATAGGAAAATATATTTATTTAATTATCACATGAACATTTAACATATTTTGATATGTTTACCAATTAAAAGAGATTTTATCACTGCTACCATTTCTTATAGATATACATATAGAGATAGATAGAGGCGGAGACAGAGATAGAGAGAGATTGAGAGAGAGAGAGAGAGATAGGGGGGTAAAATATGAAATTTTGAAAAAGATACATTGCTCATTACTCTTTAATAATACTATAAAAATCAACATGGGAAATGTTACTAAATGTTACTAAATGTTACTAAATGTTACTAAATACGATAAGATATTTTATTTGATCAATTTCATTAGATTAAATCTATTTCTTTTCTATGAAGCCATCTGGGCAAAATATGGGGGCATATATATGATTTGTTAATTTCAACGACTCCGTTTTCATTTTCATTCATATTTCTCAAGTTGATAGATAGATAGATAGATAGATAGATAGATCTAAGTTAGAGTAGCAAAGGCACAGGGTCACCGGGGCTTGGTGATCGGTAGTTTTTCACCGATGCGAATATCAGACCAACCTCTTGTTCTGATGATAGCATCAGCGAGAGAAAGCTACAAATTCTCTTTCACCGATATTGAGCACTCTTTATTTATAAATATAGCGAGGTACATTATATATATATATATATATATATATATATATATATATATATATATATATATATGTATGTATGGGTTGTACTGTTTTGAAGACTATAAGGTCATGTTAGAGCCTACAGTAATGTGATTTTTCTTAGGTTTGTCGATTCTATCTGACTATAATTCTGTTTATATATTTCTTGGGGCGCACACTGATTTTCTCTGTGTGATCAAATTACCCGAAGAGAAACTTTGATAAAGGTTTAAAAACAAGAGAAAAAAAATTACTCGAAAAAAGGAAGGAAAAAGAAAAAGAAAACAGAGCTGAGTTTTGTGTCCCCAGCTGCCTCGTGAGTGATGTCAGGAGATTATGGCGAAATCTGATCATTGAGCTTGACAGGGCGTCGAAAGGGTCACATACTTGAAGGAAATTTAAAATCTGGAAAGCTCTTAAGTCATTCGTCCCTGTTCGATGCGTTCTCACCATTCTATTTGAAATACAAATACCTCTTTTTGTTGTTGTTGTTCTTGTTGTTATTGCTGTACTTCATAGACTATAACCAGTTAACGTTGACGTATATATCTTTTCAGTTATGAATTAAGGCGTTAATTTTAATTTGTATGCAATAAAATGAACGCCATGTAATATTCCATAAATTGGAATAATTATACGAGGGTCATTCAATAAACAAAGGGAAATTTTGCATAAAGAGTTGCCAATTGGAATCATAGTTTACACTTGAACTTTCTTTAGGGAAATAAATAGTGAAGGGTCCTTTCATGAGCCAGAAGACTGTCAACAAGACCATCTTTATTGACTGCTGAGCCGAAAACTGTTTCTTTTGCGGGGAGCCAATGTATTTCCATTCCATGGACACTCTTTTGGACACCGGCTTCTTGTAGCAAATCCATATTTAGCACATTTGTAAACATGTTTTTAATAAAATATGCTTCCCGTACTTATCACCCATTCCTCTGATCAAGCAAGAAAAATTCTTTTTGATTTTCAATCATTTTTTATGGCATCAAAACAATTATTTTTTACAGTATTAGAAAATTTTTTATAAACCAATTCCAAAGTACACACACACACACACACACATATATATATATATATATATATATATATATATATATATATATCATCATCATCATATCGCGCTGGTAGCACAGATATCCCTGATCCTCTCTCGCCACTCCTCCCTATCGTTCATCGCCCTAGGTAGGTCTTCAGGACAACATCCCGTATCCTCACATAGCTGCTGAATGTATGTTTGTGCTGGTCGTCCTGCTTTTGCACGGCCATGTGTGGGGGTCCATAAGAGTACATCTCTTATGAGTTCGTCCCTGCTTCACCAGCAGTGTCCTGCATGTCTGGTTCGTCTAACAATATATATATATATATATATATATATATATATATATATAAGTTTACATTTATGGAATATTATCTGAAAAAAAATTATTTTCTAATTTTTAAAATGACCTTTGTTGTTTGAAAGAAAATAGTTTTCATAACTTTTAACAAAGTGATAATTGAAATAAAAATCTTTAAAATAAAAATAGTCATCAGTGAATATAGGCAAAATTATCGTCAAACATGCTCTAGTGGGATGTCCCCGTAGTGTTATGGATAAAACGGTTGACTGCGGAATCGTAGAACGCGAGTTCGAACGCCAGTTGCGCTATTACGTTCACTTTTGGACAAATACGCCTGGGAAATGTATGGACGCGTTATCCTCTCATCAATGGGTTAAATAGTACCACCAGAGTCCTTCTAAAAGGATGGGGATTTGGCATTGAATAAACCGAGATGGTTGATATGCAATTAAATAACAAGCAAGTGCTACATTTAACATGACAAATCACATTGCAAAAAAATAATAAGTTATATTGCACAATTATCCCAGGAAAAATATTAATAATATTATACAGAATTTCTACATCAGAACTTTCATTTATTAATAATGATTTATATATTAGTTCTCTAAAAAGTAAAATATTACATTCTTGCCCTTTCCTGGCTATGACATTGCATCTAAGGTTTAGTTTCCAATTCTAGAGATCTGGTGAGTATACAAACCCCTTCATTGTAATTAATTCTAGGTCTACTCTTCCCCGAAATAGTAGTACCTATTAGGGTCCCATTTAGGGGTCAATTAAATCTGTTGATAAATTATTCAATAAGACCGTGTGCAAAACATGCTGACGAAACAACTGCATAAAAATGAACACTTGAAGGTACAATGAAAGCGATTCTCTAACCAAGTCATAAAATAACCCTAGAAGGGTTGACATGGCGTTAAATCCAATCAATCAATCAATCAGTCAAATTGAATTTATTTCATGATAAGTTCACAATCATAATCAGATTCGAATTAAATTTTACATGTGTTTTGCAATAATATCTTCTGGAAATAATTAATTTGATTTGGTTTCTTTGTTTAATGGCATATCAACCTGTGTAGGTTGGAAATAATTCGTTCAATCACATTCGCCTCTTTATTTAATTTTATAAAATTTCGACAAAATATCATTTATTAAAAAAAAAGTTTACTTTTCTACACATACAAGGTTCATTCAATAGATAAGTTGAATTTTGTTTAATGTGTTGCCAATAGGAAGTACTATTTATTGTTAAACCTTTATTCAAAGAAATCAATAGTGATGTGTCTTTCATGTTCCTGAAGATTGTCAGCTTGCGAGTTATTGGGATTCCACTCCATCGACTGTCTTTTTGACTCAGAACTACAAAACCCTGGTGTAGCCAATTTATAAACATTTTTAATTAATCCATGTTTCTCCGTACACATTACACTTTCCTCTGTAAATTTCTCATAGTTTACACTTCTCACTTGATGACAGAATGCTGTTAAAGCCCGGAGAACTCTATTGATTTACAACCAATTTGAATAGCCTGAAAACAGTTATTGTTACCAGATTAAAATAATCTTTGCTATAAACCAATTCTTAAAAATCTAGAGTTTACATTTATAGAAAAGTCTATTTTACTTTTAAAAATCTTTTTATCATTAAGGGTTTTCGGACAATTGTCTTCATCTTTATTGTTATTTCCACAACATTTCGGTCGATATGTCCTCCGCATTCGTCAGGTGTTTGTCGAACTCGGTAGCCTTCACGGAACTTCGAACTTCGTCCTTTATTGAATCAACGAGGGTCGCCTGTTCCGAAAACCCTTAATGATAAAAATCATCAAGCTTCGTCTCAGAAATTTAGAAAACTAAAAATAATCTTGTTTATTGTATGACCCTCATAGATAAATAGATTCTGCTTATTTATTGTATAAACCTCGTACATGTCTATAACTTTAACTAATAATAAATTAATTAATAAACGTCAACTATTAATTTGATATGCATCATATTAAAGAAAAACCAACTTTGTTGTCGTACTTTCGCTGAGGTTGGATATGTTGAGGTTGGACGTTTTGTCCCGTGGGTTGAGGTAATTATCACTTCGTGACGTGTTGTCTCACCGGCTAGGGATTTATACGTGTCTTGTTTGTATGCGTATGCCTAATGATTCGATCATTCATTGTTTACCGTGGGAGGCTTATGTGAACAATTGTTATATAGTCACATATGTAGATTCACATCTACATATATGCACATATATATGTAGAATAATTCACAGCGACACGACGATAAAGACGCATGAAGAAAGACACAGGAAGACTTCTTTAGAAAAATATATACCTCTCACTTTATTGCAAGGGTTCGAAAGGGTTGTTTAAGGGTTGCATGTGAGAGGATGCTGGAGACCGAACATAAACTTCATATTTTGACCCCACTATTATGACCGTCACGTTGTGTCTTTCTTGTTCTCCTGATGTTGGGGTCCACTCCATCGGGGGTTTTGCGAGGGCCCCCTCGGTCGGGTGTGGCCTTCCTTACCACATCTGGTCTCTACTGTCTGGAAGTCTGCTGGCAACTGCTTTGGCACCCAACTCAACTCAGTTAAATAATAATTCAACGCCCACACGATCGCCTACTGGATCTTTGAAATCGGATGTTTAATCGTCATCAAGCGGAAATAACTGTCATGCAGTTCAGAGGTTACTCTCTTCCGGTGCATCACTGTAGTGGCACAATGGGACCTTCACCTTGTCCCATATCATAAGCCTTAATCCGCCCACGCGATCTCTTTCGATTACTGGCCATTGGAATGTGTCACTTCCTTCCGGTGTATCACCTTGGAATAGCATTTTTGGGCCGGATCGAAGGGTCAAAACATAACACAATTCATTCAAAGGGAAAGGAGAAAATCAGAAAAGCGGAGTTAAAGGTAATACTTAAAGTATATTACACATTGAAAAAAGGAAACATTGTCAAGGGAAAGAAATCTGCATCTACAAAACTGATTATAAAAGAATAAAATAAAAATGAAACAATTTAACGACTGTTTTTGAAAAAGTGAAAAGGATGAGAGAAAAAAGGTTTGAAAATTAAGAAACACGTATAAAAAATTTATAGACTGATAAAAGAAATTGTATATAGATAATTTAATTGATGAAGAAAGAAAGAAAGAAAGAAAGAAAGAAAGAAAGAAAGAAAGAAAGAAAAGTTGAGAGAAAAAAAGGACGAGTGTAGAAAGAAAAATTGAATGATATAAATGGGGTTAAACAAACTTTTTAAGAAAGAAAGAAAGAAAGAAAGAAAGACTCTCTCTCTCTCTCTCTCTCTCTCTCTCTCTCTCTCTCTCTCTCTCTCTCTCTTTATGCACTTAGACTTTTTCTATCACAATCAGATGTTTAGGAGTTAAGAGGGAATCTATTTCATTTCAACGAAGGTCAGTCAAAAGAAATAGCTTTTATTTTTAATTAAGCCAACGACACGCCTCGAAGTTTTGAAAACAATACAATTCAACATTTCCCCAAAAATGTATTAATTTTTAAGGGTTTTCTTGCATGTCTGATCTCTACGAATGAACTCGAATCATTCGTCTGCACGCCACGCTCGGCGTAAACAAAGCAGTAACCCGTTATAAATAAACTACATAAACAAATAAAATTTATTCTAAATGTGAATAAGTATCTTAAGCTTTGGAGTTTAAATTTATTTTTTAATGAACGTCTTACAAACCGTATTTAATGCGGGTAAGTACAGCTCGTTAATATAAATATGTTGTTGATTTAGAAAGCTACTAAAACCAAGATATCTAGGTTACCAGACAGTCACCCAGAGTCGGTAAATACCATTTTAAAATCAACAAGATATAAAATAATTGTTTGTTATTCGTCAATTCTGAACACTGCTTCTCATATAAAAATATTTTATATTTTGGAACATTCCTGGTCATAATATGCACCGTATTTGTATGTGTCTATGCGCGCGCGTGTGTGTGTGTTTGTGTGTGGGTGGCTGTCTCTGTGTGTGTATGTGTCATTGGGGGAAGGGGAATGACTGTCTGCTAGTCTATACGTGTTTGCTGTATCGGCAGAAACAGATATAAATATAAGTCTAGGCGAGCTCTGTGTAATGGCTGTTGTCGAAAAAAATGGAATCGCCAATTGGAATTCGAACCCGACGAAGACTGTTTATGTTTCATTTCAAGCTAAAGCTCTGAGGAAAGACATGAGTCAATCT
>OY757918.1:2913014-3038014 GCA_963585895.1 Sepioteuthis lessoniana | reverse complement strand
TTTGTTTTTTTTCCGGATGCGTATAAAAACCGGTTCATTGATCTGGTGGGTAGAATGTTCGCCAATGGTGTTCAATCCTCGGTTGCGTCATACGAAAGACTTTAAAAATGGTGCATGGTACCTCCTTGCTTAACACTCAGCAATATAAGGTACGTATCGAGGGTAAAATGAAGCAATCCAGGGAAAGGAGTAGCACCCTCCCTCACACTTGCTGTAGTAGCTATTGAAAAGAGAGCCTTCTGGTCGCCCTCAACTACAGTCGACAACTTTACTATTATATATAGTGATAGAAGAACTGTAAATATTCTGGTATAAAAATGCTCTCATGGCAGAGTGGGTATAATAAAATCTACCAATAAAAGAATTATGAACACAAAATGTCAGGGATAGTCTTTTAGTCATAATGGCTAAATTGCTAAACTGTGACATCGCAAAAAGCAAGTTTGAAATCCATTTGGGACATTATGATCTCTTTTGGATTAAAACGCGTAGGAGAGGCTTGAAATCTTTATTGCAGCTTGTTATGAGTTAAAAAGTACTATTTCTGTCCTTTTCCAAAATAGCTTCGGCTTTAAATAACCTACGAAAGTTGATGTGCCATTAAATAAAGAACCGAAACCAGACCAAACAAATTTTTAAACTTTTAGATTTCATATATGTCACCAAATCTCTCTCTCTCTATATATATATATATATATATGGGCGTTAAAATGGTAGTGGTCAGACTGAGAAACTCGTGAAATCCTTTCTCGAGCTTCTTTGGTCCTTTAAAAATCCTTTTTATTTTGAATATGCAGATTACTTCTGGCTGGATTGAGGAAATTTAAACGCCCTAATTACTTAAAAAAAGCAACCCAGAAAACGCTCGATATATATAAATATTGTATCGACAGACGTGTGTATCTGTACACTATATATCAATGACTAATCAAATCCGATACAATGTCAGATAGAATCGAAGAAATATAACTGAAATACCAAAATTTTGTGGAGTATTCATTATATATAACTCAATTACGAGCTTCTATCAGATAATGATTTGGAAAAAATGTTTGAAAATACTGAGAAAACTATCTACGTAGCTGCATGGAAACTATATATATATATATGTGTGTGTGTGTGTGTGTGTGTGTGTGTGTGTGTGGTGCATGCGTGAGAGTGTTTATATAAATCAGTAGACATTCTCAAATATAAGCGCATATGCACTTCTAAAAATACCATGATATATATATGCATACTGACGTATATGCAAAAATGTAATCACAATAAATATATGCTTTTGAGCGAGTGTGTGTGTGTGTGTGTGTGTGTGTGTGTGTGTGTGTGTGTGTGTGTGTGTGTGTGTGTGTGTGCAAGTACAAATACATCTTTTTTAAAGTACATTTAAAACTATATGCGACCATAAATAAATGGGATATTTATGTATAAAACTAAAAAAAAATGACGCAATTCTTTACATATGAATATGTAGGTTTGTCTCGGATCAGTATGTTGTGCCTGCGCACCCTGGTCAAGAAGTAAAATCTTCCTAGTATATAAAGTAGCGTCCAAAACTAAGGGATACAATTTAAAAACCTAATATTTGTTAGAAATAACAACTGTGAAAAGCTGAAATTTTGACAACTGGTAGTCGTTATCATCCATAATAACACACTAAAATTTGAATCATTTGCAAAGGATAGAAAAAGAATTATAACAATTATTTATTTATTTTCAAATTTGGAACGTCCAAAAGTAAGGGAAAAAATTGAGAAAAACAATGTAAACAGCCAAAAAACAATAAAAATACATGTACAATCAATATTTAGTAAATGAGCCCTAGCTCTCAATGACAGCTGCACATCTTCGACTACAAGAACGAATCAGTTCTTGACAATCCTCGATACTAATTCTAGACCATTCTTCTTGAAGCTTCACCTACAAATCCTCCGTGTTAGTGGGATTTCTTTCCATAACTTTCACTCATAAGGTCTCCCAAAGATTTTCTATTGGATTTAAGTCAGGACTTTGCGGTGGCCAATCCATAATTTCGAAATCGTGCTCGCTAAGGTAACTCATTACCACCTTTGCCTTGTGAAATGGGGCATTATCTTGCATAAAGGTATCCCTATCGAAACCTGAATTCTGTATGATTGGCACAACATGATCTTGAACAATGTTTTTATAGATCTGCGCGTTTACACGAGTTTGTAACCGGACAAGAGGCGTTGTACCTTGGCAAGAAAACATTCCAAATACCATGACGCTTCCGTTCCCAAACTTGACAGTTTTCTTTGTACATTTTGCACTTAATCTTTCACCAATACGTCTCTTTACATTGTTTTTCCATCATTTCCAAATAAATTAAACTTGCTTTCATCAGTGAAAAATACTTTTGCCCAATTTTCATATGTCCAAATTACATACCTGTTTGCAAACTCTAATCTCTTCTTATTCTTCGAACTAAAAAGTGGTTTCTTCCTTGGGGTTCGATTAAACAGCCCTATTTCTTGCAGTCGTCTAGAAACAGTCTCTCTTGACACATTAACACATAAGGTACTATTCATAACCCTTTTAATTTCTGCGCAAGACTTAAAACGGTCCTTTAATGACATACGCTGCATTATTCGATCTTCTATTGCCGAGGTTTGCGGGGTGTACCTCTTTTAAAAGCACTAACTATTTTGCCAGTATCATTGTAGGATTTAACAACCCTGCCTACAACACTCTTGGAACGTTTCCCTTTCTCTGAAATCTCTCTAATGGTGTGCGTTTCCTTGTGTAGCTTCACAATAGCTTGTCTCACAGAGTAATCAAGTTTTTGGCGTTTCGCCATGGTGCCGATTGATGCAACGTTTACAAATGACTAAGTAAGACTTATTCTTTAGAGGAAATCAAAAAATTTGAATATAGCCTACTGTTTACATTGTTTTTCTCAATTTTGTCCCTTAAACTTTGAAATCTAAAGTGTATAAGAATACATGTATTCAGTAAAGCCATATATATATATATATATATTTCTCTGGTAGTAGTTTACTAATCTTTTTGTTTAGAAATGGTACAAGGTTGTATGAATGGGGCATCTAATGAGACTCGAACTCACATGTGAACGTTTGCTAGTCTAGCTTACAAATCATTACACCAATAGTGGCGCCCTTCACATGTTAGGGTGTCATTAGGTGCCCCATTGATACAACCATGCGCCATTTCTAAGCAAAGGCTAAGTAAATTATAACCAAACAAAATGCGTTATATATATATATATATATATATATACTATTTATCAGTCAATAGATGGGAAGCGAATGAACTCCCAGTTCCTCCAGCTATGGGTTGAATAGTACCATAACTGTCCTTCTACAAGGAGAGTGTTGGCATTTAATAATCTACAAATGCTGTTATGTCATAAAATAAAGAAAAAACTATATACATAGATATAGATATAAATATACGAGGGTCACTTCCTAGATTATAGATTTTTCGTACACTCCACATATTTTTATGGGCGTCTCTTACATTGAAATTAACCTACAAATCTGTGGGTTTTTTCTAGTGTAATAAGAAGTATAAGTGTTGTGCTACAGCAAAAACGTTCAACTCTGCCTCTTTTTTCTGGGTGAGGCTTAGAACTTTTTGTACGACTCTTGTGCGCATATATATATATATATATATATATATATATATATATATATATATATATATACCATACGAAGAGGGAAGATGGATCAAATACTACTCGTCCACGGCTTACCCAAAGAAACCGTCGCAGCCATAATGTTGCTATATAGATACACGAAAGTAAAAGTTCACACCCGAGATGGAGACACAGACTACTTCGACGTTGTAGCAGGTGTGCTGCAATGAGACACATTAGCCCCATACCACTTTATCATCTGTCTAGACTACGTGCTTAGAACGTCTATTGATAAAATGAAAGACAACATTTTCAAGCTGGCAAAGGAAAGAAGCAGAAGATACCCCGCTCATAGATACGCCGATGACATAGCCCTTCTGGCAAATACATCTGGCCAAGCCGAAGCACTGCTACATAGTCTGGAACGAGCAGCTGCTAGCATAGGCCTCCATATCAACGCAGACAAGACGGAATACATGTGCTTTAATCAGACAAGATGGAATACATGTGCTTTAATTAAAGAGGTGACATCTCCACACTAAACGGTAGCTCTCTGAAACAAGTAGACAAGTTCATATACCAAAGAAGCAGTGTCTCATCTACCGAGACAGACAGCAACACGCGACTAGCAAAGGCATGGACAGATGTCGATAGGCTATCGGTCATATGGAAGTCAGACCTGACCGATAAAATGAAACACAGTTTTTTCCAAGCAGCAGTCGTATTGATACTGCTGTATGGATGCACTAAATGGATGCTAACTAAATGTATGGCGAAAAAGCTTGACGGCAACTACGCAAGAATGCTGCGAGCAATATTAAACACCCGACAAAGCAGCAGCTGTACGGCCACTTACCACCCATCACGAAAACAATCAAAATTAGACAAACCAGACATGGGGCCCACTGCTGGCGAAGTAGGGACGAACTCATAAGTGATATATTCCTGTGGACCCTTTTACGTGGACGAGCAAAGGCAGGATGACCAGCGAAAACCTACATACAATAGCTCTGTACCGATACAGGATGTAGCCTTGAAGGCCTACTGGAATCGATGGACGATAGAGAAGAGAGGCGGAAGATGGTCAGGGAGATCTGTGTTGACAGCATAACACCATGATGATGATGATGAAATGTTCTATATTTTTGTTTTATATGTTCATATATTTTAAGTTTATATATTTCTATTTATTCACTATATTCATATATGTTTATAAGGAATTTTTATTAATCAAATTCTTAAGCTCAATATACATATTTGCTTTTCTGTTCACATTATAAACCGTAATTTAATTGTATATATAAATACAATTGCATGTTATTAATCAGTGGATAAGGTCAGCTGTATTAATAATACGATAAAATTTTCTTTAATGGCTGAAATTTAAATAAAATATAAAGTTGTAGAGAATATAATGAAAATAACTCAGGGAATAGTGACGCTCGTGGTTATGTAGCTTAGTTTTACAGACAGACACATAATCTTCTTTATAATAAAAAAAAACCTAATACTGATACATTTTTGATTATATGTAAAACAATGAGATATTTGCAGTTGAGACATCTAATACAAAGATTTCTACTCATCAATTTTAATTTAGATAGTATTTTAAATATCAAATATTAACTGAAATGATTTAAAAAAAAAAAAAGAAAATTTACTATTGTTGGTTCAAATTTTGGTGTTATTGCTTATTACTTCGGTTGCAGTTTGGTTATAAAAGCATAAAACCAACTGTTTCTTTACGCTTACATTAAACACAGAAGAATGTAAACCTCGCCCTCATTTCTCCCAATTTTATTAACATTTTACCAATAACTTACTCTTAGCAAATCTTTCCATTGAGTAATTGCTAATGCTGAATGTCTACTCATAATTGAGTCAACATGTAGATATTTCCATTTGGTGTATTATAAATTTGTATATATATTTTCTTTCAAGATGTCTTTCTCTGTTAACTGTAATTAAATATATATTTTTGTTAGATAAATGACTACCTACCTTTCATTTGTTTCATGTTCATGTGATTTTTCTTCAATGTATCTCAAAGGCAAAAGTAAGAGATGAGCAAAACAGTAAAAGAAAATGAACCTGTAGACACATCATTACAATCAGCAGAGACAACAAAACAAAATAAAGTTCTCTTCCTTGGAAAATCTAATTAATAATATAACTTTTCAGCACATGCTTAAATCTCACAGATGCTTTTATAGAGACACAGCGAAAAAGCTGCGGGAGAGAGAGGGGGGTTCTATAATTATAAATGATTAATGAGAAATAATAGAGTTTTCTCTTTAAAAACAGCGAACATGAATAAAAGAGAACGTAAGGTTCTCGATCCAACCAAGAAGAAAATGGACTTTTTAGATTTTTATTTGTTTATTTGTTTGTTTATTTATTTGTTTATTTTGAATGGTTACTACTGGGTGAATATGTTTGATTGTATATACGTTTCATGGCTTTCGATCATTGCTCTCCTGGTCAAGTAAAGAAATTTGCAAAATCGCTTCGTATCCGTGTGATTAAGATTAAATATTGAATAAAAGGAATAATTACACTTTCTTTCTTTCTTTTTTCTTCCTTCCTTTCTTTCTTTCTTTTTTCTTTCTTCTTCCTTCCTTCCTTTCTTTCTTTCTTTCTTTTTCTTCCTTTCTTTCTTCCTTTTTCCTTTCTTTCTTTCTTTCTTTCTTTTTTCTTCTTTCTTCTTCCTTCCTTTCTTTCTTTATTTTTTCTTCTTCCTTTCTTTCTTTCTTTTTTCTTCTTTTCTTTCTTCCTTTTTTCCTTTCTTTCTTTCTTTCTTTTTTTCTCTCTTTCTTTCTTTTTTCCTTCCTTTCTTTCTTTCCTTATATCTTCCTTCCTTTCATTCTTTCTTTCTTTTTTTAAGTTTCAATATTTTTTTTGTGATAGGAATTTAAAGAAACTTAAACAAACAATGAGCCAAGTGTGATGAAGTACAGAATGAATATGTGGAATCAAATTTTCGTTTCATGTTTCTCTCAGTGATTCCCTTATTAGTGGAGCCGATAATTTTTCATCACTATCAAGTATATCATAAAATAAACTTATGAATAATCACTTATAAAAAATCAGTTAGCGATCTCAGTCAATCAGTGCGAAGCGGAGAGTTGACGCCCAGAAGAATCACCCTCGCCAGTAAATACTAGGGACTGCCGAAGAGGAACTATGACCTTATAAATCTCTCCTGGTAATCTCCCTTTCCAAAGCATAGCTACAGCCAAAGGGAAGCTGCAACGCTGTTAAATTGAAGTTCTTTTTATTTACTATTGTTTTTTTTTTTTTCTACAGCGGGTACGGAAAAATCTGCTGACTTGCAGGGGCCTTTTCCGGTCATCGGTAGATCTGCAAATAGCGATGAATTCTTTCGTAATTTTCCAATATTTGCTTAAAAAGATATGATATATACCTCTCAAGTGACATTGGTAGTTCAACCCTGTTTTAACCATGCTTCAACTAGCTAATGTATTCATTTGAATTAATTTTTCGAAATGTTGGTTTTTCTTTTACGGCTGAATAAACGATTGGATATAGAGCTACCAAATTTGCAAAGGATACTTTTTGTATCTGGAAAAAGTTATAATGTAAGAAATATTTCAAGAGGAAATAGAGTCTCTTATCGAATCAGTAGGAAACAATTGCTATTTTAAAATATAACTCAATAAATGGAATTTAAATTTTCATAAGAAAAAAAAACAAAACAAACTATTTGTCTTACTAACATAATTATTCCTGTTTAATCAAACATTAAACATTGTTGTATCTGATCCCTCAGATAAGGTAAACAGTATTTCTTCCAAGTTTTAAGCGTTTCAGTACTATTGTATGGTTGCACAACCTAAACTCTTATGAAACACTTGGAAAAAGCTAGATGGGAACAACACAAGGATGATGTGTTCAGTTTTGAACAAATCTTGGAAGTAGTCCCCTACAAAGCAACATATGTACGGCCACTTATCTCTCATCTTGCAAATTATCCAGTTACGACATGCTGGAAACTGCCGTTGAAGTTAGGTCGAACTTATAAATCATGTTTTCCAATGAACTCCAACGCATGGACACACCGGCAAAAACTTACATTCAACTGCTCTTGGTGGACACTGAGTGCTGTGTAGAGAACTTCCCTAGAGCGATCGCCGACTGAGACGGGTGGCATGAGAGAGTTAAGGAAATCTGTGCTATTGATATGACTGATGCGGAATTAGGTTTTATAGGTGGTTCTGTAAGCTGAATATCTAAAATGACGTAGAATTATTGCTTTTTATTAATAAAAATCCAGGCAAAAAACAAAAATGTTTCAGTCCATAAATTAGTACCAATAAAATAAGTGTCAATCATAAATTAGTTTGAATAAAATTTCAAAAAATCAGAGTAAATGAAATTTTAAAATCAGTGTAAATAAAGTGTCACTTGACTTAAATGAAAAACATTTATCTACAAACCTTTAAAAAAAAGTTTTAAGACAATGATCATTTCATTAGATGAAATATATAATTGATAAACGTCTTTTTTTCGATAGGGAATTTATTTTTCCTAGATAAATCCGAAACGTTCGATTGACTGTTCACAAATGTTAGAGACTAATTTCTTTTTATCTATTTTTTCATTTCAAGGATTGCGCATGCGTGCCTAAATGCATCCGCGCATACATACATACATACATACATACATACATACATACATACATGTATAGAGAAATATATACATACACATAGTAGTCATACAAGCATACATAGATAAGCACATACATACATACTGCTTAAATACTTACATAAGTACATATATACATAGATACATACACACACACAAACATATGTACATGTGTGCATATATTTTTACATGCATACCATTTTGTTTTACTTTTGTCCTTGATGAACTCTGCATTCATGTTAGAAAAGCTTATTTTTAACCAAAGGGCAAATCAGCTATTTCATGTTTCTTTTCAGTAACTGGAATTACGTTTTGATCTCACTTAAGAGAAAGTCTGATTTTTAAAAAATACGAAAAAGAAATGAATAAAATTGACTCCGCACACAAAATATTTTACATGAAAGCTCAAACCTCGAATGTTTATTTTATTTCATTTTTTTCTTGTTTTGTTTTATGAAACGAACGAATCATTTTATTTTGCCACAAGTTTTCTTTTTTTCACTTCGAGTCTACATCGTCATCTTTGTAATTAACTTATCTCCTTAGTCAAAAAGAAAATGTATTCGATACTACTCCTCGTTTTGATCAACATTAAATTTAATCGTGTCTGCCACAAGACAGAAGATGATGATCTTTTTATAATTTGTAAATGAATTTTATTTAAAAAAAAAACTCTTTTCGCCTTTCAATGTAAACCTTCGTCCCTGTCTGAACACAAGAAAACAAAATACAGTAAAAGGATATTTATTTCTTCCTTTTTCTTTCTTTCTTCTTTGAATATTGGAAATATTGGAATAAGTCCCTTCTTCAATTGTTTCTATTATTGCTAACTACCTATTTTGGGGTGAATAAAGAGATTACTGAAAAGTTAGATTTTCTGAGGCTTAAAGGATGCTTTCGGTGATCAGCCAGTTGACATCAAATTATTTCCCATTTACAAAATATATCTTCTTCTTCTTCTTATTATTATTATTATTATTATTATTATTATTATTATTATTATTATCATTATTATTATTATTATACTACTTGTAAGTTTTTAACACAAGCTTTAGCAGATGGCATTTCACTGGATTTTGAGTGACAGCAATTTTCCTCCGGTCTCCAAGAGTCTTCTCAGTATTCTAGCCGATTTTAACAATCCTGTAATCTGGTTGGTCTCGATTCTTTCACCGATTTCCAACTCTTTCAACCCCGTTTCTAAGCCTTTTAATTTTCTTTGATTTTCAAACGATGATTCACTGGAACGGGGAAATTGAACAAATGGCAAATTCATTTTTTTTATTAACTCTACGTATGGTTTTCTGGCTGAGATGAGGTAATCCATCTGTATCTCAAAATCCTAAAGTATTTCATAATTCACATTCACTAGGACTGATTGTGGTTTGTGCAAAATACCATTTTGTAGTGTGGCCAAGTTTTACTCCCTTGCATTATTCTCAGTTGATCACCTTCCTCGTGTAGTTATGCCTAGTCTTGTACTCCTTTTTTGTCAGTTTGCTGCTTTAGCTTATTATGTGATAAACCGTTTCACCTTTTTTCTCTACACAATTTATATTTGCCGTTCTGTTGGTTATTAGTGTTCGCTTTAATATGACGTTTTGTACAATTAGAACAGATTCAGTTTCTCTCTTAGGATCTCCGTTTCGTAGTCATATCAAGGTTTTCCTGTGTGCAGTTTTGTCAGTTTGTCGCTTGAAATATCCATACAGTTGTTTTTCTTCCCATTTATTATCATTATTATTCCTAATGGTTGTATTCTTTGTAGTAGTAGCCACAGCAATTGCAACAGTTGTAGTAGGTTTATTCTAACTTTTTTTACTATTATTATTATTTACTCATTATAGTTTTTCACATTAGTTTTAGCTGATGGTCTTTCACTGCAGATTGAATGACAGCAAGTCTCCTCAAGTCTCCAGGACTCTTCTTAGTATTCTGGCCGTTCTCAATAATGTAGTAGTTTGGGTGGTCCCAACTCGTCCTCCAACTTCCAAGCCCTCCAGTCCCTTTAATAATCCTTAAGTTACAGTACCGAAAGCACCAATCACAATTGGTATAATTGTAACCTTCATGTTCCATAGTTTTTTTTTCAATTCTCTAGCAAGGTCGAGGTAATTATCCTTCTTTTCACATTCTTTCAGTTTTACAGCAAAGTCGGCAATTTTGCAAGCTGTATTTTTTTTGTTCTGAGTTCAATCCAAGGTCGCGTCATACCAAAGACTTTTAAAATGGTACTTGATACCTCCGTGCTTAACAATCAGCAATATAAGTTACGTATCAAGGGCAAAGTGGAGCCATCCAGGAAAAGGAGTAGCGCCCCCCCCAACACCTAGGTATAGTAGCTATTGAAAAGGAAGCCTTCCGGTTGCCCTAGACTAAGGTCGCCAACTTTACTTACTTACTTACTAGTATTAGGTCTGGTCTTCTGTCCAAGATTAGGTGATCCGTTTGTATGTCAAAGTCCCCTAGGAGTTTATGTGTGTCATATTCTAGGACAGGTGCTGGGGTGTAAATATAGCGTTTGTTTGTATGGTCAAATTTGAATTTCTTGCACTTCTCTCTGTGGATCACCTGGCCCACCCAGTCGTGTCTAATCTTATAATCCTTCTGCGCTAATTTGCTACATTCGCTTATTATGTGATTGATGGTTTCATCTCTCTCACCACATGTCTGACATTTGCTATTTTGTTGAGTCTTATCTATTCTCGCTTTGATATGGTTGGTTCTTATGGCGTTGTTTTGTGCTACTATAAGGAGAGATTCTCTCTTCATTTCCACTTGTTTGATGATGTCAGCTTCCAAGATGCCCAAGTATTTGTAGATTTCCTTTTCTCCGAGCGTTCTAATCTTGTCTTGATTTGGTAGTTCCAATCCGTCAGTCAGATGTCGTTTGCCACTTTTAATTTCTAGTATAGCACATCTTTGTATGACAAATTCTATTCCAATTTCCTGACAGTATATTCTAACTGCGTGATTTGGAGTTTCCAGTTCTTTTTCATTTTTTTCAAATAGTTTGATGTCATCCATGTACATTAGGTGATTGATCTTTTCCAGCGATTTACTAAGTTTGTATCCGGGTATGCACTTTCTATTATAATTGATTTTATCATTATTTTCACTCTACCTTATTTTTTCACAGCTGTTTTAACTGATTATTTTTCACTAAAGTTTGAGTGACAGCAAGACGCTTCAGGTATTAAGGGCTCTTCTAAGCACTTGTCAAGAACAAAAGCTTTTTAGACATAACTCACTGGATTTCGCCAACGGCGGCTGTCAAGTTTGTTATCTAGTCGCTTACTATTTATTGAATTGATTTCATAATCATTTGAAAGATAACAGCCCAATCGGCTGGGTCTGTACAATACACCAACTGTACCTCTAAAGCGTCGTATGTTCTGGATATGACATTAAACAATCAGTTGGTGAGGCTCCAGTAATGCTGGAGCTTAAGGGAATGCGGAGTACCCCTTCATTGCCATTGCTCCCAGGTCCACTCTGGCCCGGAGTGATAGTATATAATTGGTCCTATTTATTGGTCAAATAGATCTGTTTGATATTTAAACTGAGGGAAAACAAATGACTTATGCTAAATTGAATTGTTTGAAAGACAACTGGTTGATCATTTAACTGTTTATAAATAAATGAATAATGTTAGTGATACATAGCAACGCTTTGAACCATTTAACAATCTAAACCAATAATTAATATTGAACAAAATTATAAGTGTTCGATAGCAATGATTGGAACCATTTAAATATGTAGAAACAATGGCATTACTACTGGGCAATCAAATTAGTTCTAACTTATTTAAAAGTGAAGTAACTAATAACTTAATCTCTTGCATATGTATATCAATTTAAATGTGGGCAGAAAAATAACTGGTGTTAGATTGTTACTGTTACATAGCAATACTTGAAACCATTTAACTATGTGCAAACAAATGATTAATAGTGAATAGAATTATCTGTATTAGATAGCAATAATTGAAACCATTTTACCGTCTGAAAAAATGAGCTCAGGCACGTTGAAATATGTTATCAACAAAATGTGTTTTTAAATAATATATACCGGCCATTGGCCTAATGGTAGAGTATTAGTCAATGGTCCTGGAGACCGGGGTTCAATCTCACTTCGGGTCATAACAAAGACTTTAAAATGGTAATTGATACTCCCTTGCTTAACACACAGAATTATAAGGTATGGATCAAAGTTAAAGTGTAGCAATCCAGGGAATGGTGTAGCGCCCTCCCCAACACTTCAGCTATTTAAAAGGGATCCTTCATCTTACCCTCTACGACGGTCGCCAAATTTACTTTACCTTTATATATGTATAAAGAGGATTTAACATTAATTAACCAACAATGGTTGATATGCCACAAAACCAAACCAAACCGGAAAATAACAGGCAGATTTTTTCAGAAACTTGCTAAAAACTATTGACGAATGAAAACCTAATTCTCCTAAAAACTTTTTCATCCAGAAGTTTTTGGTTCATGTTGGAATTTTACCGGGGTTTTTTTTTTTTTTTTGGCGGGGAGGGGTTTAATTATTCTTAAATGTAAGAGGATGAATTTTAATTAAAATAATTTGTATTTTAATATTATTCTTGCAAAAATCCTCATCAAAGTGGAAAGGGCAAATAATCATAACAGTGAAATAATGATTAGATAAAAAGTATAATTATTTTAATTAACCATTAGAATTCTTTTCATTCTTAAGATTTTAATTACATGATTATTCAAGTAAATAATTTTAATCTAACACTTCTACACAATGATAATTTCTTCTCACACTTAGAACACGTAACAACAGAAATCTGAATTTCATATGGAAAAATCTCTATCTGCAGTTATCATTACAAATTCACAAGACCAACCAATGAAAATCGAATTTATTTATAACGGTCGACTCACCTAACTCGCTAACGATTAAAGCAAAAGAAGGTATCGTAAAGAGAAAGCCCGATGAGGATTGAAATCGAGACACAAAAATAATGGTCATCTAAACATGTTCACAAACCATTACTCTACCATGAGGTCCCCTATAAAAAAATTTTTATCATATCAAATTTTGTAAATTCTTTCCAGGAGAATAGAATGTTATTTGTCGATGGAAGGAGAGTAGAAAATTTTAATCCGTAAAAAAGATAATACTGTGTTTACGTTTACATAAGAAATATCGTACAAAAAATCTCTTAAATGGTGATTGGCTTTATAAAGAAATGGCCTAGCGGTTAGAGTGTTCGTCAATGGCCCGGGAGACCTAGGTTCAATCCCAGGTCGAGTCATACCAAAGACTCAAAAAATGGTACTTGATGCCTCATTGCTTAACACTCAGCATTATAAGGTACGGATCAAGGGTAAAGTAGAGCAATCCAGGGAAGGAGTAGCGCCCTCCCCTACACCTTGGTGTAGTAGCTATCGAAAAGGGAGCCTTCGGGTTACCCTCGACTATGGTCGCCAACTTTACTTTACTTATATATCTATATTTTTTGTTAAATATACGTTCACAAATAAAATTGAAAATAAAAATTTATTTGATTTGATTTTTTTGTTTTGCCTATTGTTTGTTTGTTTTGTTTGGTTTTGTCTGTTTTGTTTCCGGTTCTTTTTGTTGATTAATTAATCTATTTTTTTGTTGGGATAAGAAAATTCTGAAATAATAAATCCGTATAAATCAAGGGTAGACTTTGTTTTATTTTTTAAAAATATTCTTAAAAGTTTGATTATTATCATTATTATTATTTGCTCCTTGGGAGTTATTCCCACAAGAGTTTAAGTGACAGCAAGTCCCTTTGTGTCTTCAGGGCTCTTCTCAGTATTCTGGCCGATCTTATTAATGCTGTGGTTTGGATGGTCACCACTCGACATCTTATTTCCAAGTCTTCCAATCCCTTTATTAATCCTTCGGTGACTGTACTAAAAGCACCAATTACAATTGGTAAAGCCGTCACTTTCATGTTCCACAGCTTTTTCAATTCCCTAACAAGGTGTAGTTATTCATCTTTTCACTTATTTTTCAATTTTACTCTATGGTCAGCCGGGACAGCAAAGTCCACAATCTTGCAAGATCTTTTTTTTTTTCTTTTTTGTTGATTATTATTAGGTCTTCTCGTCTGGTCGTCTGGTCTTGATTAGGTGATCCGTTTGTATGTCAAAATCACAGAGGAATTTGTGTGTTTTATTCTCCAGGACAGATGCTGGGTTGTGTATATACCATTTGTTCGTATGGTCAAATTTCAATTTATTGCACAATTCCCTGTGGATCACCTTTTCCGCCCTGCCATGTCTAGTCTTATACTCTTTTTGAGCTAATTTGCTGCATTCGCTTATAATGTGATTGATGGTTCCGTCTCTACCACCTCATAAACTACATTTGCTATTTTTTTGCATCGTATCTATTCTCACTTTGATATGATTGGTTCTCAAAGCGTTTTTTTAGTTAATAGTAGCAGAGATTCAGTTTTTCTCTCTTAAGGTTTCCCTTTCTTAGCCACGTCCATGTTTTCTCATAGGAGATTATGTTTATTACTCGCTTCAAACGTCCATGATTATTATTATTATTATCATTATTATTATTATTATTATTATTAGAGTATTTCACATCAGTATTAGCTGATGGTTTTTCACTGGAGTTTGAGTGACAACAAGTCTCCTCAAATCTCCAGGACTCTTCTCAGTATTCTGGCCGTTCTAAGTAATGCTGTCATTAGGATAGTCTGTAACCGTCCGCCAACTTCCAAGTCCCCCAGGCCTTTTAATAATAGCATGGTCCAGATACTTATCCTTCTTTTCACTTTCTTTCAGTTTTCCTCTGTGGTCAGCCGGGACAGCAAAGTCTACCTTTCGGCAAACTCATTTTTTGTTGTTATTGATTTTTATAATGTCTGATCGTCTGGCCGCGATTAGGTGTTCCGTTTGTATTTCAAAGTTCCATAGGAGTTTATGTGTTTTATTTTCAAGAACGGATTCTGGGTTTTGCATAAACCATTTGTTCGCATGGTCGAATTTAAATTTCTTGTACAATTTCCAGTGGGTCACCTTGCACACACAGTCGTATGTAGTCTTATTGTCTTTCTGTGATAGTTTGCGGCATTCACTTATTATGTGATTGATCGTTTCATCTCTATCACCACATAACCTACATTTGCTATTTTGTTGCGTTTATCAATTCTCACTTTGTGTAATTGGTCCTTATGACGCTGTTTTGTGCTGCTAACAGGAAAGATTTCGTTTCTCTATTAAGGTACCCATTTTTAGCCACGTCCAGATTTTCTCTCGTGAGATTTGGCCTGTTTGTAGCTTAAAATATCCATATAGTTGTTTTTCTTCCCTTTTTTCTATTATTATTATTATTATTATTATTAAGCAAGAAGTAAAAACAATTTTATGAAAATTGAATCTATTTACCCAACTTGTCAGCCAAGGTCAATCTCTAGGTGGAGTACCATTTTTCCTCTCCTAGACTGGTAGACCTAATCAAAGCAGCAAAAAAAACAGTTTGAGTTACCAATTACTCTTATATAGTGAAGAACAAATGGATTAATGCTTTTTTCCATGGGCATTAGCACAAAATGAAACGGAATCAGCCTCTCCAGAATTAGAATTTGGCTCTCTGATTCCATTTTCCACGACAATGACTGTCATTATGATTGCTATAAGTTAAAATTAAGTAATAAGTTGATTTTCCGTAGTTTCAAGGCAGATAATTTACTGATTTTTTTACTTAATTTTATATTCAGTTCAGTTTAAGATTCAGAAACTAACTCATTAAGTAGAAAATAAAGAACATAAAATTTTTAATATTTTGTCATTAAAATAGCTTTCATTTTTTTCCTCATTCTTAGATGGCACAAATAACGATTGATTGATTAATCGATTTTAATGGCATGTCAACCCTTCTGGGTTTATGTTTAGAGGGTAACGAATCGCCTTCATTGTACGTTCATATCTACATTTTCATGTTGTTTTTTAGGAGATTTTTTGCCCACGAATATGAATTATTTTCAAACAGATCTACTTTACTTATAGATGGGACCCTGACAGTTACTACGACTCCAGTTCAGAGTGACCCTGTGAATACTCGGTACTCCTCAGATTTTCAGAACTGGAACCGTACCAACAGGTGCATTTTAGTGTTCTACCAAAGAAGGAATTCCCTTTTTAAGTGGGGTACCTCTCGGCAAAGTATAGAGTCAGCGTATTTGAAGCTCCCACCCTACACCCCCACTGGCAGAGCGTACAAATAAAAAGTTTTTCATGGAATATCGTAGACAACTAGATATAGCCGATCCACTTCAAATGGAATTTAGAAAGCTTATACAGTTGAAAATAAAATTAAAACAAATAGGCAAAGGAAGTATTATGCATATACACGCTGCGGATTTGATAAAGAGGTAACAGTACATTTTAGGGTGGTTCTATGAACAGTAAATAATGATCTGAAGATTAGCTGTTTAAAATACGGTTAAAAGGCGGACTAAAAATCCTGGGAGAAGCCGAGAAATGATTTTTTGTCGAGAACGAAAACTACTATTAACTATCTCGATATGGGTTTATCTAGAACTGTTATCATTGCACAGGCCATCAAATGTGAGGAAGCTTTTTGATTCAATGGTATCAGATTTTGCCTTCTCTATCCAGTCTCATTCGATGCTAACGTAAGATATATTGCGCATAAATTTCTTTAGTCGTCTAAATATGCAAGTCAACATAATCACCAGGGAAACATCATCGGGATTAGCGAGAGATACAAGAGTTAGCTGAAAAGTTCATAGGCTTACCAAGATAATCTCATGGAATGTAACTAAATGAAGTTTATTTTTCAACACTGTCCCCTTTGCAGGTTACACACTTCTTCCATCGGTGTTGTTGTGCTTGGATTCCATTGACCAAAAATCATCAACAGCAAAGTCTTCGTTTGTCCTTTTTAGCCTACGGAAATTGCAGCGTGACCTAGTAAAGATAGAGAGAGAGAGAGAAGGAGAGAGAGAAAGAGTAAGAGAAAGAGAGAGAGAGAGAGAAGGAGAGAGAGAAAGAGTAAGAGAAAGAGAGAGAGAGAGAGAGAGAGAGAAGGAGAGAGAGAAAGAGTAAGAGAAAGAGAGAGAGAGAGAGAGAGAGAGAGAAGGAGAGAGAGAAAGAGTAAGAGAAAGAGAGAGAGAGAGAGAAGGAGAGAGAGAAAGAGTAAGAGAGAGAGAGAGAGAGAAGGAGAGAGAGAAAGAGTAAGAGAAAGAGAGAGAGAGAGAGAAGGAGAGAGAGAAAGAGTAAGAGAAAGAGAAAGAGAGAGAGAGAGAGAAGGAGAGAGAGAAAGAGTAAGAGAAAGAGAGAGAGAGAGAGAGAGAAGGAGAGAGAGAAAGAGTAAGAGAAAGATAGAGAGAGAGAGAGAGAGAAGGAGAGAGAGAAAGAGTAAGAGAAAGAGAGAGAGAGATGTTTTCGTCTGCATTTGTGTTTTCTGTGTTACGAAGTATATTAAAAAAGGATCGAGATTTGCGGTTAAATTTAACAAGACAAAAAGAAAAAGTTTTTTTAATAGTTTCCTTGCCGGTCAACACACTTATTCCAGTGAGCTACCCCTGAAACTTATCTTCTGATATGGTACGAGGCTTTATTGATGTATTTCCTTTTGCCCTTCTGATCAACTAATATTATTCTTGAGATTACTTTAGAGTCTTAGAAACAAGAATTTGTCTTATAGAGCCAGTTCTGGTGTGTAGTATGTCGAGGGTTGCATTTACACAAACTTTTATCGAACCAAAAATATTTCGTTCAAAACGTATGAAGACTGGCCTTAACAATTTGCAAAATAGCTTTCAAATAAGTACAGAATCCTTTAACCAGCCGTCTACACGTGTAGATCTCTTGACAGCATTAGTTTATTATATAATCAACTCAGTAATGTACACCTCTTCATTTGAATCTTAAGTGTTAAACTTTTCTAAATCTAACGATTCAGTTATGATGTTTTTAATCACTTCTGGTATGCATGTATTTACCCAAACTCTCTGCCCATAAAAGTGGGAAAAATATTTGGATATTACGAAAAATGTATAATAAAAATGATGTTTAAGAACGGTTGCAGGTCTAGATCCTTCTAAACCTTCACAGAAATATTCGAAATGTAACAGCAACAGTTAACTCGGGGATGAAGCAATAACTGTCATCGATCATTGTTAAGGTATAAGATCTCTCAAGCGGAAGAAATAATGATCTTATTAAGCAACATAGAGATGGTTTGAGCTCCAGAGATATTACTAAAATGTTAGATATCCATGACAGTATCATAGGATCGATTATTCTAAAGAAGAAAAGTGAAATGCTAAGAAAATGAATCCATTGGTAACTGGAAAGGAGATCTATGTTGATTTAAGAGCGTCTGTGACATCGGTTACTCAGAGAACTATTAATAAAATGAACTTCACAGGAATGGTTTCAAGTTTCGTAATCCATGGTAAACGTCTTTATTAACGCACTAGATTCTTGGATGAAATTCACTTATGAGTATTTACATTTAATTATTTATAGAAGAAAGTTTGCAACAAAATCAAAAGTGACCTTTTAGGCCCTAAACCAACTCGTCGTGAATGGGGGAAAGATGGATTGACCATGATTAAAAGAAACATAATCCCCTCCGTCAAATACGGAGATGGCAGTATCATGAAAGTGTTTCATTGCTAATGGTACGAGATTACTTCATGTGATTGAAGGAATCATAAATGGTTCGATATATTGGTGAATTTTGGAGATTAATTTGTTATCTTCGTCGCAATTCTTATACCTTGAGAAAGATTGGGTCTTTCAACAAAATGACCACTCAAAACCACAAAGCAAATGTAACTTGCGTAAGATTAGTTCTGAACAATATTGGGCTGGTTCAATGAACGTGTCAGTCTTCATTTGAAAATTTATGACGAATAATGAGAGCGTTTGCAAGAAAGAGTGAGAGGTGAAATTTTTTTAAATGTTGTGAAAAGCTCGTGAAGGGTTATGAAAAAGGACTATAAACAATAATTGCAAACCAAGCCGATGCAATTAAGTATTAAAATATGAAATAAAAGTGCCCAACTACTTTTTTCATTACATTGGTTTTATTTCATTTTACATTTTATATTTAGAAATATGTTGTTTTTCCCCTTTCGTTTTTAGTATTTGTCAATTGGATATCTAAATACATCACCTGCGTAGATCTGACGTTGTTTTTTCCTCAAAAATTCAAATTATCATCATTGAATTCATAATTCCTTACTGAGATCTTGTACTCTTAATTTGCCCTTGGATTTCACAGAAATTTTGTTCTCATTCAATACAACAATACGTTATCTACGCAGTTAATTCAGATTTTACATCATTGAATTCCTGGTTTTATGGAAGCTGTGAATACAATAAAGAACGAAATTAATAGGCTGGACATTAATCTGGCAATACAAAAAGGTGTGAGTGAAAACCAACAAAGTTTTGTGATATTTTACCATACAGATGAGGTGCTCCGAGTTAAAGTTAATAATGTTTTGATCCCGAAACCATGCCTCACACCAGAATCATCATTCGAAGAATTCTTTTTCGCTTCACAGCTATTGTTTTTTTTATTATTCTTGCTGCAGCACTGGCACATATATATTACTGCACACACACACACACACACACACACACACACACACACACACACACACACAAACACACACACACACACACACATAGATAGATAGATAGATAGATAGATATAATAAAACTTTATTTAATGAGTCAATGATTTAATGTTTGATTTATGGACGCAATACACTTTAATAAAATTATCTGACAGACAGAAAATTTACTCTTGCCGTAAATCGTAACATTAATTTTTTTTTCTATTCTCATTAGTATTTCAATATAAAATTAATTTACATGCTTCATTGACTAAACACTAGTTAAAACATAAATATTACAGTCCTTTTACCATACTGACATTGAAGCAGACTGTGAAGTTTCTTGGATGAACCATATTTTTCGCAATTGAGGAATAGCTAAATGATAAGGGAGTTAAAATGATAAAAGAGAGAAAAAGTGTATGGAGAGGATTAGCAGGAGTAGGCAAGAAGAAAGAAAGAGGAGGAGGAGAGAACGAAGAAGAAAAAGGTGTGTTGAGAAATTATATATTAAGAAGATTTGTGTCTTCTGTTTGGCAAATCCGAATTACTTGGGCTGTTAAACCATTATTAGATAATAAGGATGGATTGTTTATCTGAAAGTACAAGCAGTGTCTCATCGACCGAGGCAGACATCGACACGCGACTCACAAAGGCATGGACAGCTATCAATAGTCTATTGGTCATATGGAAGTCAGACCTGACCGATAAGATGAAACGCAGTTTCTTCCAAGCAGCGATTGTGTCGATATTCTATATGGATGTACTACATGGACGCTAACTAAACGGCTGGAGAAAAAGCTTGACGGCAACAGCACAAGAATGCTGCAAGCAATATTGACCAGGTCATGGAGGCGACACCCCACAAAGCAGCAGGTATACGGCCACCAACCACCCATCACGAAAACTATCCAGATTAGATGAACCAGACATGCAGGACACTGCTGGAGAAGTAAGGACGAGCTCATAAGTGATGTGCTCATGTGGACTCCTTCACATGGCCGAGCGAATGCAGGGCGACCAGCATGAACCTACATACAGCAGCTCTGTGAGGATACGGGGTGTAGCCCTGGGGACCTGCCGAAAGTGATGGACGATAGTGAGAGGTAGCGAGAAAGGGTCAGGGATATCTGTGCCAACGGCACGACATGTTGATGATGATGACATAGGTTAAATCGTTCTAAAGGAAACTGTGTCTTAAGGAAACCATAGTATATTTTCTAAAAATTCTGCTATCAGGGGCATCATACACGTTTTTAACATGTGTTTCTGCAGGATGTAGTGACTGCTAAGTCAGCAGAAAAAAAGATAAATATGAAAGGTAATAAGCTATTTTTCGTTGGTTTATTGATTAGTTCAAGTTAGTCAAGGTTTGTAATTTTTGAAAGTCACGAAATGTAATTTCCAGTTTCTCCGATGTCCGATTATTAATCGATGTCACAATGGTCCAATAGTTATTACTGACTAGACTAGAAAGAAAAAAGAAAAAAAGAAAAAAAGAAAAAAGAATTAAAACAAAAAGAAAGAAAGAAAAGAAAGAAAATGTTAGAATTCATAGAAAAAGTTAAAAAAGAAGAAAAAAGAAAATGTGATAATTTAAAAAAAGATGACTAAGAAAATATAAAAAAAGAAAAAAGAAAGAAAGAAAAAAGAAAGAAAGAAAAAAGAAAGAAAACAAAAAGATAAAAAGAAATACAGAAAAGAACGAAAATGAGATTTTGAAAAAGAAAGAAGAATCGAAAAAGAATGAAAAAAAGAAAGAAAAAAGTGAAAGATTAGAATAAATTAAAAAATAGATAAAAGAAAGAAAGAAAGAAAGAAAGAAGGAAAGAAAGAATTACAAAATAGAAATGAATGAATGAAACATGGAAAACATAAATAAGAGAAAAAAGAAAAGAAAGTGAAAGAAATAGATGAATGAAGGAATGAAAGAGAGAAATCATAAAAAAGAAGGAAAGAAAGAAACAAACAAAAATGAAAATTTATAGTGAAAATACACACACACGCACGCACACACACGCACACACACACACAGGCACACACACACACACACACATACACTGGCTTAGAAAACCTACCGTGTCAGAAAATCACGCTGAATGTAATAAACAATAAAACGAGGCAGATAGAAATTAAAGAAATAGTTAATTCGGAGAGTTAAAGAGAAGAAAAAAGAAGAAAGAGAGAGTGGAATATTGACAAAAGAAAGAGAATATGACATTAAAGTGGAGAGGAGGAGAGTTAATAAAAAGCTGTACAGATATATAAAATCTCTTCACAGAAAATTGCAAATGTATATCTTTCTGATTAATGTCAGTTAATCTCCTGTTAGAAATGATCGCTCAGGAGACTTTTTGTGGGTTTTTTTTTCTCCCAGCGAACTTGGTAAAAAATTATCTTAAATAACTTCCAAAATCTAATTTTCTCTCAAACACACGCTCTCTCGCTCTCTCTCTCTCTCTCTCTCTCTCATTTTTATTTATTGATTTGTTTATTCCTTTGTATTTTTATCATTTCAATCCCTTTAAGCTGACACAAATATTTTCTTATTTCGAATTTATTTAGGTTTGTTTGTTCAAATCGTGGAATCAAATCACCCAACATGCTCCTTTCGATTTGACATTTGATTTTTACTCTTGTTTGATCAAATCCTCCTCGACTCCGACCCTCACTACATCCACCCAAAATCCACCACACCCACCACTACCAAAGCCACCCCATACACACCAAAATACAGCAAAAACCTCATCAAAAACTCTTATTGATTTATGTCATGATCAAGTTACAGTATTTATCTTCACACACACACACACACACACACGGAGGGAAGCGCATAAGCATATATAACTGGAAGGAAACGTCTCAAATTGGTGTAGTTGGGTATGGGCAAGATTATGCACATGTGTGCTTATGTATGTGAATTCGTGTATACTTCTTGATAGATAGATAGATAGATAGATATACATGTGTGGGTGTTGCAGATGCGAGTATATGTAGACGGGTGTTCTCATACACATGTGGTATCCGTGTGCGTGATTGCATATGTGTGTGGGAGTTTCAATATATATATATATATATATATATATATATATATATATAAGTGTCTGTATGCTTATATATACGTGTGTTTGCATTTATATCTATCTATCAAACTATCTATCTATATATATATATATACACCTGTGTGTGTATGTGTGTGTGCGTGTGTATGTGTGTGTGTGTGTGCGAGCGTGCGTGGGCGAGTGTTTCTGTCGGTGTTGCATCTGTGTCTGTATTGTCTGTCTCTGTCTCTGTCACTCTATATATATATATAGATTCAAGTACATATATGCATACGTATATGAGATGAGGTTGAGGAAGAAATATAGGAAGCGTGAGTGTGTGTGTGTGTGTGTGTGTGTGTGTGTGTGTGTGTGTGTGTGTGTGTGTGTGTGTGTGTGTGTGTGTGCGTGCGTGAGTTTTTGTACATTTTATCTGTAGTTATTTCATTAATCCCTTCTGCTTGTATATTTATTTTCTTTCAATGGAAATTTTTAAGAGCCTAAATCTTACTTTGAAACATTTCCGTTTGTAAATATACAAAAACTACACCGGCCACTCAGTTGTAGACACTGACGAATGCCATTGGATTATAAAAATAATGAGAAAATTTCTACCTCAAAAAAGTTGATACCATATGCGTCATAAATTCATAAGATACAAAAAAATGTTTCCTACTTTGAGGAAGACACGGAAAGGTTTGAAAAGATCCATGCTGGGAATATTTTTGCATGAATACAATCAAAGCAAGATGATTCGGGAGAGGAGTAAAGGACGAGATCACGGAATAGTGAAAACAGAAGTTCCACTGGGCCTCACAAATCACAAGGTTTTCAGAAAACTGGTAGAACCGTGCAGTTGTCGAGTGATATCCGAGAGAGTGGACATTACCACTTCGATATCCTCTATGACGATGGGAGGAGAAAATTGTCAAGCGATTCAGGACCACACGTAGAAGAAGGGTGAAATGAAGAACGAAATGGAAGTGCATTGTGGTCGCAGATGTAAAAAAAGATCAACCTGACCCTTAAGAGAATAAGGTAATTAGTCAGTGAAACTGCAAATCTATTGATCCTAATTTGTATTAGCATTTATGATTTTTTTTCTATAAACTGTCAATTGGTTTGATGTAGATCTACCAAAATTGGAATGCAACATCATTGGACTCAACAGAAGATTAAAAGCGAAAATGATATTTTTATCTCCGATAGAAAGAGTGGATCATATTTAGAGGAGGTCACTAACAGTCAAGTAAATAAATAATGTGTGGGTATTTATATAAATTTCCAAATGTTGTACAAACTTTAAGTTTCAAACTATCAAAAGAAAAGAAAATATAGCGAATCATATTTCCAACTAATAATAATTATTCTCGATTATTTTTGATGCTAATTAGGTTTATGGTTAGTTCTTCAAATCGAAGATATAAAATAATTGCTTAGGGTTTTGGATTTTGAATCAAAAAAATCTGTGTATCGTGCAATTAAAATTCCAGTTACATGTTTCATTTGCTTCAGTTTGGTATAAGATGTTATGTTGGACGAGAGAAAATATCTAATGCTAAACATTCAAAGAGAATATTGTCTGTAGCAGCCCAGAATAATGAACATTTGTCTTGAATGCTGTTGGAAATATATCTATGTAATTAATTTATGATACTGTTTTAACCCCTTAAATTTAATTTTTCAGTATATTAAGTTTCCGGTTTTCTTACTTTCCTTGTTGACTAATAGTGAGATTAGTCTTTAAGGTTTGGTTTTCTTTGTTTAATGGGATATCAACCTTGTAGGTTATTTAATGCCAAATCCGTTCTCTTTGAAGAACAGTAGTGGTACTATTTAATCCATAGCTGGGAGGATAAGGGGGTTTCACACTCTTTCCCAATGGTATTTGTCCGAAAGTAAACGTAATAGCATGACTGCGGTTTGAACTCGCAGACTACGATTCTGCAGTCCATCGCTTTAACCATTACACCACGGGAACACCCCTCAGTCTTTAAGAGGATCAGTATAAGGATTTACTCTTGTACTATAAGGGGTAATTATTTTATTATATTCTTTGATAATACAAAAATATCATTGATCTAAATTCTAAAAATTAAAAAAAAGTCAGTTTAATCAAATTTATATTTACAAGTTTTACAATATAACAGTTTGTCTAAATCAGTTAAAACACAGATGAATTCTAATATAATGGAAAAAAATCATAAAATTCAAGAAATTAAGATTTTTTGAAAGAAAATCTAGATTTTCTGAATTGACAGTTGTTGTTTTTTTTTGTCTTAAAATCCTTTTTTAAACTATTTTTGTTAATTTTTTTTCTTTAAACTTTCCCTTATCATTTTCTCAAATGATTAAACCCGTAATATGTCTGTAAGTATCAGCCATGATTAAAGAGAATGTTCCTTTGGATATGTTAACTCTTTTCATCATCTTGTCAGAATACAAATTGATGGTCGTTTTTCACGACTTTCCTATCAAAATATTAAATAGATCGTGTTTTGTCGTACAAACAATGGACACCAGAGGATAACATTAACCCCTCAACGACGTTCATTTGCTTATAAATCCTCAAAAACATAAGCCTCTTTCCATGTATATCATATTTTCAGCTGTTTTAAATAATCGGTCCTCACTCTTTCTCCAAGTTCCCAAAATATATTTCCTTTAATCTTTTAACATTAGAAAGTTACACTCATTTTTTTTAAAGGAGACTTTCTTCTCACACAAAATAAGACTGATTTTTGCATTCAACAAAAAGTGCAGATTCTTTAAAATTCCTTTAGTTCATTTGGTTTTTGCATTTTTCATAGAAGATGAAAATACGCACTCACGTATATATATATATATATATATATATATATATATATATATATATATATATATATATATATATATATAGTGTATCACAAAAGTGAGTACACCCCACATATTTCTGCAGATATTTAAGTATATCTCTTCATGGGACAACACTGATAAAATGACACTTTGACACAATGAAAAGTAGTCTGTATGCAGCTTATATAACAGAGTTAATTCATTTGTCCCTCAAAATAAGTCAAAATATAACCATTGTCAATATTTTGTGTGGCCACCATCCTTATCCAGAACTGCCTTTACTCTCCTGGGCATGGAGTTTACCAGAGTTTCACAGGTAGCCACTGGAATGCTTTTCCACTCCTCCATGACGACGTCGCAGAGCTGGCAGATATTTGAGACTTTGCACACCTCCACCTTCCGCTTGAGGATCCCCCAAAGATGTTCTATTGGGTTCAAGTCAGGAGACATGCTTGGCTAATCCATCACCTTTAACTTCAGCCTCTCCAGTAAAGCAATGGTCGTCTTGGAGGTGTATTTGGGGTCACTATCATGCTGGAACACTGCCCTGCTACTCAGTTTCTGGAGGGAGGGGATCATGCTCTGCTGTAGTATTTCACAGTACATGTTTGAGTTCATGTTTCCCTCAATGAAATTTAACTCTCCAACACCTGCAGCACTCATGCAGCCTTACACCATGATATTCCCACCACCATGCTTGACTGTAGTTATGACACACTTATCTTTGTACTCCTCTCCTGGTCGCCGCCACACATGCTTGAAGCCATCAGAACCAAACAAATTAATCTTCATCTCATCAGACCACAGGACATGGTTCCAGTAATCCATGGGCTTTGTTGACATGTCTTCAGCAAACTGTTTGGAGGCTTTCTTGTGTATCGTCTTCAGAAGAGGCTTCCTCCTGGAGTAACAGCCATGCACACCAATTTGATGTAGAGTGTGGCGTATGGTCTGAGCACTAACAGGCTGATCCCCCACCTCTTCAATCTCTGCAGCAATGCTGTCAGCACTCCTCTCTGCCGATCTTTCAAAGAAAACATTTGGATGTAATGCCCAGCACGTGCGCTCAGCTTCTTTGGACGACCTACCCGAGGCCTGCTCTGAGTGGACCACGCACTTTCAAAACGCTGGATGATCTTAGCCACTGTGCTGCAGCTCAGTTTCAGGGTGTTGGCAATCTTCTTGTAGCCTTGGCCATCTTCATGTAGCGCAACAATATGTCTTTTAAGATCCCCAGAGAGTTCTTTGTCATGTGGTGCCATGTTGGAACTTTCAGTGACCAGTATGAGAGAGTGTGAGAGCTGCACTACAAACTTGAACATACCTGCTCCCTATGCCCATGGGCCTAATAACACATGGGCTTAGTAACACTAATGAGTCACATGACATTTTGGAGGGAAAATGACAAGCAGTACTCAGTTTGGACATTTAGGGGTGTAGTTTCTTAGGGGTGTACTCACTTTTGTTGGCAAGGGGTTTAGCTTTTAATGGTTATATTTTGAGTTATTTTGAGGGGAAAATAAATTAACTCTGTTATATAAGCTGCATACAGACTACTTTTCATTGTGTCAAAGTGTCATTTTTTCAGTGTTGTCCCATGAAGAGATATACTGAAATATCTGCAGAAATATGAGGGGTGTACTCACTTTTGTGATACATTGTGTATATATTATATTATGTTATATTATAAGAGTGTTGGTTGTCACTAAGTCACTTTGTGGGTATGTGTCGAACCAAGTGCAATATAATATGGAGAGTGCTCAATATCTTGGATAGAGCAATTATATGGATCATATATATATATATATATATATATATATATATATATATATATATATATCTTGTATATATTTATTATTCATTATATATATATATATATATATATAGTTGTGAGTGTGAGTGAGTGATTTAGACAAACTTAATAGTGTAAAATGATTACATTTTTAAGCAAATTCCCATCTTCAATGAAAAACTTCAATGCTAAAAATCAAATGAACCAAACTATTTATAAAGAAGCAACGCTTAATGGTATGATTTTTGTAAATATGCTTTCATGACACAGTAAAAATGACACATTCTAGCGAGGTTTTGCTAAGACAATAACATTAAAATATTTTGATACAGCGTTTTAAAATCCAGTTTATAACACAATAATATTTCCGTTCCCACCGATCATTTAACTATTATACAATATTTCACATTATTTATTCATTTATATTAAAATAATAATAATATAAATTCTAAAAAAATAGAATGTGATTTGGCAGTGAACTTAATTGTCAACACAGACTGTCTTTAATCGGGTTCATAAAAAACTGAGTCAGCAAAATTTCAAATCACTGAAAAAGAAAAAAAAAATTCACCACTGAAATGGATAGTGAGACGCCAGAAAAGACGAAGAGAGAACAAAAATCAGACTCAACATTTTAAAGACGATGACCAACAAAATATTTATAAAGGTTAATAAAAACAAAAATGAAACATTTTTCTTCTTTTTAATAATAAATTTTTAAATTGTAATATATTGATAAAGTTTATGAATACCAGCCCGACTTTGCGTAGGCATTCATCTTGCTATTGTCATTATTGAATTTAATACGTACTTTAGAGAAAGTTTTTCATTCAAGTCTGTTTTTCCCATTTTCAGTGTTCCTTTGTCAGGAAATTTCAAGGAAATGAGCTCCAAAGAAAAAATTGATTCGTGTTAACATCAGTTGATGAATTTTCTCTCTACTTTCTATCTTTCTTTCTTTCTTTCTTTCTTTCTTTCTTTCTCTCTCTCTCTCTCTCTCTCTCTCTCTCGATATATATATCTCCCTATCTATTTATCCATCAATCTCTCTCTCTCTCTCTCTCTCTCTCTCGATATATATATCTCCCTATCTATTTATCCATCAATCTCTCTCTCTCTCTCTCTCTCTCTCTCTCTCTCTCTCTCTCTTATACCCTTCTTGCTCTTTTTAGATCATCCTCTCACTTTTTCTCTTCATCACTTTTTAATTTACTCACATTTTATGTCACAAATCTCATCTATAAATGGTATTTTCTTCTTAAGCGCACATGCTTATGTAAATTGAAAAAAAAAAACAATTTTACTTGAGAGTCATTTATTGGGAAAGGAACCTTTGTTCGTAAAATCTACATTTCTTGAAGAAAACTGATAAAACCTATTGCTCATAATTACCAAGCAAGTCTACAAGGTTACAATTTATAATGCTTAGCTTAGTTCAAAGCCATAATCATAAGACACACGGTGAGAATCAAACTCATTAACAAGATTTGTTCGCCTAGTAACGTGATATTGAGAGACGAAGTTAGAAAGGGAACGGGAGGCTAATTTCTGGGAAAGGAGAAAAAAAGAATAAGAAAAAGCTGACAGAGTCAACGAAACGGCCAACTGACCACTGAGGAGTCAGGCAAAAGCACTCCTTGTGAGCCAATCACGGCCAAATAACTACGGCAATCGAAAAGGACTAGAAAAAACAGGAGGTCCCAAATCTTCTACGCAGATGTGGAACAACCTGATACAGATATGTCCCCCCTCCAACACCAGGTGGAAGTTAGGAGACAAGACAAGTTAGACAAGTTAGACAAGACGAGACGAGTTAGACAAGACTAGGCAAAGACAAGAGTTGAACAGGGCCGGAGAAACGAAAATTACGACCCCCATTTTTATGTGATATCCGAAAAGAGTTTCACACCAGATGCTTAGCTTCGACAACGAAACCAGCGGACAAGTACATTAGAACTGCAACGGAAAACCAGAAAAAAATCCAAGGTCAGTTTCTGATCTCTCTCTCTCTCTCTCTCTCTCTCTCTCTCTCTCTCTCTCTCTCTCTCTCTCTCTCTCTCTCTCTCTCTCTCTCTCTCTCTCTCATACCATGTTTCTCTTGGTCCAGCTCAGGCGGGCGACTCAGTTTTCATACTCTGTTTCTTTCTCCAGACGACTACTTTAAAAAGTATAGTAGCGAATAAACTTTTGTGTTAGTGAACTAAGACAGGGTTTTATGTGTTCGACACTTGTCTCAAGGCGAAGTCACATCAGGTTGTCACTCCGGCTTAGGACTTAGCAATACATGTATAACCCGTTTACTACGTCATGGTACAAACATCTATTTGGCACCGTTATGATACAGTCTGGCAATCCTAAAAACTAGGAATAGCTTAGACTTGGCACGCGGCAACCAATATACAGCAGCTTGTGAGGATATATTTCACTATTCAGATGTAAGTGATCAGAGAACTTTGCTCTTTAACCTTTACACCACACTAGGTTCCTGAAACAATTCATAGAGGTCATCATCATCATCATGTCGCACTATCGGCACGGATATCTCTGATCCTCTCGCGCTATTCCTCCCTATCCTCAATCGCTTCTGGCAGGTTCTCAGGGCTACATCCCGTGTCTACACAGACCTGCTGTATGTAGGTTCAAGCTGGTCACCCTGCCTTTGCTCGGCCCTGTAAAGGGGTCCACAAGAGTACATCACTTTTGAGTTCTTTCCTACTTCGCCAGCATTGTCCCACATGTCTGGTTCGTCTAATTTTGAAGTTTTTGTGATGGGTGGTAGGTTGCCGTATGAATGCCCAAATCGGGAGAAACAGAAACCGGAAATCCAGCCTACACAACTCGTCAAACAGAAATGGACAACATGTTATAGATTTCATGACAGAAAATAGATTAATATGCCTCAATACAAACTTTCAAAAAAAGGAGGGAAAACTATGGACCAACACTTACGCAAACAATACTAAAGCACAAATAGACTACGTCTTTATAAACAAGAAATGGAATAATAGCGCAGTGATTTGCGTGGCTTACTCCTTATTCGAGGGTGTGTCCTCTGATCACCGAATTGTCACGGCAAAAATACGACTGAGCCTACGAAATAGGACCCGAACAACGACAACCGTACACTATGACTGGGCCCTGCTTAATAACAGGGTTATTAGAGATAAATATGTGATAGCATTAAGAAACAAATTCGATGCACTACAGGAGAAGACAGAAACACCTACTCCGAATGACGAATATGAGAATTTCGTCAACGCCCACTTAGAAGTGGCAGAGGAATACACACCAACTAAACAAAGAACTAAATCTAGAGTTCCAAGGAAGACATTAGCGGTTAGAGAAAAGCGTGAAAACGTGAAAACTGCCTCCAAATGCAATAGGAAGAACCCAAATGCCCTTAAACTTAAAAAATCACAAAATGAATTAACAAACGTATACCTAAAAGAACAAACAGAATTCATACTAAATCAAATTGATAAGATTAGAGACTCGATTGAAGATAGGCAATTCAGGATAGCATGGTAAACGATAAACAAAGTGAGAAAAAGGAAGAGCACTACCAAAACTAAACTGAAAGCTACCAACCAATAAGAATAAATAGACCTTTGGAAACAGTATTTCGAGAATTTACTCGGAAAACCTACGAAAGTTACACATGAACAAATCACGAGAATTATAAGTAAGCAATAAAAAATCAAACTAGGACCGTGTACTCAAGAAGAACTTGACTCAGTACTTACAAAAATTAAAAATAGAAAATCAGCTGGGCTCGATGAAATTCCCCCCGAAGTATGGAAGACCAGACAATTCGACGACATGCTGCTCCGACACTGTAATGCCGTATATAATCAAAACCCGATAGACAGATCGATCAAGGGGTGCATCCTCCCTTTCCCTAAAAAGGGCGACCTCGGATTAGCCAAGAACTACTGAGGTATAACACTCACATCCAAAATATACAATGCCCTACTACGTAAGTGCATTGAACCCAAAATTGACAACATACTTAGGAAGAACCGAAATGGCTTCCGGAGAAATAGGACTACGACATCACAAATTTTGACTTTCCGTACAATTCTTGAAGATGTACGAGCAAAAAGCCTACAGGCAACCATATTATTTGTCGGCTTTACTAAGGCCTTTGACTCCATTCACAGAGGAAAGATGGGGAAAATTCTTCTCGCCTACGGCCTACGAAAAAAAAACCGTCGCAGCCATAATGATTCTCTATTGAAACACCAAGGTAAAAGTCGGTTCTCCGGGTAGAGGCACATACTACTTCGACATTGTAGCAAGAGTACTGCAAGGAGACACACTTACTGCATGCCTCTTTATCATCTGTCTAGACTACGTGCTTAGAACATCTATTGATAAAATCAAAGAAAATGGTTTCAAGCTAACAAAGGAAAGAATCAGAAGGTACCCCGCAAAAACAATTACCGACGCCGACTACGCCGATGACATAATGCTTCTGGCAAATACACCCGCCCAAGCCGAAATCCTGTTCCATTATCTAGAACGAGCCGCTGCAGGCATTGGCCTCCATGTCAATGCACACCAAACGGAATATATGTGCTTTAATCAGACAAGATGGAATACATGTGCTTTAATCAAAGAGGTGACATCTCCACACTAAACGGTAGCTCTCTGAAACAAGTAGACAAGTTCATATACCAAGGAAGCAGTGTCTCATCTACCGAGACAGACATCAACACGCGACTAGCAAAGGCATGGACAGATATCGATAGGCTATCGGTCATATGGAAGTCAGACCTGACCGATAAAATGAAACACAGTTTTTTCTAAGCAGCGGTCGTATTGATACTGCTGTACGGATGCACTACATGGATGCTAACTAAACGTATGCAGAAAAAGCTTGACGGCAACTACACAAGAATGCTGCGAGCAATATTGAACAAGTCCTGGAGGCAGCAGCTGTACGGCTATCCACCATCATAAAGGGATCAATGGTTAACGTTTGCGTTATTTTAGCTCATTGGTTTAACTATTACAAAGACGCTAAACTTTGCTTTTTTAACTTGACCAGGATTAAGTGTTAATTTAGGTGGACGAGTATAACAGCTAATAAAATCGAATATCTATATTGTGTTATTGGACATGTATTATCAGTCCTTGATATAATACAGAATCGAATGCTATATCTGGTCTGTGAGAAACTCTTCGTCTTTTTAGTTTCACTCTCATCAGAAAAATGTTACCACTAGTCTATCATTTCTTTTGTGGAAGTTGCTCAAACGAGATCTACTCTCTAGTTCTTTCCATTTAGGAGTTTCTATTCGAAACCCGATTCTCAAAGTCTTAAAAATTTCCTTCATGATTTCTAGCTTTCCTTCGTTCCACGCAGACAATTTCTCCCCTAGAAAAGCTTCAACGAGAAACAAGACATTCAATAAGTAATATATTCAACAGCATATGATATTGTGTCCAAGATAAATATCTTATCATCTGAGGAACACCCCATCCATCCATCCATTTATATTCTTTTTTTCATTCTTCCTGAATGTTTTCCTTCTGGCTACGATCTTTACTTCAGGATTGATTAATCACTTATCCGATCTTAGATTAAAGTTTTGACTTAATGTTTTCTTTTTTTTTTGAGTGGGGGTTGTAATGCTCATTTATTCCCTCTCAACTCTTTATTCGTTAATGTTTAATTATTGAACTGTATTGGTCAACTGGATTTGCAGAGGGTAAATCAGAGTATAAAAATATCTCTAAAAGTAAAATGTTAACGTTTGTTTCTCTAGGTTATTAAATTGCACTTCTGGAGAGATTCGAATTTATATTTATTTTCTTCGATTTCAGCATATCATGGGAAATCAATCTGGAATAGTGGCTAACATTCTGGACTGTGATATCGTAGTTAGCAAGTTCGAACTCCAGTCGCACTATTACGTTCACTTTCATACTAATGCCCCTTGGAAAAACTATGAATCCCCGTATCCCTCAGCTAAGGGTTAAATAATGGCAATACTGTTCTTCTTCTACAAAGATAGTCTTGGCATTGAATAACCCATGCAGGTTGATATGCCATTAAGCAAAGAAATAACACTGGAGCAATTCAATAGTTTCTTTACGTCGCAAAGCTTCAGCACAAAATAATATAAACGACGAAGACAATTGAAACACATTTTTTTAAATCTATGAAAATTATACCATCAGTAACGTTTGCAAGAGTATAAAAAGAGAGACGGAGTTATATAACGAAAGAATTTTATTGTAGCTAAGCCTTACAAAGTTGTTTTAAAATTAAGATTGGCGCTGATAATAGGATTGATACGTCAGAAGACCTCAATGAATATCAGATGGAGAGTACGACATTCACTCGTTGTGACCCTTAAAACGAGAAAGATGTTCTTCGGTAGTGACACCCTCAGCGGAGCCATCCATGTTAAGTCCTACCTGGAAAAACGACTTGAAATTATCTGGTACAGCCATTCCAATTGGTTTACCGCATCCAGAAGGTAAGTTTTGTGTGTTCCGAAAGACAAAAGATTAAGATAAAACTCAGGGTTTTAAATGTGTGCACACAGATAGTGGTGCAATTTGTAACCGACTGAAGACGAAAGCTGCAATCATCAGCCGAAAAATGAATAGATGCCATGTTCCAATAGCTGCACTTTCTGGGAAAACAAAAGACAACAGAAGAAATGGGAGTGTGCCTATGCTTTCTTCTGGAAAGCAAAAGCTGATGATTATACAAGGATTCATGGAGTTGAGTTTGCAATCATGAATCAGTTCTTCAAATCACTTCTGAACGCCTTGCCACCATCCATCTCACGATTATCAAAAACCAAATGACAATAATCTTGGGTGTTTATGTCTTCACTAAAGATTCTAAAGAGGACGTAAAAGTGACCTTTTATCTCCGCCTGGATGAGACACTATCAATAGCCATAGCAAGAAAATATTTTTTTTTAGAAACTTCTTCTGTCTCCCCTTAAGAAACAAGTCTTTGCATGGATTTGTTTAACAAAGAGATGTTGTTGCTCAAACAATCACTATACGATCCTTGATTGATACCTCTCAGAATCCATTGGAGTTCAAGGCAACTGGAGACAAATTCCTAGCTGTTCTGATTCTTTCTTAGAGTCAGCCATTACCCTCCACTATTAAAGACTTGATTTTCTGTTATAAGCGGGTGGTGTTCTTTTAGCCTTGTTTTAATTGGTAGTGGAGCTTTTTACCCGTAATCAGAGATTTGGTTTAAAGGCATCAGGGAATAACAACATATCGGTGGGCATTTAAGCTACGTCCAAGGGGTACATTGATGTTCCCTAATTTCCTATAGTTTAACCTAAGACCCCAAAGTGCCCAGTTTCCGTGTGTGCCCATTAAAAGGCATTGGAAGTGTTCTGAAATTGGAATGGCTGTTGGCCGGTATACATACGTGGTGCTTTCAATAAGTTTCCAGATTTTTTTGTACAAGCATTTAAAATTGTCGTAGACTCTTGAAAATTAAGTACGTTATTGCTATACATCTTATGAGATGACTAATTTTTATGATTTCAGGTTCAAATGAACAGCTATAGCAGGAATTGGAATACACCCTACTAAAGCCTGATTGTCACAGCTGGTGAATTTCAAAAATGCAATCTGGACGTAAGGACACTTTAGAAGAACGATATGCAATTAAATTCTGTTTTCAACGTAGAAAAAATGCCACTGGAATGTATGGAATGCTTCAGACTGCTTTTCGACCATCCTGCATTTATCAACCATCAGTTTTTAAGTGGCATAACAGATTCAAGGAAGGCAGGGAGTCTGTGAGGGATGATGAGAGGTGTGGGAAGAGTAAGGAAGTCAATAGACTAGAGTTGATTGGCCAAAGGATTAAGGTTAGGTTTAGGGTTACTATGTTGAGGTTTTAAGGAAGTTCAGGAAGGGATTCCGTCGGAAGAGGCCAGCACTCTTCAAATCGGGTCAGCAGCATTTCTACCATGACAATGCACCAGTCCACAACTCCTTCCTTGTCACAGACTATTTGACCAAGATGGGCGTCAAGACAGTTCCTCACCGTCCCCATAGTCCAGACCTTGCTCCGTGTTATTCCCTAAGCTTAGAGGCTGTCATTATCTGACAATTGAGGAGATGAAAGAGGCTGTGACGAAGGTCATTGACACGCTCACACAAGAGGTTTCTATGGGGCCTTCCAGAAGTTGTTGGAACGGCACAACAAGTACATTGCAGCCAGAGAAGATTACTTCGAAGGTTACTAGAGTTTCATGTGTGTACTATCAATAAGGCTCCCTTTTCGATAGCTACTACACCAAGGTGTAGGGGAGGACGCTACTCCATTCCCAGGATTGCTCCACTTTACCCTTGAACCGTACCTTATAATGCTGAGTGTTAAGCAAGGTGGTATCAAGTACCATTTTTTAAAGTCTTTGGTATGACTCGACCTGGGATTGAACCCAGCTGGCATTGGCCTCCATGTCAATGCAAACAAAACCGAATATATGTGTTACAACCAAACGGGCAACATTGCCACACTAGACGGAGCCTCTCTGAAACTAGTCAACAAATTCACCTACCTAGGAAGCAGCGTCTCATCAACCGAGAAAGACATCGACACACGACTGACTAAGGCATGGGCAGCTATCGATAGGCTCTCGATCATATGGAAGTCGGACCTAACTGATAAAATGAAACGCAGTTTCTTCCAGGCAGCGGTTGTGTCGATACTGCTATATGGATGCACCACATGGATGCTTACGAAGCGGCTGGAAAGGAGGCTGGACGGAAATTATACAAGAATGTTGAGAGCAGTATTAAACAAGTCCTGGCGACAACACCCCACGAGACTCCAACTATACGGACACTTGCCCCCCATCACAAAAACTATACAAGTTCGACGAACCAGACACGCAGGACACTGCTGGAGAAGCAAGGACGAGCTCATAAGCGATGTACTCCTGTGGACCCCCACACATGGATGTGCAAGAGTGGGACGACCAGCACGAACCTACATACAGCAGCTGTGTGAGGACACGGGATGTAACCCTGAAGACCTGCCGGAGGCGATGAATGATAGGGAGAAATGGCGAGAGACGGTCAGGGATATCCGCGTAGGCGGCGCGACATGATGATGATGATGACTATCAATAAAAGTGCCCATACCAAAAAAGTCTGGAAACTTATTTAATGATCCTTGTACATATATATATATATATATATATATATATATAGAGAGAGAGAGAGAGACTTGTGAATGCAGACACACATGCATACGTACATAATGAAAAACATGGGGTTCATGCATACATCAGGGTCATGGGATTAGTGACGACTGGTGATCTGAAAAGGTAATTGTGTGATAGATGACTGTTGACCTTGCAAGAGGATTCATACGCCCTTTAACAAGGCTGGGGGAAAGCTAACCATCCACCACACTCGATAAAACTGGCGCAGAGACTAGTTCAGTTTCCGATCACCCTTCCATAAAGTAGTGGGTTGCATGGTATCAGTTGCACAAGTTTGTGCTTTGTTTATAAAAAAGGATAATTATGCTTTGCGTATTTCATTAATGATTAATTTCCTGGATACAAAAACATTCATATAGATATCACTTCGTAAGTCTATAACTCTCTCCCTCTCTCTATATATATATGTGTATATATATATATATATATATATGTGTGTGTGTGTGTGTGTGTGTGTGTGTGCATACATTTATGTAAATAAATACATACATACACACGCAAATATATATATATATATATATGACGTATTCTTCAGTGCAGTCAATCCGGAGTCGGGAATAATTCCGCCAGGACAATTAGATTAAAACTTCGAATATTTAAATATTCCTGGTAAAGAGCTCAATGTAAATGACATCACAAAGCAACAACTCCTTTGAGAAAAACTGACCGGATTTTATTTTTTCCTAAAGATATATATATATATATATATATATATATATATATATATATATGCAGTATAATTCAATTAAAGCAGCAACAAATTAAGTTGTAACCAAAAGATTCATACAGTATTTAAATCCCTAAACAATTCAGCGTGGAATTTCGTTTAATTCTCTTGTTTTTGTTTTTTTTTTAACAAGAGATTACTTGGCAGGTATTTGACTATTTGTTACTGATCAATGTAACATCATTGTTATTATTATGATAATGATGATGTTTGGATTATTCTGATTATCATTTTATTTTCAACTTCACTTTCGTTGACTTATTTTCTTTCACCCAAAAATTAGGTGGAAGGAAAGTTGTGATTATTTGCATTTTATGTATTTCTGTCTTTTGTTGCTTCTTTTAGGTGATATTTTACCCTTCTAAGGAATAGTTCCGTTGAGTGCTTTTTTTTGTATTTTATATTGGCCCAGACTGCCTAGTATCTGGTTATTTTGGTTATATATACCTTTCTTCATCATACACAGAACTCCAACCATTACTAGCGCCGTGGTAGTTTTTAGGTGCCACTCTTTTTAATTTCAATTAACAAGTCTTTTCATCCATTTTATTATATCTTTGACTAATATTTTATAATCTGTTGTCAGTTACTTATCAGTTAATAGACAGGTTTTTCCTTTATATCCTTAACCACTTTACTGTGATTTATTGCACTTTATTCTTCTATTAAATAGCAAAGTCCTAGATTATTGCAGCTCCTTTTGCTTCGGTTGTGGGTTTTGGTTGGTCTTCACACTACTTTTCGCAATCCAATATTTTACAGTATTTGTATACTTTCTTGTACATATGATGTCTTATTCAACATGTCTTTATTTATATTCTGTCGGTGTAAAAAATGGGCAACCAGATACTAATTGGTCATTTGATTTAGCTTTTTGTGCGCACAGTCTACTTATTGGGTTTGATCAGATTTTTATAGTGTTTGCTTCATAGTTTCTAGTTGCTAGGAATGTGGCACCATAATGTGTATTCTGGTATATATATAAATATATATATATATGTATGTAAGCGTATGTATCTCTGTGAGTTATCTTCAGCATCTTTTTGGTCATACTAGATTTTCTGGATGATCCTTTTTTTATTCAATTTGGTGTAAAGACCACACAAAGTGCTAGTCCCGCGTGAACCTGTGAGACCAGACGTCAGGGGCGAAAAAGACGAAGGACGTTGCTCAGTTAGGAATGGACTCCGGCAGTAAGAGAGTCAAACAATCAGGACAGAGACGCAGACAGAGAAACGTCTCGTGAAGTCAGAAAGCAGCACGGGGTAAGTGAAAACGATAGCCAGTCAGAATTTTTAATGTTGAATATGTTTACACGGTACCAAATGTAGTGCCATCGCTTGGCCATGGATTTTCAGAGTCGAATCCTGTTTATGGCTGCACCATGTTTTTTTTGTGGGGGGTCGAATCCTGCGTGTCGTGGATTTTCAGGCTCGAATCCTGGTTTCGTGTGGGCCCTTATCTTGGGCACGGTACAAAATATAGTTCTATAGTTTGGCCCGGCAGCAATTATAACACTATCGCTTCGTCCAGTACCAAATGCGCTTCCAGATAGCTTGTTTATCAATTTCTTCTGAGCCCACGCTGTGGTTGAGAGATCCACTGATAGGGAATGAAGCAATCCATCCGGAACTTCTGACGGTCGGGGTGATCTGTTGGAACAAATATGCCAGGGAGTTGGCAACTCAAAAACAAGAACTCTCCGTCAACAATTAACAATCATTTACTGTTCGATGTTAAGACTGTATACAGTAGCAGGAGAGAGAGAGAGAGAGAGAGAGAGAGAGAGAGAGAAAGAAAGAATCTGTAAGGGTCTATGAACTGACAGAAAGAGACACTCCCCAGCCTAACCGAACTTTCTAAACACAAACTTCTGACAACAGACCGACTGATTCCAACTGACCGACTAACAACTTTCACAAAATTCGCTAATTTTTATATATCTAAATATATCTGGATATCGGTTGGGTGATGTCATCTTGGAAAATTATTGCGTCATCTCTCACGTGTCCCAAATTTACTGTTTTCATTTCCCCTATAAAACCTTTGACAAGACATGAATCCATTTTGTTTACATTTTTGTCTTTCTAAAAATAGGAAAGCTGCAGGGCTGGACGAAATTCCCCCGGAAGTATGGAAGACCAGACAATTCGACGACATACTGCTCCGCCACTGCAACACAGTATACAATCAAAATCCGATAGATAGATGGATGAAGGGATGCATACTCCCCTTCCCTAAAAAGGGGGACCTCGGATTAGCCAAAAACTACCGAGGCATAACACTTACATCCATAGCTGCCAAAATCTACAATGCCCTACTACGAAACCGAATAGAACCCAAAATCGACAACATACTTAGAAAAAACCAAAATGGCTTCCGAAGAAATAGATCCACGACCTCACAAATATTAACCATCCGCAGAATCCTTGAAGGTGTACGGGCAAAGAACCTACAAGCGACATTAGTATTTGTCGACTTTACCAAGGCTTTCGACTCCATTCACAGAGGAAAGATGGAACAAATCCTACTAGCGTACGGCATACCTAAAGAAACCGTAGCGGCAATAACGATTCTCTATAGAAACACTAAAGTAAAAGTACGATCACCGGATGGAGACACAGAATACATTGACATTGTAGCAGGAGTACTACAAGGGGACAAGCTGGCCCCGTACCTATTTATCATATGTCTAGACTACGTACTTAGAACATCGATTGACAAAATCAAAGAGAATGGCTTCGAACTGACGAAGAAAAGAAGCAGAAGATACCCCGCAACAACAATTACCGACGCCGACTACGCCGATGACATAGCGATACTGGCAAATACACCTGACCAAGCCGAAACTCTTCTGCATAGTTTGGAACGAGCAGCAGCAAGCATAGGCCTCTATGTTAATGCACACAAAACGGAATATATGTGCTATAACCAAACGGGGGACATCTCCACTCTAGAAGGAACCCCACTTAAACTAGTAGACAAATTCACGAACCCTGGAAGCAGCGTCGAATCAACCGAAAAGGACATCGAAACGAGGTTAACGAAAGCATGGACAGCTATCAATAGGCTATCGATTATATGGAAATCAGACCTAACCGATAAAATGAAACGCAGTTTCTTCCAGGCAGCGGTCACATCGATACTGCTATATGGATGCACTACATGGACGCTAACAAAACGGCTGGAGAAGAAACTAGATGGCAATTACACAAGAATGCTACGTGCAATCCTGAACAAGTCCTTGCAGCAACACCCCACAAGACACTAAATGTACGGCCACCTGCCCCCTATCACGAAAACTATTCAAGTTAGACGAACCAGACATGCAGGACACTGCTGGAGAAGCAGAGATGAACTCATAAGAGATGTACTCTTATGGATCCCCACACATGGCCGCGCAAAAGCAGGACGACCAGCTCGAACGTACATTCAGCAGCTATGTGAGGATACAGGATGTTGTCCTGAAGACATACCTAGGGCGATGAACGATAGGGAGGAGTGGCGAGAGAGGGTCAGGGATATCCATGCTACCAGCACGATATGATGATGATGATGATGATGATGATGATGATGATGATTGTTTGTCATTATGTACTCGCTTAAACTTTCCAATTTGACTTCCATTTCCGCTCAAAGATTTTAGCTAACATAACAGCTAACGGAAAAACTCGTGGCCCAACGAAAACAGAAAATAAAATAATTAATCATCACGGAAATTGTGTTACATCTTACGTTTTGCCGTCCTCAATTCCGTGTTTTGTCTTTTCTTCCTTCCTCACTTTATTTGTTGTTATTTTATTGTCATTTTTGTTCAACTTGTGAAATGCTAACTCAGCTTGGTGTGACAGGAAATAACGGGGTACTCACTAGACAGATGAACAATCGAACAACCAACTCAATCTGCTGAGTGGGTGTTTCCACTTATCGTCCATATAAGGCAATTTTCAATTGATTTAGTTCTTTTGTAAGACTACCGTTCTCAAATAGACGTTTCTTATACAACGAAACCACATAGACGTTTGCACCACTACAGTTCTAACGGTTCTATGCCTTTAGCTCCTGTAGGACCCCCATTGTAACCTTGCCATGAGAAAAAGTCTCGAACACACAAAACACAAAAATAGAAACGTTTATTCACTTCTACACTTCTAAGTAGACATCGAGAAGAGCGAAACAGTGTATGAAAAATGAGTCTACCGCTTTAGCTAGACAGAGAGAAATAAAACGTCGTGAAGGAAGAAAGAGAAGACGCAGACCTTAATATTATCTTATTAGTTTTCTCTTGTTACTCTCGCACGTGCTTGCTCGCGGCTTCCGTCTTCACGCGTTCAGAGCATAAAAGACTCCTTCACGGAGCTCACCTAAAATGGGTGCCGTAATCTTCGGCCGTCTTCACACCATCTTGGCTAATGTAAAACTCTTCGTTTTCCTCTTTTCTATCCTACACCCACCCCAAAGTTTTTTTGCTTGAGCTTCTTTCCACCAATCATTGCCAGGGGTTGATTTTCTGCTGATACATTTCTATTTTTAACTTGGGTGTCTGCCGCTATGCCGACCCAGACTTGAGGAATCTCTAAGTCTATAGCTAGGAAAGCACTTATTGCTTAAACAATTACCCGGTGTCCCTAATTATATTCAACTTATATTTTTGCTTTTTACTTTGGTTTTTTGTTGCTTCTGTTACTTTATATTTTATGTCTATTTCTTTCGGTACGAAGTAAAGCTGTTTAAAAATTTATTACTTTCTTTGCAAATCGAATATTTTTTTTCTTTCGCTTCTCATGTGTTTTTTTATTAACTGTAATATCAAACCTGCTGTAGTATCTAAACATTTATGGAATCTCATAATTAATTTGTTGTTTAATTCTAGTTGAATTAAGCCTCTTCCACAATTTTCTCTTTTATATCTGCTCTTGGGTGATGTATTCTGTTGCAGGTTATTTGTCTCTCTACTTTAGTATCCATCTGTTTTATTTCAGCTAACGTCCAGTTTATTATAATAAAACTGTATCCCCTAACTGGTATTGCTATGGTGATATTGGTTATGACTTTATTTTTAGCATATATCATTAAAGTGTCCACGTAGAGTTGGTTTATTTTTTGTAGTAGTTTATCCATAGTCTGCGTTTTTAAATTCTATGGATAGACGAATTGGTATCTATACTAAAACGAAGAGGAGAAAGAGAGTCTCTTTAGAAGATTCCATTATTAAAATTCAGCATATTAGTTTTCAGCATGTCTCCTTTTTGTGGATTAATCTGACGTTAATATTTCACCTTTCCATATTCTATTTTAGGAACTTTATTATAACTGGGGATATATTTGATATATTTAGTACTTTTAGAATCTATTCGTGTGTTACGCCACCAAAAGTGTTTTTTTAGTCAATCCAAACTATACAAAGATTTTTCTGTTTGGATCGACAAGGGTTTATGAGAGCTGATCTTTTATTATCATTATTGTTATTTTTAGTTGTTGTTGTTACTGTAGTAGTAGTAGTAGTAGTAGGTTTAAAAATAAATAAGAATATTTTGGTATATACTCGAAGTGGGACTTGTGACAGGGAAATTTGAGTTCAGGAATTTTCCCAAATGTATTGTTTGAAATGTTATGCCAATGACCGTACCATAATGTCAGTTCATCGCTTCGTTTTTTTTAAGTTGTGCTTCTTCCGTTGAGTTAAGAGGAAGAAAAACCGACCTAGCTATATTAATTATTGATATTAATTCGGATCAAGGACAAATTTATTAATTCCTAAAACTATTTGAAAATTGGCTCGAAATTTACAATTAATCAAGATATTATTTCTCTGGTTGTTTGGGAGCGCAATGGCTAATGTCAAGGGCCAGCATGAATGCATATATATATATATATATATAGTGACAACAAAAATTAGTGCGTTGTAATTGTGTATTACATAACTTGGACACCCACGAGATTTTATACGACAGTGGCCATTAATTCCGATGAAAGAAAAATTGTATAATATTGCCAGGTAGGACCACCTGACCCGTACAATAAGCAGACTGACCACAAAACACCACTATTCCAAAGGCTATGGCAGTGGACTAGCAGAATTACTGTCTGTTGATTACCCGCCCAACATAATTGTTATCTGTTTAATAGCGGATATCTCTTTCATTCTGACTTAGGAGGCCAGTTTTGAATAGGAGCCAAAACAGCAATTATCTGGTGTAATTGCTAATATGGCATATTCTTTACATTTTCTAACATAGTCATTTACTCGAAGGGGAGGGTGAATATATACATATATATATACAGAGAGAGAAAGAGAGAGAGAGAGAGAGAGAGAGAGAGAGTATTAAGTAAGCAAAGCGTAATTGTTATATGATGGAGTTAAAGTGTCGAGTTCAAATCCGGAAAGAGGTTGTTTACGTTTCACTTTGTGCTAATGCCATTGGTAAGGACATGAATCCATCTTTTCTTCATAGAATATGGGTAAATAGTAAAGCCGGCTGGCATATTTAGCCTTGGTAAATTAACGAGTATAGAAGTAAAAATCTCTTTATTACGTAAGTATTTTTCCTATACCATTTGTTCGTTTTGGCAGTTGATGACGAGTTCTCAACTGCTTTCCTTCGTTTTCCTCTGTTTGTTTTCTTGAAATTATTGAGCTTTTAGTCGGTTGTGGGTTCATAGTAGGACAGATTTACTTGTTTAGCCTTGCTAAGGCAACCTTTATTGGAGAATCAAAAATTCATACCCGGTGGATTGTTATGCAAAGAATATGCAGTTCTCATGTGCTTCATTTTTCTTTATCAGTTATACAAAACGGATGGCTGGTCCTACACATGCTTTCGCTGCTATAAACAAATCACCTGTCTAAGTAGTCAAGTGGTTCACATATTTAACTGAACTACTGAGCACACGTACGCTGTCCGCGTCAGTATATATATATACAGTCATCCACAGACAGACTGTTTCGTTCTATCGGAACTCTTCAGTGTGGGTAGACAGGCTAGATTCCCGAAGATGGGATCGAAACCTTGCTGACTGAAACGCCAATGCAATATTCTACCACTCAGCCACGAGGAAACTAGCGCAAGGGAAGGAAATTTAAACGCTTATGTATCATATTTGTTTTGTTTACATATATCCGCTAAACGGCTATCGAGAGCTCAATTCATTTGAAGAGCCTAGCTTTACGCTAGTGGCAACCATTCGCTAGTAGCAACCATTACTTTCTTTTCTAGAGAGCATTGTTACTCAAGTATAAAAAGGGATTTACAAATTTGAAGGTTTTTCTATTGATTATATATATATATATATATATGGTGAATAGCATTGCATTTTTTATGAAGATATAGTCAAGCAAAGATCTAAAGTTATGTGTACTTTTGGGAAACTTCATCATCGTCTTTATAATAAAAATGGCTTCAAAGCATGAGACAGAAATTGCTGTCGTTCTCATTACATTCTCGTCTTCATCAGAATAGTTGATGCCCTGCTAAACACAGATCGACCATTTTGTATTTTGCAATAGTTATCTTAGCTCGATTTGTGGATTTACACGGCAAGGCAGAATCTCAAATACTGATCTCTTTACTAAGTACAGCTTCGGATGCATAAAAACCTTCCTCGCCCAATTATTGAGATGGACTGGACATGTCATCCGAATGAGAGACTACAGAATTCCAAAGATCCTCATGAATAGCCAGCTTCATAGAAGAAAGAAAAGTTTTGGACAACCATATCTCCGGTATAGGGACAAGCTAAAAAAGAATCTCATTGCTTTGGGTATACCAGCTGGACATTCAGGCTAGTTTCTTCAATTCACAACGTTTGAAAAGAATCATCTCCAGTATCTGAAAGTATTGAGGAAGATGATGTAACCTGGGTAGTTCATGCCAGGTAATTCATCTGAAAACTCTTCTGAATGCACTATCTGCAGACTTGAATGCAAGTCTCTGGCAGGTTTGAAATGACATATGAAACATAGATATAAACATATACATTAGAACTGATGAAAGCTCTTTGCCCCTCATACGTCGAAACCAATTGGAGAGTCTATCACATACACAAACATAAACACACACACACACACACACACACACACACACACACACACACACAAACACACACACACACACACACACAGATAAGGCCCTAAGTCATTTGATTGTGAGGCTCCAGTTTGGAAGTTTTGGAGAATGTGGAGTAGCCCTCCTCCTTCGCAGGTCTGAATCGGAGAAGTAGTATCTGTTAGACCCCTACTTATAAGTCAAACAGAAATATTTAATTATTTCTCCGTGAGCAAACGAACGAATAATGTTTAAGAGGATTATTAGTGTCAGATAGCTGTAACTGAACCCATTTAACTGCGTACATACTATAAATAGCAATACTTGTGTAATATACTAGCTTAGCTAGTGACATAGTGCCGTGGATGAACTTAGCAGGTTCAATGCAGTCGCAAGATAACATCAACAAAGTGGGTCACAGGAAAAAGAAGATAAATGGGGATGGCGAAGAATATGATTTATTGCCTATGGATAGAGTGACAGATATTTCCGTTCGCAGATAAGATCAACAAATTTCTAAAAAAAAACTGGAAGTATGTAAGTTCCGATAACCAGCCATAAACAGAAAATACGTGAGGCGAAGAGGATGCTCATATTTCCGCTTGGGACTTGAGAGAGAATATAAAGTCTGTAATTTTGAACTGAAGGCAGGGATCCGCTGGTCGCTCAAGCGAAGGGGAAAGATCCGCTGGTCTCTCAAGCAAAAGGGAGAGGTCCGCTAGTCTCTCAAGCAAAGGGAGAGACATGTGGGTCACTCAAGCAAACATGTTCTGTGCGTTCTCCGGCCGTCGCTACAATACACACAAAGGGTCCCCGCTACAGAAGAAAGATATGTGCGAACTCTCTCTGACTGTATTCCTACTTCACACACGTCATCGTCGAAGAATAGAAATATAAATTATATGCTTATATATCTACGAGTCCTTTCGTTATTTGTCCAGTGGTGCAATATGCGACACTAGAAACTATGTCCAAACAAGTTCTGGTTTGTTTTAAAATGTTATCAACAAACAATTCATAAATCATCTATAATTTACAAACAGCATTTAGCATTAAATAACCCACTAGGGTTGATATGCCATAAAACACAACCAAACTGTGGGTGTGGGTGTGTATGTGTGTGTGCACGTTAGTGTATGTCTGTGTTTGTTGTCGTTTCCTATATTCAGGAATAAAGGTTGCTCAATGTTGGTGATAGAGCATATGAAGACCTAAGTTAATTTAGCGCTTCGTGACAGCTTCTCCCCTATGAAATCATTAGACTAAAAGCACAGTAGATTCTGTGTCTACACAATCCTAACTTATTCAGGATTATTTATCACCAAAGTCGATAGGATTGAAAGTTTACGACTAAAGATATGAATATGTAACATTCCAGTAATGAATATAACTCTTATTGGATTTTTCTTTGGTTGAAGCATCAGAAACTTATCTTTTGAAATGCCTTGAAGCTACATATCTTTTAATATTCTCCACATCCACAAACCTGGCCCTCGAGATGAATTTTTAGTTCAGGAAATAAGAAAAAGTAAAATAGAGCCATATTTAGTGAAATGGGGGGGGTCTGCATTTATGCAAACCTGTATTTTGCTAAAGACTCAGCGTCATAATTTTTAAAAAATTGACCAGTCTAACTTTTTTTGCAAAATGTGTTGGCACTGATTTGCTCTATTTATTCTCCTAATCCCTCCAACATGGACAGGATATGACATAAGGCCATTTTTAAACAAAGTACATCTGGTTTGAATTCAATTTCTCTTCCCCTAATCTGACAGCCATACCAAGGTTAAAGACCCCAGTTGCCTCACTATTTACTCATATCTGTAGAGTATTAGCGCTATATTAAACGTAAACAGCTTCATCCAGGTTGTGAACTCAGATGACTATGTCCATTTTCAACGATAATGACCATAATGCCATGGGCTGTAAATGTCTAAATGTGATCACATATAATATAAACTACTCCACTGTGATCATGTCTTGTAAATTTTGAAATTTAAAACTAAAAGCAAAAAATTTTTAAATTTTAAACTTCCAACTTGATGCTTTTAGATCATTTTTTAAAAGTACACACACATTCTCATATCGAGTTTAATCTGATATAGAATCACAATAATGTACAAACTATTTGAGAGTGTACATTTTAGCAACAGATTGACCTTATAGCAACAATTTAGCGGACCATTGGTCGTTGAAAGTAATAATGGTTCCTTTCGTTTTTCAGTCAGTTTGTTTTTTTTAAACAATCAGCTCAAACAGATCCGACATGAATTGCACAAAATCAAAAATAAAAATTGAACAGCCAAACACCAAATTAAAAAAAAATATCTTGTATGCTGAGTGGAAATGAAAAATATTCAACAAGGAAAAAAACAAAAAAATGTAATTTATTGAAACGCGTGTTTTGTTAATAGAAAAAAAACGGACGTTTGATAGAAAAAGGAAATTATGATAATCTTCAACAAATAAAAATATCACTTTTTACCTGTTCGTTGAAATCAAAATTAAATGCAGTATATGAGTTTGTATAAGTGGTTATCATTTCTTCCATATTTCAAGTATCGCCCATATTTAACTCCAAACAAGCAATTTTTTTTACATAAAAGTTTATTTTTCTTCTTAACCCCAAAATACTAGAATATTTTTCTCGGAAAACAATAAAAACAGATTCTATTAGAGATTACTTATCAATAAGATCTAAAGGAGTGAAATTCTGTGACCTAAAAAAAAATTGCAAAACTTCTTTAACCAAAGATAAAAATGGATAAATATATAGAAGATGTGTATTTATTTCTGGCTGTTACATATTGATATTTTGGAAACAGATTAAATGCTGTCATCATCATCTTGTCGTACTGTCAGCACAGATATCTCTGACCCTCTCACGCCACTCTCGCTTCTGGCAGGTCCTCAGGGCTACCTCCTGTATCCTCACAGAGCTGCTGTACGTAAGTTCGGGCTGGTCGTCCTGCTTTTGCTCGGCCATGTGAAGGGGTCCATAAGAGAACATCACTTATGAGCTCGTCCCTGCTTCTCCAGTAGTGTCCTGCATGTCTGGTTCGTCTAACTTTGATAATTTTCGTGATAGGAGGTAAGTGGCCGTATAGCTGCTGCTTTGTGGGGTGTTGCCTCCTGGACTGTTCAAAATTGCGAGCAGCATTCTTGTTGCCGTCAAGCTTTTTCTCCATCCGTTTAGTCAGCGTCTATGTAGTGAATCCATATAGTAGTATCGACACGACCGCTGCTTGGAAGAAGCTGCGTTTCATCTTTTTTTTTTTTTTTTAGTGTTTTGAGATAAATAGTACTTCATAATATCCGATTCAATTGTATATTTCACAAGAAACAAATAAAATTCTAGTGTATTTGAATTCCATCTGATCTCTCTAATAAAAGGAAATGAGAATTATTTCAAACAGTAGCCGTGTCAGTACAACTGTATGGTTGCACCATTTGGACTCCTGAATAAAACCTGGAGAAAAATCTATATGGGAACTACTTAAGGATACTGCAAGCAATTTAAAACAAATCTTGGAAGCAAAACCCCACAAAACAGCAGATGTGCGACCACTTACCTTCCATCTCACAAAATATCCAAATAAGAACAATAGATGCTGGTTACTGCGGGAAAAGTAAGGACGAACTCGTGAGCTGGTCCACCAAGGATCTCCAACACATAGACACACTAGTGTCACGTGATGGCTCACGGAAACGAGGAGGTGGGAATGATACCCTCTCCCCCGTTGAACTAAAATTATCTAGCAGTCAAAAAGTGACCGTTATGAGAGAATGTGGGTCACACAGATGTTTGCACTTAAGTGACCTTGGGTCGCCGGACATCGGAAGGGGAAAGAAAAATGAAGCCAAATGATTGGCGGGAGCCTCAAACGGAAGTGGGGTTCCCTTCCCCTCAACGGAAGTAAATACAAAAAAGGAGTTTTTGGACAAGTCTCGTGGCAGACGGACGATAGCCATTTTGCTCCGGGCTAAAGACAAAAGACTGAGACATGAGAGACCTGAGTCTCTCAAGCCAGCATTAAAAACAGTACAAAGTCTATTAGCCCGTGAAAGAAGAGAAATTCTCCAGTGGAACCCCGTCAAAAAAATAAGATAAGTAACTTTGGGACATTTTCCCTTTACACCCAAATTTTGTTTACCACTCTCTCTCTCTCAATTTGAAAAAGGATAAAAGCCAAGAAAAGACATTTATATTCATGGACTATCCTATTATATATCTTTGACATTTTGAACATATATATGTATATAACCGTAGTAAAGAACTTATGTATTTTCATTTTTACCATGTGGTCTATGTTATTATTCCATGCTTTCCTTTCAGCTTCTATTCGCCTTACATTATCTTGCTTAGAACTGTCCAATTAATTCCTAAAGTATCACACGGGAAACCGGAGTTGCCAACTGTAGCAATATTAATATTATTACAACTAAGACCTATAGGCCCGTATTCTTCAATTATCTAAGGGGAAGAAGTTTAGTGGCCTGGTGGGTGTGTGATAGTGTGAAATTTTGGACCCCTTTGCCAGCGGTGGCCAGTCTGGCCCTAAATTATTCCCTCACGTAATATGCCAGTTCTTATCTGCCTGAGAAAAGAACTCTGAACAGGACTTATTTCTGTAGGGGATCAAGTGCCAACCTGCCCCGTCTTCACACGTGCGAAAATAAAGTCCCGTTTAGGGATTTTAATCAATTTCGCGTCAGCAGACCAAGTATGGTGTCTCGTCCGGGGATATTTTAATCTTTTATTCCTGACCCCAGACCTTTTATGGGGGCTCGTTTCCGGAATGATTATTATTAATAATATTTATTGCTAGTAGTCGTGTGACAATTCCTGCCGTCTAAACCTACCCTGGGAGAGCGTGAAAGGAAAAAAAAAAAAAAAAAAAAAAGGAATATCGTCGAAACAGTCAAATTACTTGTTGATATAACTGTTTGAAAAAAATTTAAAAAAAAAAAAAAAAATTTTTTTTAAAAATGGACAAAATAGAGAACTTTTTAAAAGAACCCTCCATGGAAAAGTTGGAGAGGCTGAGAAAAAGCGAGATAATAAAAATTGGCGAGAAGCTTGAGTTAAATGTTCGGAATTCTATGAGAAAGCATGAACTCGTGAGAGAAATAGCAAGCCACATGGTGGACGAAAATGTGTTCGAGGAAGCAGTATTAGAAGAGCTACCAACGGAAATGATAAGAATGACTCCAGAAGAAATTGAACTGGAGAAAATTAAAATACAAGCACAAATGGAACTACAGAGAAATAAAATGGAACTGGAGAAAATAAAAATTCAGCAAGAAACAAGGCTGCGAGAAGTCGACTTGACAATAAGAGGACGCAAAGAAAGCCATGACAGTTTCGAAGTAACGAAGCAAGCGAGGCTAGTCCCAAAATTTGAAGAAGCCAACGTGGACGGATACTTCGCACATTTTGAGCGAACTGCGCTAAATCTTGGATGGCCGAAAGAATGCTGGTCGATGCTACTCCAAACTGTGCTGACAGGAAAAGCACAGAGAGCATATGCAACTCTGCCGACAGAAAATTGCGCCGACTATGAGTTGGTGAAAGCAGCGGTTCTTAAAAGCTTCGAATTGGTTCCAGAAGCTTATAGACAGAAATTCAGAACACAGAGAAAAACTGAAAACCAGTCTTATGTGGAATTTCTGAGAGAAAAAGAGAATGCACTGGATAAGTGGTGTGACTCTAAGAGGATAGACGGAGACGCTGAGAAACTCCGGCAGCTAATATTAGCTGCAGAATTTTTAAACTGTGTGCCAGAAGAAGTCAGGGTTCACCTAAGTGAAAGAAAAACTGACGTGACTTATGAAATGGCCGCACTAGCAGACGAATACATCCTCACACACCGAAAAACAAAGGAAAAACCGTACACGGGAAGTAAAGTGAAGTTTAAAGCTGAGTTAAGACCTAAGGAATAAAATAGAAGGACCTTCCAAAGTAGCAGCAGAACAGTGGTCTGCTACAAATGTGGAAAGGCTGGTCACATAGCCATAAGGTGTCAGCTTGGAAAAGGTCCTGAAAGAAACCAGACCCAGCCGAGAAAACCACAGGGAGCTGTCACGACCGCTAGAGTAGACAAGTCTTATCGACCTTGGACGAAAAAAGGGATGATAAGAGGCCCACACGGAGGACCAGTGGAAGTCTCAATTTTACGAGATACCGGAGCATCTCAGTCGTTACTTCTACGAAGTAAATTACCTAAAAGGGTAATAGAAGCAACACGTGAGACTGTGATGATAGAGGATATCGGCGGAAAGAGGGTAAAAATACCGCTGTGTAAAATAACCCTAAAGTCCCAGTGGAAAGATGGACCAATTAAAGTTGGTGTGGTAGATAAACTACCTATGAAAGGAATTTCCCTCATACTGGGAAATGAAGTAAGAACAAAAAAGTGTCACCCGGAAAAGATGGCGAAAATAAGCGCCATAAATGAAGATGGAAAGATGGCGAGAAAGAACTCCAAATATGGAAAAAAGATGGCGAAAATGAGCGCCAAAAATGAAGAAAAAAAGATGGCGAGAATGAACGCCAAACAGGAAGACAAGATGGCGGCTGAGCCACGTGGGCGGCACAAACGACATAGTCGCTCGCAAAGTGAGAAGGTGGAAAGAAAAGAAGTGAACCTTCCACACCTCAATAAACGGAAAGAGAAAAGGACCAGTCGTCAGAGAAAAGATGAAGGTCCAACGAGTATTAGGAATAAATTCCCTAATACTTATCGAGAAGATAGGAGGAAGATAAGAGGACCCTCACAAGTGACTAAGAAGGAAGAATTTAAGAAGGGCGACGAAGTCCTGCTACTATCATCAAATAAAGGACCACACTGTGATGGACAATATGTAGGTCCCTACGTAATATCACAGAGAATAGACAAGAGGACATACAGAATTGATACCAACGAAGGAAAGAAGAAGACACAAGTGTGTCACACCAACAAATTGAAGAGGTATGTCCGTCAAGAAGGCCAACCTCGAAAAATTGAGAACTCAGCAATGCCGAATAAATTCGAGGAAAAATTAGGCCAATTGTCTGTTTCGGAGAGAGAGGGCTTAGAAAAATTAATAAAAAAGTACCCAAGTTTATTTCTCTAACGCCCCACAAAAATGTAGTAGCAGAATATTCTTTCATAGTTGTTGAGAGAAAGAAAGAGAGAGAGAGAGAAACTAAAGGAAATGAGGAACTCTCGTCCCCAATGTTGAAATATGAGATGGACGAGAAAGTGGTTCGTCAACAAGTGACGAATAGGGGAAAGAGAGAAAAGAAAAGGAAGTTTTCTCCCCAAAGCTTGGCAATTAAAATTATAAAGTCGTCAAAAGTGACGAAGAAAGAAAGAAGGGCTTATCTCCTCAAGATTTGAAATATGATACGGCCAAAAGCCGAGAGAGAAAAAGAAAGAAAGGAAAACGAGATTAAAGAAAAAGGAAAAGGGAGAGAGAGAGAGAAAGAAAGAGAAGAGAAATTGTTTTCCCCTATAGTGAAAATTAAGAAGGACGAAAAAAAAAAAGGAAAGAATTCGTCAAAGCGTGAAGAAGAAAGGGGATGAAAGAAAAGTAAAATGAGAAAAAAAAAGGTGAAAGAAAAGGAGAAAGAACAGTGAATTGAATTGCCTTTTTTTTTCTATGGTATTTCTATTCATCTCCCTTTCTTCTCTTAAGCGTGGAGGTGTCACGTGATGGCTCACGGAAACGAGGAGGTGGGAATGATACCCTCTCCCCCGTTGAACTAAAATTATCTAGCAGTCAAAAAGTGACCGTTATGAGAGAATGTGGGTCACACAGATGTTTGCACTTAAGTGACCTTGGGTCGCCGGACATCGGAAGGGGAAAGAAAAATGAAGCCAAATGATTGGCGGGAGCCTCAAACGGAAGTGGGGTTCCCTTCCCCTCAACGGAAGTAAATACAAAAAAGGAGTTTTTGGACAAGTCTCGTGGCAGACGGACGATAGCCATTTTGCTCCGGGCTAAAGACAAAAGACTGAGACATGAGAGACCTGAGTCTCTCAAGCCAGCATTAAAAACAGTACAAAGTCTATTAGCCCGTGAAAGAAGAGAAATTCTCCAGTGGAACCCCGTCAAAAAAATAAGATAAGTAACTTTGGGACATTTTCCCTTTACACCCAAATTTTGTTTACCACTCTCTCTCTCAATTTGAAAAAGGATAAAAGCCAAGAAAAGACATTTATATTCATGGACTATCCTATTATATATCTTTGACATTTTGAACATATATATGTATATAACCGTAGTAAAGAACTTATGTATTTTCATTTTTACCATGTGGTCTATGTTATTATTCCATGCTTTCCTTTCAGCTTCTATTCGCCTTACATTATCTTGCTTAGAACTGTCCTATTAATTCCTAAAGTATCACACGGGAAACCGGAGTTGCCAACTGTAGCAATATTAATATTATTACAACTAAGACCTATAGGCCCGTATTCTTCAATTATCTAAGGGGAAGAAGTTTAGTGGCCTGGTGGGTGTGTGATAGTGTGAAATTTTGGACCCCTTTGCCAGCGGTGGCCAGTCTGGCCCTAAATTATTCCCTCACGTAATATGCCAGTTCTTATCTGCCTGAGAAAAGAACTCTGAACAGGACTTATTTCTGTAGGGGATCAAGTGCCAACCTGCCCCGTCTTCACACGTGCGAAAATAAAGTCCCGTTTAGGGATTTTAGACAATTTGCCGTCACACTAGCAAAAACTTGCATTCATTAACTCAATGCGGACATTGGATGCCGTCTTGAGGATTTATTAAGTACATTGATGGATAGAAACGGATGGAGAGAGAGAGAAAGAGTGGGGTCAAAAGAATCCGTGCTATCGTCATGATGATGACGATTTTCGGTTTCAAAGAAAATTAACGATTTACAAAAAAATTTTGTAAGGATGTATCGCTTCATAGGCAATACTGTGTATATTTACATGAGATGTCTGATGGACATAGCTGAAGGCTGAATGCTAAACATTCTTGTAAAATCTCGAGCATCTTCTTCCGTATTTTAACTGAGTTCAGCAACGCCTTGACTGTATCAACACTTCTTGGTTGGTTGATTGGTTGGTTGGTTGATTGGTTTTATGATATATCAACCTTTGTTCGGTTATTTAATGCCAAATATGTCATTTTTAATGCATTTATATGCTTTCAATTAACTGATCATTATAATTCTTTTTAGATATTAGAATTTTAAAGTAACTCGTCTTGATGCAGTTTATTTGCACACGATTAAATAGTTTCAAGTATTTCTATAAGATACAAATAATTTTCAAATAGATCTCTAAACAAAGGATCAGTGTTGACTTGGTGATTTGTAGCAAGGAAGAGACGATTCCACAATTCCCAGAGCTCTAGAAGTGGATCCTCAGAAGTGAGGACAATTTAGTGTGATACTCAGAACACGTTTATTTGCTAGTCATTAAGAGAAGACTTTTGATATTAATATTGACGATTGCTAATGTCAGTTTCCTTTTCCGTAACCAACATATAAGATCTGTCAAAAAGGACATTGTAAAGAAATTGTTTGTAAAAGATTAGTTGGTTGGTTTGGTTTTTGGCATATCAACCGTTGTAGGTTATTTAATGCCAAATTCTGTTTTTGCATTTATCAAACCTTATATTTCTAAACAAATAATTTAAAGATAACATTTTAAACAAGCAAGACCTCATTTATTTGCCCACGATTAAATTGTTTCAAGTATTGCCATCAAACGCTAACAATTAAGCATCAGCCATTTGTTTGCAGACAGTTAAATGGTTATTGTTCGTAGGTTTGGTTTTAATGTCATATCAAATATTGTCGATTGTTTAATGCCAAATTTCTTTTAAATATATATTTGCAGTTTCCTAATAAAATTTTAAACAAGCTCATTTTTCTTCAGTTAAAAGGGTTTCAAATATTTCTATCTATTTCGAATCATTCTATTTACTTTTAATCATTTGTTTGCACACAGTTAAATGTTTTCTAGAGTTTCTATGTAACAGTAACAATTTAACATCAGTCATTTGTTTGCACACAGTTAAATGTTTTCTAGAGTTTCTATGTAACAGTAACAATTTAACATCAGTCATTTGTTTGCACACAGTTAAATGTTTTCTAGAGTTTCTATGTAACAGTAACAATTTAACATCAGTCATTTGTTTGCACACAGTTAAATGTTTTCTTGAGTTTCTATGTAACAGTAACAATTTAACATCAGTCATTTGTTTGCACACAGTTAAATGTTTTCTAGAGTTTCTATGTAACAGTAACAATTTAACATCAGTCATTTGTTTGCACACAGTTAAATGTTTTCTAGAGTTTCTATGTAACAGTAACAATTTAACATCAGTCATTTGTTTGCATACAGTTAAATGTTTTCTTGAGTTTCTATGTAACAGTAACAAATCAACATCAGTCATTTGTTTGAACACAGTTAAATGTTTTCTAGAGTTTCTATGTAACAGTAACAATTTAACATCAGTCATTTGTTTGCACACAGTTAAATGTTTTCTAGAGTTTCTATGTAACAGTAACAATTTAACATCAGTCATTTGTTTGCACACAGTTAAATGTTTTCTAGAGTTTCTATGTAACAGTAACAACTTAACATCAGTCATTTGTTTGCACACAGTTAAATATTTTCTAGAGTTTCTATGTAACAGTAACAATTTAACATCAGTCATTTGTTTGCACACAGTTAAATGTTCTCTAGAGTTTCTATGTAACAGTAACAATTTAACATCAGTCATTTGTTTGCACACAGTTAAATGTTTTCTATAGTTTCTATGTAACAGTAACAATTTAACATCAGTCATTTGTTTGCAAACAGTTAAATGTTTTCTAGAGTTTCTATGTAACAGTAACAATTTAACATCAGTCATTTGTTTGCACACAGTTAAATGTTTTCTAGAGTTTCTATGTAACAGTAACAATTTAACATCAGTCATTTGTTTGCACACAGTTGAATGTTTTCTAGAGTTTCTATGTAACAGTAACAATTTAACATCAGTCATTTGTTTGCACACAGTTAAATGTTTTCTTGAGTTTCTATGTAACAGTAACAATTTGCACATCAGTCATTTGTTTGCACACATTTAAATGTTTTCTAGAGTTTCTATGTAACAGTAACAATTTAACATCAGTCATTTGTTTGCACACAGTTAAATGTTTTCTTGAGTTTCTATGTAACAGTAACAATTTAACATCAGTCATTTGTTTGCATACAGTTAAATGTTTTCTTGAGTTTCTATGTAACAGTAACAATTTAACATCAGTCATTTGTTTGCACACAGTTAAATGTTTTCTTGAGTTTCTATGTAACAGTAACAATTTAACATCAGTCATTTGTTTGCACACGGTTAAATGTTTTCTTGAGTTTCTATGTAACAGTAACAATTTAACATCAGTCATTTGTTTGCACACAGTTAAATGTTTTCTTGAGTTTCTATGTAACAGCAACAATTTAACATCAGTCATTTGTTTGCACACAGTTAAATGTTTTCTTGAGTTTCTATGTAACAGTAACAATTTAACATCAGTCATTTGTTTGCACACAGTTAAATGTTTTCTCGAGTTTCTATGTAACAGTAACAATTTAACATCAGTCATTTGTTTGCACACAGTTAAATGTTTTCTTGAGTTTCTATGTAACAATAACAATTTAACATCAGTCATTTGTTTGCACACAGTTAAATGTTTTCTTGAGTTTCTATGTAACAGTAACAATTTAACATTAGTCATTTGTTTGCACACAGTTAAATGTTTTCTAGAGTTTCTATGTAACAGTAACAATTTAAAATCAGTCATTTGTTTGCAGACATTTAAATGTTTTCTTGAGTTTCTATGTAACAGTAACAATTTAACATCAGTCATTTGTTTGCACACAGTTAAATGTTTTCTTGAGTTTCTATGTAACAGTAACAATTTAACATCAGTCATTTGTTTGCACACAGTTAAATGTTTTCTTGAGTTTCTATGTAACAGTAACAATTTAACATCAGTCATTTGTTTGCACACAGTTAAATGTTTTCTTGAGTTTCTATGTAACAGTAACAATTTAACATCAGTCATTTGTTTGCACACAGTTAAATGTTTTCTTGAGTTTCTATGTAACAGTAACAATTTAACATCAGTCATTTGTTTGCACACAGTTAAATGTTTTCTTGAGTTTCTATGTAACAGTAACAATTTAACATCAGTCATTTGTTTGCACACAGTTAAATGTTTTCTTGAGTTTCTATGTAACAGTAACAATTTAACATCAGTCATTTGTTTGCACACAGTTAAATATTTTCTAGAGTTTCTATGTAACAGTAACAATTTAACATCAGTCATTTGTTTGCACACAGTTAAATGTTTTCTTGAGTTTCTATGTAACAGTAACAATTTAACATCAGTCATTTGTTTGCACACAGTTAAATGTTTTCTTGAGTTTCTATGTAACAGTAACAATTTAACATCAGTCATTTGTTTGCACACAGTTAAATGTTTTCTTGAGTTTCTATGTAACAGTAACAATTTAACATCAGTCATTTGTTTGCACACAGTTAAATGTTTTCTAGAGTTTCTATGTAACAGTAACAATTTAACATCAGTCATTTGTTTGCACACAGTTAAATGTTTTCTTGAGTTTCTATGTAACAGTAACAATTTAACATCAGTCATTTGTTTGCACACAGTTAAATGTTTTCTTGAGTTTCTATGTAACAGCAACAATTTAACATCAGTCATTTGTTTGCACACAGTTAAATGTTTTCTTGAGTTTCTATGTAACAGTAACAATTTAACATCAGTCATTTGTTTGCACACAGTTAAATGTTTTCTTGAGTTTCTATGTAACAGTAACAATTTAACATCAGTCATTTGTTTGCAGACAGTTAAATGTTTTCTTGAGTTTCTATGTAACAGTAACAATTTAACATCAGTGATTTGTTTGAACAGTTAAATGTTTTCTTGAGTTTCTATGTAACAGTAACAATTTAACATCAGTCATTTGTTTGCACACAGTTAAATGTTTTCTAGAGTTTCTATGTAACAGTAACAATTTAACATCAGTCATTTGTTTGCACACAGTTAAATGTTTTCTTGAGTTTCTATGTAACAGTAACAATTTAACATCAGTCATTTGTTTGCACACAGTTAAATGTTTTCTTGACTTTCTATGTAACAGTAACAATTTAACATCAGTCATTTGTTTGCACACAGTTAAATGTTTTCTTAAGTTTCTATGTAACAGTAACAATTTAACATCAGTCATTTGTTTGCACACAGTTAAATGTTTTCTTGAGTTTCTATGTAACAGTAACAATTTAACATCAGTCATTTGTTTGCACACAGTTAAATGTTTTCTTGAGTTTCTATGTAACAGTAACAATTTAACATCAGTCATTTGTTTGCACACAGTTAAATGTTTTCTTGAGTTTCTATGTAACAGTAACAATTTAACATCAGTCATTTGTTTGCACACAGTTAAATGTTTTCTTGAGTTTCTATGTAACAGTAACAATTTAACATCAGTCATTTGTTTGCACACAGTTAAATGTTTTCTTGAGTTTCTATGTAACAGTAACAATTTAACATCAGTCATTTGTTTGCACACAGTTAAATGTTTTCTTGAGTTTCTATGTAACAATAACAATTTAACATCAGTCATTTGTTTGCACACAGTTAAATGTTTTCTTGAGTTTCTATGTAACAGTAACAATTTAACATTAGTCATTTGTTTGCACACAGTTAAATGTTTTCTAGAGTTTCTATGTAACAGTAACAATTTAAAATCAGTCATTTGTTTGCAGACATTTAAATGTTTTCTTGAGTTTCTATGTAACAGTAACAATTTAACATCAGTCATTTGTTTGCACACAGTTAAATGTTTTCTTGAGTTTCTATGTAACAGTAACAATTTAACATCAGTCATTTGTTTGCACACAGTTAAATGTTTTCTTGAGTTTCTATGTAACAGTAACAATTTAACATCAGTCATTTGTTTGCACACAGTTAAATGTTTTCTTGAGTTTCTATGTAACAGTAACAATTTAACATCAGTCATTTGTTTGCACACAGTTAAATGTTTTCTTGAGTTTCTATGTAACAGTAACAATTTAACATCAGTCATTTGTTTGCACACAGTTAAATGTTTTCTTGAGTTTCTATGTAACAGTAACAATTTAACATCAGTCATTTGTTTGCACACAGTTAAATGTTTTCTTGAGTTTCTATGTAACAGTAACAATTTAACATCAGTCATTTGTTTGCACACAGTTAAATATTTTCTAGAGTTTCTATGTAACAGTAACAATTTAACATCAGTCATTTGTTTGCACACAGTTAAATGTTTTCTTGAGTTTCTATGTAACAGTAACAATTTAACATCAGTCATTTGTTTGCACACAGTTAAATGTTTTCTTGAGTTTCTATGTAACAGTAACAATTTAACATCAGTCATTTGTTTGCACACAGTTAAATGTTTTCTTGAGTTTCTATGTAACAGTAACAATTTAACATCAGTCATTTGTTTGCACACAGTTAAATGTTTTCTAGAGTTTCTATGTAACAGTAACAATTTAACATCAGTCATTTGTTTGCACACAGTTAAATGTTTTCTTGAGTTTCTATGTAACAGTAACAATTTAACATCAGTCATTTGTTTGCACACAGTTAAATGTTTTCTTGAGTTTCTATGTAACAGTAACAATTTAACATCAGTCATTTGTTTGCACACAGTTAAATGTTTTCTTGAGTTTCTATGTAACAGTAACAATTTAACATCAGTCATTTGTTTGCACACAGTTAAATGTTTTCTTGAGTTTCTATGTAACAGTAACAATTTAACATCAGTCATTTGTTTGCACACAGTTAAATGTTTTCTTGAGTTTCTATGTAACAGTAACAATTTAACATTAGTCATTTGTTTGCACACAGTTAAATGTTTTCTTGAGTTTCTATGTAACAGTAACAATTTAACATCAGTCATTTGATTGCACACAGTTAAATGTTTTCTTGAGTTTCTATGTAACAGTAACAATTTAACATCAGTCATTTGTTTGCACACAGTTAAATGTTTTCTTGAGTTTCTATGTAACAGTAACAATTTAACATCAGTCATTTGTTTGCAGACAGTTAAATGTTTTCTTGAGTTTCTATGTAACAGTAACAATTTAACATCAGTCATTTGTTTGCACACAGTTAAATGTTTTCTAGAGTTTCTATGTAACAGTAACAATTTAACATCAGTCATTTGTTTACACACAGTTAAATGTTTTCTTGAGTTTCTATGTAACAGTAACAATTTAACATCAGTCATTTGTTTGCACACAGTTAAATGTTTTCTAGAGTTTCTATGTAACAGTAACAATTTAACATCAGTCATTTGTTTGCACACAGTTAAATGTTTTCTTGAGTTTCTATGTAACAGTAACAATTTAACATCAGTCATTTGTTTGCACACAGTTAATTGTTTTCTTGAGTTTCTATGTAACAGTAACAATTTAACATCAGTCATTTGTTTGCACACAGTTAAATGTTTTCTAGAGTTTCTATGTAACAGTAACAATTTAACATCAGTCATTTGTTTGCACACAGTTAAATGTTTTCTTGAGTTTCTATGTAACAGTAACAATTTAACATCAGTCATTTGTTTGCACACAGTTAAATGTTTTCTAGAGTTTCTATGTAACAGTAACAATTTAACATCAGTCATTTGTTTGCACACAGTTAAATGTTTTCTAGAGTTTCTATGTAACAGTAACAATTTAACATCAGTCATTTGTTTGCTCACAGTTAAATGTTTTCTTGAGTTTCTATGTAACAGTAACAATTTAACATCAGTCTTTTGTTTGCACACAGTTAAATGTTTTCTTGAGTTTCTATGTAACAGTAACAATTTAACATCAGTCATTTGTTTGCACACAGTTAAATGTTTTCTAGAGTAACTATGTAACAGTAACAATTTAACATCAGTCATTTGTTTGCACACAGTTAAATGTTTTCTTGAGTTTCTATGTAACAGTAACAATTTAACATCAGTCATTTGTTTGCACACAGTTAAATGTTTTCTTGAGTTTCTATGTAACAGTAACAATTTAACATCAGTCATTTGTTTGCACACAGTTAAATGTTTTCTAGAGTTTCTATGTAACAGTAACAATTTAACATCAGTCATTTGTTTGCACACAGTTAAATGTTTTCTTGAGTTTCTATGTAACAGTAACAATTTAACATCAGTCATTTGTTTGCACACAGTTAAATGTTTTCTTGAGTTTCTATGTAACAGTAACAATTTAACATTAGTCATTTGTTTGCACACAGTTAAATGTTTTCTTGAGTTTCTATGTAACAGTAACAATTTAACATCAGTCATTTGTTTGCACACAGTTAAATGTTTTCTTGAGTTTCTATGTAACAGTAACAATTTAACATCAGTCATTTGTTTGCACACAGTTAAATGTTTTCTTGAGTTTCTATGTAACAGTAACAATTTAACATCAGTCATTTGTTTGCACACAGTTAAATGTTTTCTAGAGTTTCTATGTAACAGTAACAATTTAACATCAGTCATTTGTTTGCACACAGTTAAATGTTTTCTTGAGTTTCTATGTAACAATAACAATTTAACATCAGTCATTTGTTTGCACACAGTTAAATGTTTTCTTGAGTTTCTATGTAACAGTAACAATTTAACATTAGTCATTTGTTTGCACACAGTTAAATGTTTTCTTGAGTTTCTATGTAACAGTAACAATTTAACATCAGTCATTTGTTTGCACACAGTTAAATGTTTTCTTGAGTTTCTATGTAACAGTAACAATTTAACATCAGTCATTTGTTTGCACACAGTTAAATGTTTTCTTGAGTTTCCATGTAACAGTAACAATTTAACATCAATCATTTGTTTGCACACAGTTAAATGTTTTCTAGAGTTTCTATGTAACAGTAACAATTTAACATCAGTCATTTGTTTGCACACAGTTAGATGTTTTCTAGAGTTTCTATGTAACAGTAACAATTTAACATCAGTCATTTGTTTGCACACAGTTAAATGTTTTCTTGAGTTTCTATGTAACAGTAACAATTTAACATCAGTCATTTGTTTGCACACAGTTAAATGTTTTCTAGAGTTTCTATGTAACAGTAACAATTTAACATCAGTCATTTGTTTGCACACAGTTAAATGTTTTCTTGAGTTTCTATGTAACAGTAACAATTTAACATCAGTCATTTGTTTGCACACAGTTAAATGTTTTCTAGAGTTTCTATGTAACAGTAACAATTTAACATCAGTCATTTGTTTGCACACAGTTAAATGTTTTCTAGAGTTTCTATGTAACAGTAACAATTTAACATCAGTCATTTGTTTGCACACAGTTAAATGTTTTCTAGTGTTTCTATGTAACAGTAACAATTTAACATCAGTCATTTGTTTACACACAGTTAAATGTTTTCTTGAGTTTCTATGTAACAGTAACAATTTAACATCAGTCATTTGTTTGCACACAGTTAAATGTTTTCTAGAGTTTCTATGTAACAGTAACAATTTAACATCAGTCATTTGTTTACACACAGTTAAATGTTTTCTTGAGTTTCTATGTAACAGTAACAATTTAACATCAGTCATTTGTTTGCACACAGTTAAATGTTTTCTAGAGTTTCTATGTAACAGTAACAATTTAACATCAGTCATTTGTTTGCACACAGTTAAATGTTTTCTTGAGTTTCTATGTAACAGTAACAATTTAACATCAGTCATTTGTTTGCACACAGTTAAATGTTTTCTTGAGTTTCTATGTAACAGTAACAATTTAACATCAGTCATTTGTTTGCACACAGTTAAATGTTTTCTTGAGTTTCTATGTAACAGTAACAATTTAACATCAGTCATTTGTTTGCACACAGTTAAATGTTTTCTAGAGTTTCTATGTAACAGTAACAATTTAACGTAAGTCATTTGTTTGCAAACATTTAAATAGATATGGATGATATGTAAGAGATTAACATTCAAAAAGTGAGGGTGAGTTCATCTGCTTACCCACAGTTAAGTAGTTTCAAGTATCGTAGTTCTTTATTATCTTTTTAAGGCTTGCAACAATGTGGTCTGTATCACTATCCATACTTTCTATACTATAGGTTCTTTCTACAGATTTTTTCGATCCCTGAGCATTGCACTGTTAATAATTCTTATATGTTACTTTATCATTGATGCTGAGGGTATTATATGGAATTTGGTTGAAGGCAGTTTAATAGTGTTTTTCTGTATTTTGGCCAATGAGAGCTTGTGGTTTTTGTTTAAGTTATTCTGGTCTTTTGAAAGACAAGATTTTGGCGGTTTTGGGTAGGCATATTCGAGACTTATGTAAGAGTTGTTTTGTTGGAGGAGATTTTGCGCTTATAAGTAGAGTAGTTTGTGTTGGAGTGGTAGATCCTACGTGTGTTCTGCTGGGACTACTTCATTGGATTTTTCTTTATTAACTTGTTGAGTTTGTGTTTGGTAAAATTCGGCCGAGTGTTGTTTTTCAAATGCTTCTGAAATTTTAGCCACTCATTCAGTTCCAACTGGATCAATTTCTCAACGGGAACTCGATATTTGTTCTCTTAATTGATTACATTTGTCCTAGGTACAACAGAAACGTAGCAGTTGGTCCCTACTATTTTCCTTGTGCCCAGAAAGGAAAAAATCTTGTGTTTGACCTCAACTATGTCATTTTCGTGAACATCACAAGATCTTGCGTTAACCGAATGATCCTGTCGGCAGTTTATATATCCATTTTCCTTCATGCAATCTTTCTCCATCCGTTCCAGGTTTTTTTTTACACCGCACCCGGCATATGTCTGTCGTCCTCTAGTAACCCTGTGGTGTCAATATTTTTGGCATTTGATGCACCTTGGGGTGCTGGGAAATAATTTTCAATCTTCAAGACAATAGCCAATCTTCACCGCTATCAGTCACTTCTGCCAGGAATTAGAACTCCCTCACCCGTCAAAATTATCGCAATAAGATTATACAATCAAAAACTAAAATTTCAAATAATGAATTTAAAATGTATGCATATTTTGCAATACATGTAATATCAATAAGTATCAACTGAATTTTAAATATTTTAAATTTTAAGATTGTAGGATATTTTATTCTTCATAAAGATTTGGAATCATATCTAATTATATAAAAATATTAAAAACGTTTCAACCAAAAAATTATGGAATCCGCAATATTTTTTAATGAAACAATGAATAACGATGCGAATTTGGTAACGTATCACCTTCTCTGCCAAGATTGATATGGAAACAAAATAATATTCCATTTAATTTGAAATTGGTTTAAACGATAACAAAAACAAAAACGTATCCCTTTCCTTCATTAATTTTAATGTACCATTTAATTATAATTTGTGTCCTGGGTATCTAATTTAATTTCATTCAATGGTGAGTATCCAGTTCTGGAGTTCTAAGGAGTGTGGATTACAATTTTATTGTCTTAATTCCCTCCAGACTCGGACTGGTATGGCCACTTCGGATCCTATCTATGGGCTAAGCAAATCTGTTTGAAATATATACGTATTAAATCATATTTTATACCATTTAACTTTCTACAAAGAAATGATGATAGACAAAAAGGCATTTTTTAAAAATACAATGGCCCATGGAAAATATAATTATGACTACAATTGTATATTGGCAAGTGAATCAATTTTCGGCATTAAATAACCCTTAAGGTGTTGATACCTGTGAAACAAATAAACCAAACCAATTATAATTTATTACTAACACTATTTAACTTTAAACACAATAATGATATTTTAAGTCCTTAAATACATTGTTTAGATAAAGAACATAATTAAAATTTTGAACATTTCCTGATTCCCCCTTTTTCAAAGTTTCATAACGATCGACGTTCCTTATCACCTTTTTATGATAACCTGATAGATAGTTAAAAGGTTCTTCAATGTTTTTTTCTAAATTTTTTCGAGAGTGAAACATCCTAAATACAAAAAGACTGCACCAAATCCATTTTCACGTCTTTTCTTTTATTCTATTGGATATTTTATCCGTATATTTATTTCTATTATCAGTATATTAATACACTTGTAACAAATTGTTATGATACCCAACCTGCAGACTGTAATGAACTCTTCCTGTTGCCATTAATACCGGGAGAATATTCATCTCAGTGTGGAGTTCTTCCCAGCCTACTACTTTTGACAGTCAGACTGATGTTCAACACCTTTTTATGTATGTTGCATAATATTTTCGTTAATATACTTTGTTCCATGCAAATCCGAGTTTGTGTTTTCCTTCCGGACCCTTTTTTTGGTCCACAACATAAATATTAGTGTGTGTCACATAGAGAATAGAGATAATTATATTTATATATCCATAAAAGATGAAAAAGAGAGAAAGAAAGGCTGACAAGACGTCAACTTTTCGACCTTCCCCACCCGATACCACACTCTCAATAAAATTTTACTCTTCCACTCCCTTCGACTATCATAAGAAATGTTAGGGTATTTTCTGTAGTTTTGAAGAGTAAAAGCTAACGTCTATTTTTTTCTCGACAAATTTGATCAAAAGGAAGAAAGAATTACGTATCGTCTGCCGTTAAGTCATTAATGAATTAAAATATTCTTTTCATTTTTTTTTTTTTTTCATTTATTCCTTTTCTAATTGGTTCGATTTTATCCGTTTTATCTTTTATATGTTAATAATCACCGAACATATGATTTTGACATATATCCAAGTTATGAATAAAAACGTTTACTGGTAATTATTATGTAGATTATTCCTTAAACATTTTCATCAGAAGATATAATCGACGTTTAAGAAAAGTATTGTTTTAAGAAAGCAGGAGAAAATAGAAGTAATATTTTGATATGCTTAAGGGTTTAGGGTGGAGAGTCCAGATTTTAATCCCCACTGTACGATAACTGGATAGAGTATTTTGGTCGACACCTCTCCCAACTTTTTTTTAATCATTGGTAATTTTAAAGGCAACTGTCAGAAATAATCAAACTTGGTGAAGTGATAAGTGCCAGCACACGTGCGAGCCTTTGCAGAATGCACTAAAACAGTGATGGGTAGTTGAAGGAATTCAAACGAAAAATTCCATTGATATATAAATAGGTAGATAGATATGTACAGAATGAGAGATAAGGATATTCAGATCATGAAATATATATATATATATATATATATATATATATATATATATATAGAGAGAGAGAGAGAGAAGCCTGTCTCTCATTATATCTTCTTTCATTCATTATCAATTTATCAAGGTATGTTAATGTCTCGTGATCTATTAAAACAGTCCAGAAAATCCGTGCACCCAAACAGTCGTACATGAAAACGACAAAAGGAATAAACTCAGAAATCTGTAACCATGTGAATTAAATGTTAATTTTTACTCATTTGTTAAATTGCTTTTAGAAAATAAATTAAATATTTCATTTTTCTTAGCGTAAAAACAGTAATCAAGAATGGCTTAGAAGCTCATTGGAACTGAAACTTGATAGATAGATGAAGCTTGTCATATATTAAACAACATAGCATACACCTCTAATATAACACTTAAGTTTCCTACTTATGTTCATCTTGTCAAAAATGCCTTGAAAATCCATTTCCAAATGCCATATGTCATAAAGTTTAATGTAACCATTGCACACGTAAAATTTGTTATCTCTTTGTCTACATCCATATGATTTTTAACTTTTTAGCATTCATTATATGCGATTTCACCAGAAAACTTTGTTCTTTTAATCTAGAATGACCTGAATTATGTGTTCTTCCAGCACGCACACGCACACACACACACACACGCGCGCACACACGCACACACACACACACACGCACGCACGTATATATACTATTAACAATGCAGTTTGGTATATCTATAAACATAGACTTTATTATTTTTTGTTGTTTAATGACATACCAACTTTTTACGTAATTTAATGCCTAATCCATCCTTCTAGAAGAGAAGTAGTGGGACTATTTAACCCACAGCTGAGAGGATAAGAGAGTTCATACCTTTCCCAAAAGAATTTGTTCAAAAGTGAACGTAATAGCGCGCCTGGAGTTTAAATTTGCTTACTACGATTCCGCAGTTCAGCGCTTTAATCATTACACCATGAAGACACCCCGTTTGTAAACATAGAGTATTTAATATTGGTGATATAGGGCATGATATGAATAAGAATAGCATAGACACAGAGTCAAGAGCACTTGGCATTTTCATTGTCATTTTCTCACCTAAGTGATAATCCAACCAAATGTTTCTAATATTTTATTATCTCTTTATATTCTGTTGTGTAGACCATGATGAATAATCAATAAAAATCGATTCTAGTTTCGCTGAAATATTCTAAGTAGCCACATAAGTGTTTAATTTATAGTTTTTGTACCTTAATTTTCTATTTTGTTTTCAATTTCCCTGCTTTTGTTTGAATTATGAAGTAATTCTTGCTAATTCTCAGATTATCTGAAATTTAACATCTGTATTTTAGCTAAAAGGATAGAAAGGAGGTGATGTGATATCTGAAATATCCATTCTAAATCCAATTTATCGACATAATGTAACTTTTGTAAGGCAACTGAAGCAAGCAATTCAGGGTAGGTTGAAGAACATTAAAAAAGAAATATCAAATAGTTGGACTTTAGCAAGTTAAAATTTTAAAGGGGTTTTTTTTCAGAAAACATGGGAAGCAGCATGGTGGATGGGAACTATGGTAGATGAACCCATCACTGGGGCAACAGCAACTAGATGCAAGGTGGATGAACCTTAACGGCCAGGATTAAACAGTTCAGTCTGGAAACTACAGCTACTCATCTACAAGGATGGTGATTGCCGATGATGTCAATCTAGCCATCGTGTTTGTTTTTTTAGTTTTTGTATTATTTTTCTTCTATGTGTGACCCGCTTAAGAGTTCTCTTATTTAAGAAAAGTAGGTCATGTCTGAGTCAGATCCGCAGATTTTAAACAAACCCAAACAAACCCAATATACTATTCATGATAAAAATGTTGAATTAAAATATAACACAACGTGGGACCCACGCAACAGGCTTAGGTATCATGATCGGCAGTTGCTTTTTTGATAGCAACATCGGAAACCCGGTTGTTATCCGGCGAAAGGTGTCTGTTCTTTTCAGGTACACGAAGGATGATCTAAGGAACCACACTAATCAGAGACGCAAACATAAAACATAGACTAGGGAAGACAACCGACATGTACTGCACAGCTATTTCAGGAGCAAACCTGAGGATATAGAAAAAGAATAACCAGGTTAGGACAATAATAAAGAAATGTTGTTTTTCTGACCTTGAAATGCTAGAAATACACCAGAAAACAAATAATGAACAAGACACTAAAACAATAACTGACACACTAACTATTGACAAACAAGAACAGTCTAACAGAAATGAACGGCCAACTTCTGAAAACAGAAACACCACAAAACCGAATGTTACACAACTAAACAACTGAGATCAAACACTAACTCAAAAGCAAAAAATAAATTTAGAAAATTTAAAGAGAATTATGAATGAAAAAAGACTACCATACCATCACTAAGAAACATAGAATGGAGAACAGTCAAGACAGAAAAGAAAAAAATAATCAAGTACTAACACATATAACAACAAATATTATCACAGAATTAAATTAACTAATCTATGCAGGAGCGAATTTAGTTTGATTTTTTGATTTTTAAACAAAAAAGCAAAACCTGGATGAGAAATTCGACTGAAAATACTGATAAGAAATCTTCGAAAATAGGCTCAAAATGCTTAAACAAAGAAGAAACATGTAGAGATCAAAAGGAAAAGGAAGCACAAGAAGAAAAAAATAACAATACAACTTGAGGAAATACATCAGAGACTACTAGGAAAAGAAGATTAAAGAAATATCTGGAAAGGGTAAAACAATACAGACAAAACAGGACATTCAAAAACAACGAAAGGAAATTCTACCAACACGTCGGGGTTGGGGAAGGAATGACACGAAAACTTACCAACAATCGGATGCAAGAGAAGCTGAACAGTTTTGGAGTAAAATATGACAACGAAGAGAACATAAAAAAGCTGAAAAGATAAGCAATTTGGAAAAAAAGTTAGAAGGACTCAAAGGATCGAAAGCGGAAATACATATAGATTTACTCAGAACAACACTTAAAAATATCAGATTGGAAAACGTCAGGCCATGATGGAATTGATGGATTCTGGTTGAAGAAATTAACCTGCAATTACGGCAGACGAGCACTCGAAATGAAGAGATGACTACAAGGAACACACATACCCGAATGGATGACGAAAGGAAAGACCACAATGATCCAAAATGACCTACCTCAAAGGAACCACCCCAAACAACTACAGACTCATAACGTGCCTACCGATCATGTGGAAAATACTAACGGCACAAATAAGGGGGGAGATTTATTTCCCGCTAACAAGCTGCGGATTGTTCCTTGAGGAACGGAAAGAAGCACAGGAGAGCTATTTTACATTGGTCAGTAGATCCTCAATGAGAGCAAGACCAGATGGAAAAATTTAGCTATGGTGTGGATTCACTACAAAAAGGCATATGATATAGTCCCACAAAGCTGGATAATAAACTGCCTGAAAATGTACAAAATACCTAATGAAGTAATCATCTTTATCGAGAAGAGCATGAAAACCAGGAGAGTGGAATTGACAACAGGAGAGACAAGAGGTATATTCCAGAGAGATGCACTGTCACTATTACAATTTATAATTGCGATGATGCCACACGAGTACATTCTCAGAAAATTCACAGCCATATACGAACTTAGTAAATTGCAGGAAAAGATCAGTCACCTAATGTACTTGGACGACATCATACTGTTTGCGAAAAAATGAAAAAGATTTTGGAAACTCTAATATACGCAGTCACAATATACAGTCAGGATGTAGGGATGGAATAGAAAAGTCCGCCATACGTGTAATGAAATACGGCAAACGAAACCTGACGGACTGACGGTCTAAATACAAAAGATGCCAATTGTTCCGCATCATGCCAAGAAATTCTGTCAATTCACAATGCAGCATCCCTATGTACCTTTGATTTCGCCGGTGATTTCGGCGCTAGTTTCAATATATCTTATCACTTCAACTACTGTCCCGTAAATCCCGGTGCTGGTGCTTCGCCCAGAGTTTGACGCGAGATTCGACCCATCTGTTTGCGACGACATCTCTCTTCAAAACTAATTTTTTTTTACTCTATTTCCGCTGATGGAAAGAGGGTACCACTTCCGTTTTAGGGTTCTGGCCAATCATTTAGCTTCTATCTTCTTTCTTCCGGTCACAGAGTGCAAACATCTGTTGGCTTTCATTCTGTTGGCGATCCGTTGGGACTACTATTTCTTTCGCCCGGTCACAGAGTACAGATAGCCTGACCCACATTCTTTACTTTTTCCGACAGGCCGTAAGGAATTGACCTATTACTATTCTCTCTTAACGGTCATTCTTTGGACGACCAGCTAATTCAAACACGGAGGGGTAGGGAACATTCCTTATCTCTCTTTTCTCAGTGGTAGACCACGTGACAATAGCAATTTATACAGTAATATACCCTCTAGACTTCTGAATAACATTCTAAATATCTTGGGTGAGTCATTGCCAAATGAAACAAAAATTTGAAGCCAGTCCCCCTATTTTTGAATAGCAGGTTTTGGCAAAGATAGCAAGTGCATCACCATCCATACTTACCTGACCTTTTCTTCGAGTGACTTTTTCTTATTTCGCAAACTGAGAATTCATTGAAAGGAACACGAAGACTCTGCTTCAAGGTAAATCAAAAGAGAAGTTTCTGATATGCTTTTAATTATGAAAGTACCATCTGGCAGAAGATAATTAACGTTTTATTCATTATTCATGTCTGTCTTGGTAAATACAGTCCAATAGTTTTTAACACACCTTCTATCTCCGATTCTACAGAAAACAGCAAGTGATATAGTCAACCATTAGAAATCATTTTTCCAATTGTACATAACACTTGAAACATGATTTTTTTTCTTTTCTCTTTCTTTCTCTTTTTTTCTAACAGTGTTCAGCATTGTCAATGGAGAAAGGCCCGAATTTGCCACTCCTGTGTACATTTGCCTGTCATAAACAGTTTTGTTTTTTAATTGAAATAGCTGACAGTTTATCAAAATCTAGACTCCCTGCCTTTAAAGACAATTTTTGTACATTCCTATATTCATATTCAATAACTACAGTTAGATGTCCATTGCCAAAAATCTTCATACATTGATACATACATTCATACGTACATACTTAGATAAATATTAGATAGACTATCGATGAAAAATCAGTTAACTCCGAATATTTTTACCAAGTTAATTTTCTTCCAGAACAAAAATACTGTTTTCTTATTTCTTGTCGAGCATTATGCAACAAAATCTAATCCCTTATATATATATATACGTGTGTGTGTGTGTGTGTGTGTGTGTGTGTGTGTGTGTGTGTGTGTGTGTGTTTTCATTTTTAGTTCCAGACGTTTGACGATTTTACTTCTGGTTACAGTGTTTCAATGCTGCAGAATTGGTTGATAAATAATATCTAATAATGTCCCTTTGATTATATAATATCCACTATACATAATAAAATCCTAGTATATTTGATTTAGAAGACAATTACATTTGCATAAAAAAATGTTACTCTAATACGGTTGATAGATATAAACACACACACATGCACACGCACACACACACACATGCATACAAGCATGCACATAGATAGATAGATATCAAAATGTGAGGAAGTCATTTATGTGTTATCCTTTTTAACTTTCTATTAGTTTTATGTATCATTGTGAATGATTCTTGCGTTTTAGCTTTTCATATTTTGAACTTTTTCCACCAGAAGCAATAAAAAAAAACTTTAGTAGATTTGACGCTTCGTGAATATCGACATTTTTTCCCTATCAAAACCAACTTCTACTAAAACGTTATTATTGATTTTCCACTCCTATGATAACACTACGCTGCCCGCTGGTGCCCAAAAGCAGTTATTTTTCTTTGTAAATTAGATCTTTTCAATGCATTTCTAACCTATCAAATATGCTGGGCTTTTTATCCGGCCAATAGCGATTTTAATTTGTTATCAATGCAGAGTTGTTTGTTCAAATTTTAGAAAACTTTTCAATTTTGAATGATTCGTGTCTTGGCTGCGGATAACTTTCAATTTCTGTTTGGTGCTTTAAAAAACACAAAGAGTTTTTTTTTATCCTCTCTTCTTCTGTAAGAATTTTAACTTTGTCGACGGGACTTAGAATAGCACTGCAGGGGTTGTAAGAACCCTGCTGAATAAAAAGGATATGACACTAAACTGCATTTCATGGTGAGTTGTCAGTTTTAGAACACTGGGAAAGGTAGAGAACTTCTTTATTGTCATTACTCCCTCGTCTGTTCTGACCCGAAGTGGAAATACCTGGTAGGTTATCATTTATGTGTCAGATGGAACTGCTAAAAATGATTCCTATTCAATAGAACCGTCTGCAAGAAAGTTTCACTTGCGATTTATTGACATAATTGTTCGAGTGTTCGCCAATGGTTCGGGAGACCGGAATTCAATCTCAGGTCGAGTCATGCCAGAGACTCAAATAAATGGAACATGATGCCTCCTAGCTTAACATTCAGCATTATAAGGTAGAGGTCAAGGGTGAATATTGCAATCCAGGGAAAGAAGTATTTCCCTTCTTTACACCATCATCATTATGTCGTGCCACTTGCATGGATTTCTTTCTCGACATACATCTCTATCATCCATTGGATTCGGCAGGTTCTCTAGACTACATCCTCTGTCAATACTGAGCTGTTGCAGATAAGTCCTAGCTGGTCATCCAACCCCTGCTCATCCGTGCGATGGAGTCCACAGAAGAATGTCACTTATGAGTTCGTCCTAACTCCTCCAGTCGTGTTCCGTATGTCTTGTGCCTGTGATTTGGATGATTTTAGAGATGGGTGGTAGGCAGTCGTACAGCTGCATTTTTGTAGGATGTGCTTTCAGGATTTGTTCACTATAGCTCGTAGCGTTCTTGTGCAATTGCCGTCAAGCTTTACGATTAGTCAGTGTCCATGTGGTGCATCCATATAGTAATATTGACACGACCGCTTGGAGAAAATTGCGTTTTATTTTATCGGACTTCCATATAACCGATAATCCATCGATAGCTGACCATGCCTTCCCTCGTCGGGTATTTATGTCTTACTCCATAAATGAGACGCTGCTTCCAAGGTAGTTGAATTTGTCTATTAGTTTCAGGGAATCACTTTTTAGTATGGAGATGTCTCTTCTTTGATTTTGATTAAAGTACATGTCCTCTGTTTTATCCGCATTGACATGGAGGCCAATGCCAACAGTTGCCTTCACCTGACTATGCAGTAGGGATTCGGCCTGGTTGGGTGTATTTGCCAGAAGTGCTATGTCATTAGCGTAGTCTGCGTCCGTGATAGTTTATGCAGGGTATCGTGTGCTTCTTGCTTTTCCAGTGTTAAGCCATTTTCTTTCATTAAATCTATCGACATTCGAAGTACGTTGTGTAGGCACGTTATGAATTGGTATGGGTCTTGAACACCTGCAACAATGTCAAAGAAGTCTGCGTCTCCATCTCGTGAGTGAACCTTTACTTCTGTATTTTATAGAGCATCATTATGACTGCGATTTCAATTAGGCTTTTCTCTGTCAAACGCAATAATCAGGCTTTCCTTAAAACCCGTAAGACATGTGACCCTTACTTAGCAATATTTCCCTTGGAACTCAGAATTATTTTCTTAAATTGGTTGCCCTAAAAAGGGTATAGAACTACCCTTTTAACATTTTTCCCATTAAGATATAGTCTTATGGATGAAAGTCAACGCAAGTAGACTCGATTTACTCATTCCATTCTTTGCGTCAAGATACGTTATAGGACCTATATATATATATATATATATATAGTATATATTATATTTTACTTTCATCAGTTGTTATAGTACCCTAATCTTTTCAAAACGTCTTCCATGGCAATGGAGAGGTAACTTGGTGGAGCCCATCTACTCTCAAGTAAAATGTAACACTAATAACAATACTAGATAAATAGAGGCTTTGAATTCAAATTTTTCTTTTTCCGAAACTGATTTGCCTCTGTACAAGTCTAGAAAGCCTGAGAATCTAGTCTTCCCCTGATTGGACGAAGAGGAAATGGAATCATGCCTTTCACTGAGGTATTAGCCTGGAAAAAAACGTTCAAGATTTGAACCCGGTTTGCTGTGTCTGTTTTCTTAGACGACAACCACTTTATTACGATCATCTCTATGCCTCACGATTTTATTTATTAATGAATTTTAAAGTTGCAGAAAAGACCAGATTTTACCCCACTGTATTTCAATAACTGTAAACGATCCTAAATATTTTGAATATTTTTTATTCGTAGATTTTTTGTAAAGTTTTTTGCTTACATATTTCTAGTTTTCTTGAATTTCATCTTTTTGAATACATTTTTGTTTTCTTTCTATAAACATTGAAATGTTTTAGATAGACCTTCAGGATAAAAATGATTTTAAAATACTTTAAAATTGAAAGCATCTAATTGAGATCTCTGAAAAATTTTCCTATCCAGCAATTTTTTTTTTCAAATTAGTGGAAACATTACTACTCGTTTTTTTCGTTTCAATTTTCTCTATCTTTCAAAAATAAAAAATGATGCAATCTGCTTGAAATAAGAATTCATATCGTATATATTCAAGTATAAGTCGAATTGGGAAGACCTAATTTTGGGGATTCACCTGAGTAATAATTTCGTCTGAGTAATGATATCCACTTACAAAAGTATATGCGGTATGTTAATATACACCGATTAGCAAAAATAATATTGACTTTCTTTCTTACCAGTCTGTACCTCTGCAATATCTCCCTCTCTATGTATCTCTGTCTCTCTCTACATTTTGCCTCTCTCTATAGCTGACTTTATTTATCCATACTCCTCTCTCTCTCTCTCTCTCTCTAACTATCTATCTATACTGCTCTATCTATCTATCTATCTATCTATCTATCCAGCTATCTCTCTCTCTCTTTCTTTTTCTCTCTCTCTCTCTCTATCTATCTATCCAGCTATCTCTGGCCTTCTCTCTCTCTCTATCTCTCTAACTATCTATAGCGATCTCTCTCTCTCTCTCTATCTATCTATCCAGCTCTCTTTCTCTCTCTCTCTCTCTCTCTCTCTCTCTAACTATCTATACCGCTCTCTCTCTCTCTATCTCTCTAACTATCTATCTATACCGCTCTCTCTCTCTCTATCCAGCTATCTCTCTCTCTCTCTCTATCCAGCTATCTCTCTCTCTCTCTCTCACTAACTATCTATCTATACCGCTCTCTCTCTCTTTCTCTCTCTCTCACTCCCTCTCTATCTATCTATCTATCTATCTATCCAGCTATCTCTCTCTCTCTCTCTCTCTCTCTCTCTATCTATCTATCTATCCAGCTATCTCTGGCCCTCTCTCTCTCTCTATCTCTCTAACTATCTATAGCGATCTCTCTCTCTCTCTCTCTATCTATCTATCTATCCAGCTCTCTCTCTCTCTCTCTCTCTCTCTCTCTCTCTCTATCTATCTATCTATACCGCTCTCTTTCTCTATCCAGCTATCTCTCTCTCTCGATCCAGCTATCTCTCTCTCTCTCTCTCTACCTATCTATCTATACCGCTCTCTCTCTCTCTCTCTTTTTCTCTATCTATCTATCTATCTCTCTCTCTCTCTCTACCTATCTATCTATACCGCTCTCTCTCTTTCTCTCTCTCTCTCTCTATCTATCTATCTATCTATCCAGCTATCTGTATCTCTCTCTCCTTTTTCAAACTATTTTTTTAATCATCATTAGTAAAATATAAATTTTGTTCTACTCAATCCTAAACATTTTCCATGAATCATTTTAAATTCGTAAATCAAAAATACATTTATTAGTTCGCAAAAATATCCCCCAAGGTTCTTTTGGGTTGTCTATCATTGACTAATTCTAAAACAACTCACGATATATGACTCCTATTTTTTTGTGCATCATAGCAGCAACTAAAACCATGTTTTTAGCATTTTATTTTTCGAAAAATCCAAGCACTTCGAAATTTTAAATTTTTTTACTGTGTGAGTAGAATAAAGAGTATAAATATAAAAAGAGGATCCCTATTTTGTGTTCATAAAACTTTTTTTTTCATTTTCTTTAACCATGTAAAGCTAGCGAATCATTTCTTAGAACGAAAAAAATTGACAAAATAAAGGCGTGCTATTGAGAATTTTCCTTTTTGAAGGGGTCACTGGAGCAGATAGATCGTAACTATTTGACGACGTTTTTTAACTTATAAGTCATCCGAAAACATAGTTTGATTTTACTACCTAAATATTCTAAACGTAGAGAATGTTTTCAGCTACTTTCTATGATTGAATAAACGGAAAGAAGCCACTTCTACCGATATCTTTTTACCTAATTAAAACCAGGAATAATCCTCGCAAATGATTTAAACGGATAGAATTTTTTTCCCTATAAATATACTCTTGCTTCAGTTAAATTTTGAATGGTTATTCCATTACTAGTTATAAATTTTAAAAAACCAAAAAAACAGCTAAATTCATCTTTTTTATAATGATTCGACTATTTTAAAAATGGTATATTGTAGCAGGCTTTGTAAAAGAGCAATAGTGTTAAAATACTCTTATAAAATAAAGTAATATCCAATTCAAATACATCTAACTAATTATAGTTTCAATGTTGCGTTTCCATTCATGCTGATCATTAAAATTTTAAGGGAGATTACTATTATATGATAATTATTCTTATAGATAAAATACAATTCGTAACAATATATATATATATATATATATATATATATATATATATATATATAGTGTGTAATATTTTCTGCGTCAGCAAAATGTTTATTGCAAAAAGATAGACGAACTGAGTAAAGAGAAAATGAGTTGCTATTGTGACACGAAGCATACTCGACGTCCCTCAAACCCGTCAAGTTACATAACAAACTACTGCAATTAGTAAATATGACGAGCGTTGGCAAAAAGTAGACAAGGCTAAAACTTTAAATCTTTTCATTTTTTTAATTCAATCGAAGATGCATAAATAAGAAATTTATGTAAAAATTGATATCTTGATCACTAGATGAGAAAATTACAAAATTACGAAGCCAATCTAAGGACTTTTTGATTCTCAGATCTTTGTGAAATTGTGCAAGTGCAACACTGTACACATATGCATCAGTACGATTTGTTACCTAAACTGAAAAAATCATTACAAGTGGAAGATTTGAGGACATGGAAGACATTGAAAGAAATATGACGTCACAGTTTCACACATTATCAAAAGAAGAAATTTGAATGTGCTTCTACCAATTGAAAGCTTGATGAAATAAAAGTGTTAAATCTCATGGGGACAATTTTCTTCAATCCTACGGGGACTACTTTAAAGAAAATTAACGATACACTCCTTGCTTCTTTCTAGTTTTTCAAAATGTACTTTCAAAATATACTTTCAGTCTAAATATTTTTTTGAAATTAATACATCTAAATGCATGTAAATTTAATTTTGTTTATTTTCTAAAGAATTATATAACAGACCTTCAAACATATTCATACTTTTTTATATGCATAGTAATGATAATTATTTTATGTAGGATGAGACTCGATATTCATCTTAAAACCCACCGAAGGCGTTCTTTAGGCATGTTTATCTAAGTCTATGATGACAAGACTGATTAGTTTCCTGAAATGCCTCCATTTTTCAGACGAATTTGCTTTCGAATAAAGAATTCAAATAATACTAAAAATGCATCAAATTAATTCGCTCTAAACAAAATAACCGACTTAAACATTAAATTAGTGAGTCATTCATTACAAACGCCCAAAGTTTCGTCCATTCAATTGATAAAACGAATATGACAACTAAAAATCTATTTTCAATTGTAAGCATTTCGATTTTAACAAAAAGTTCTAAGCCTCACACAGAAAAAAGAGCCATGACTGAACATGTTTTCTGAAGCAGCACACTACCCAGCCCAGTCGACTGGGCTGTAGAATACACTGACAGCATCTCTGAAGAGTGTCCTAGTTACGACACTAAACCATCTAATGGTGAGACCCCAGTTCTACTGGAGCTTTGAGGAATATGGAGTACCGTTTCATTGCCATCGCTCCTAGGTCCACTCTACCTCGGCGTCCTATCTACGGATCAAATAGAACTGTTTGGCATTTAAACTGTGTGCAAACAAATTGGCTTGTTTGACATAGAACTGTTTGATCATTTAACTCTGTGTAAATAAATGACAGATGTTTAATTTACTGGTTTGTGATACATAACAATACTTGGAACCATTTCACTTTGTTGACTTATGTTAAACTGAATTGTTAGAAATAGAACTGTTTGATTATTTAACTGTGTGTATCTACAAAATGTGTTTACAAATAATATATCTTATATATATATATGTAAAAAAATAGGATTTGGCATTAAATAACCAACAATAAAAGCAAACCAAATCACCAATTGTTATAATCGATATAGGAACTGAAATCGTTGACCCAAGTTCAAATCCTTGGCGAGGCTTTTTTACATTTCCCTCTGCGCTAATATATTTGGGGAATGCATGAAACCATCTGTTCTTCTCTTAGCTATGGGTAAATAGCAGTACAGATTGGTTTATTTTGCTTTAGTTAGACAACCAGTCTAGGAGAAGGAAAATGCTGATTTCAAACCAACTTAAAACTAATATGTCTTATATCCAGCCCTTGATGGAATGGTTTGAGATTTCCATAGTTTTGAACAAGTGGTGACGCGTAGAAAAGATACCAGCTGCATTGGCAACTGCTGATAAAAACACTCTCCAGGTTACCATCCGTCAAATTCAATGGCAGCTCCATGGTCATGCATGACTAAACTATGTCATTACGAATGCATTTCTTTTTTTTTTTAGTTTCTTTTTTCCAATGGTAATAATTTTACCTAATTGATTTTAATCATTAGAGAACTTCTATTCTTCACTGGAAAATTTCCATTCGACAATGAAAATTACCATTTCTCAATCGTCCAATGACAATTCTAATTTAATCAATAGAAAAACGCACAGCAGCAGCAAAGCAAAGTTGCATACATTGTTCAAATTTGGTAATTAACAAACGCACTTAATTCAATATAAAATAAAATAAAAACAACATCCGTCAAATTCAAGGCAAACAGAATATCGATGCCTGTCGTACATTGCTCATATAAATTTGTACTTGATCTTTTGAAGGTCACATGAATCGCATTTCTTTTAAGACTTCAGAGGCAATTTTAATTCGCTCCTCTACTGCTTAAGGAAAACTAGTTCAGATGTATAAAGGCTATGAAATAATTATTAGCCGCGAAGGAAAATCAACAGAGACAAAATTATCTGAAAGGACTTAACAATCATTGAAAATCGCTTAATTTATTGAGAATTAATTAAACACACGTTGCGATACAACTCACGCTCAGTCGAAGAAACAAGTAATTCATATTTTGAATACTCTTCGAATATAAAAACATTATATGACTATATATTAGTTATTTACTAAGTTTATATAAATTAAGGAACAAGGCCAGGAAAAAAAAAACTGTAAATGGAGCGTGTCACTAAAATTGGCACTTAAAGAGAAGTGAACTGTTTAGTAAAAATGTGTAAGACTAGTCTGCTGTTGTACCATTAGTTTTTAAAACAAGGCATAAATTTGGCGCATGATTAAAAGTATGGGACACTTAGTGAGGAGCGAAGTCATTGCTCAGAAATAATTGATGCACAAGACTAGTTTTGTCTTGTTTACATCAAGATGAAGTGCTTAAATGACTCTCTCTTTCGTTCTCGCTCTTTCTCTCTCTCTCTCACTCTTTGTCATTGAGAAAAAGAAAGAGGTAAGAGAACTATATTACCGCCTCATCTTAGTTTAATAGATAGATAGATAGATAGATAGATAGAATACTTTTAATTTAAAAAATGAATTTATGAATATCCAGAAATAGAGCAAACTAATTACCCATTTAACATAAACCATTGAAATATCTACGCAGAGTTTCACAGTCTTCAGTACTCCACGAAAAATTACATATATATCATTATCATCATCGTCACCAAGGCTTGCTGACTGTACAATTGTACAATTTCCACTGATTCTCTCTCTCTCTCTCTCTCTCTCTCTCTCTCTCTCTCTATCTATCTATCTATCTATCTATCTATCCATCTATCTATCTTATTGGCCATCGCTTTCGATAAGTCGTCTAGAAGAACATAAAAGTCACCATAGAGCCGGTTCATTTAAATATTTGCGGGTCAGCCAACACTAGTGTGGCCATCTATAGGAGTGTCCATAGAAGAACGTCGCTTATGAGTTCGTCCTGGTTTCTTAAGTGTGAAGAGTAAGAGGAGAAACAACTGGGATGGGAATTTATCGAAAAAAAAAAGAATTTTCCTAGAAGTTAGAGAAAAAAATTGACTGGAAAAGTTTTATAGGCATTTTGGAATGTGGCTGCTATATTCGAAGTTGATATTTAAAGAGATATATCAATATATAGAGAGAGCTTCAAGAAGAAGTTTTTGCTTGTTTTTTTCTTTGTGCAACACATTCGTGCCATTCATCAAAATACAGAAACATGGTAATTGAAAACAACTCCATATAACTCGTGTCTAAAAGAGAAAATGCTGTTTATATATATCGTAAGTTGGACGACAGTATTCGAGGGTTACCTGAAGGCCCTTTTTTCATCGAGGTGCAGGGGAGGGTGCTATTCTTTTCCCTGTATTACCCCCGCTTACCCTTGATTTGTACATTATGATACTGCGCATTAAACAGGAAATGAACTCCTGTCTCTCGGACCATTGCCCAACACTCGACCCAATATACCACTGGGCCGGTTTTAATAAATTTTTAACTGTGAAATTCTGTAGCCATCAACGTGAATGTCCACCAAAATAATCACATTCTTTTGTTATATCTCCATATTTATGCTATTTTATTTTGTTGCGATGTGTGTATATTTGTGTATTCGTGAGCATAGGTGTGTGCGATTGTGCACATATATGATTATGTGTATGTGTGTGTTTCTTGAAAGATGTAACACTAATGCAGCAATAGTAGAATTACGTTTTCCGCTGAATTAGTGATCACATGGCCACACGAACTCCAAGAGAATTTCATTTAAAGCTTGTAATCATTGAGTTGTGCGCTACCCTAATTTGGGCATCTACTCCTTTGTGTATAATGCTCGTGATGTTGTTTTTCAAGAACGAAAGAATTTTGTGTTTTACTGAAACCAGTTTACAAATACACTAGAAAAATAGCAATATTGATAAAACAAAATCATTCTTTTTTATTTTATTAATTTAGAGGGTTATTGCAATGCAAAATAACAATTATATGAGTCTAATTAATTTCAAAGCTAAAACTACATCGTCAGAGGCTTTTTTAAAAAAATGAATTAGGTGTTGTATGTTCAAATTTTTTGCAACGTTGTAAACTTGGTGTCCCATGGGGTGTTAGAACGCCATGTTGGTTATTGTAACGATCGTGCCACGTGGGGTGTTTAAACACCATTCGTAATAACGTGACTTAGGTTGTCCTAATCAATTTCATTCCATTTTATTTATTTATTTCCTAACTTAAATATGTGTTTAAAATGTACATGTTAATTAATGATATATTCAGTATTTAATTTTAACCTTCTGTTAATCTAAGGGTATAACTTAGCTATTAATAAAACTTCCTTAATTCTGAGATTACCAACATTACGTACTATTGCTTCTATTTTAATGGAAAAAATATTTTCATTATTTTTTTCATTTGATTAAATGTTTATGCAATGAGGATGCACGTGTGTTGGGGTGTTCTTTAATTCGGGTGTGGAGGGATCTGATTGTACATACTATATAAAAAAAATTACGACATTCTAAGCAAATTAAACCAGTTGGACCAGTTGTATAACTATCGTTTTCTTGTCTCAGACACTGGTAGCTATTTTTACAAACCAAATTGAAATCAAAATTTTATCTGAGAGACAGACACTCTTTTTTTAGGATTGGTTAAAAGTTGGGTGAAAGTTGCGCATTTATGTCACGAAAAAGGAGGTAATCTTATTAGAGATTACTGATGACAAAGGATTTTGGGTCCCGAGAAACCTCATTGACAACTCATCTCAAGTGAGATTTTTATTTGGCCTTTTTTAAAGCTTTTTAACTTTGTTACAGTATGTTGTACCCAATTTTTGTTTTTTTTTACCTCTTCTTAACCCGATCAGACAAGAGAAAATCGAGTTATTTGGATGTGCAAAAAAAAAAAAACAACTAATTTCTTTTTTCCTGCAGCAATTTTTCGACCGGTGAACTAGTTTTTCTGTCATATTTTTCTGTGATAGGGGACATTACTAACCCTCGTTTTATTTTAAGTTTTTATGTATCTATTTATTGTATCCATTTTTTTTTTCGTTGGGGATTTTTTAAATTGAAAATTAATTTTTTAACCATCCTCCTTCCCACGCAATTATACAAATATGAGATTTGATTAGATATTCATAGAGAGACAGGCTTCTGTTGGTATTTATAGAGTAAAAGACAGAATGATTGTGTCGTTTTGATGAATGGAATAATATGTTTAAGCTAAAGTTCGGATAGTGAAGACCAACGTCTGAAACCCTTTTTTGCAGGTTTCTGTCATATTTATGTATATATTGCACATAATAAATATGGGGAATGATTAAAATAATCTGAAATATATTCTCAAACTGTGGGAGTCTCACAACATACGAGGATCATTAAATAAGTTTCCAGACTTTTTTCGTATGGGCACTTTTATTGATAGTACACACACATGATACTCTAGTCCCCTTCGAAGTAATCTCCTCCGGCTTCAATTCACGTGTTGTACCGTTCTAATGCCTTCTGGAAGGCCCCATGGAAGTCCTCTTGTGTGAGCGTATCAATGACCTTCGTCACAGCCTCTTTCATCTCCTCAGTTGTCTCATAACGACAGCCTCTGAGCTTAAGGAATAACCAAAGGTCACAGGGAGCAAGGTCTGGACTATAGGGAGATTGAGGAACTCTCTTGATGTCCATCTTGGTCAAATAATCTGTGACAAGGATCGAGGTGTGGACTGGTGCATTGTCCTGGTGAAAATGCGACTGACGCGATTTGAATAGTGCTGGCCTCTTCCAACGGAATCTCTTCCTGAACTCCCTTAAAACCACAACATAGTAACCCTAGACCTAACCGTTTGGCCAATCAATTCTGGTGTATTGATTTCCTTACTCTTCCCACACCTCTCATCATCCCTCACAGACTCCCAGCCTTCCTTGAATCTCTTATGCCACTCAAAAGTTTATGCTCGATTCATGCAAAATGGTCGAAAAGAAGTCTGAAGCATTCCATACGTTTCTGTGGCATTTTTTTTGCAAGTTTAAAACACAATTTTGGTGCATATCGTTCTTCTAAAGTATCCTCACGTCCAGATTGCATTTTTGAAATTCACCAGCAGTGACAATCAGGCTTTAGTAAGGTGTATTCCAATTCCTGCTGTAGGTGTTCATTTGAGTCTGAAATCATAAAGATTGGTCCGTCGTCTCAGAGGATTGATAGCAATAACATACTGAATTTTCAAGAGTCTACAACAATTTTAAATGCCTGTACAAAAAAGTCTGGAAACTTATTGAATGCACCACCTATCTTCACAGCCTAGGCAAAAATCTCAATGACTTCCTTATGTCTCCACGTGTAGCTTTTTAGAGCCTACTTCCATCCAGTGACAATATGTTTGAGGTTGGCAGTATTCCCACATGCTCTGCATCGGTCGGTTATAGTTAAACTCCAAACATGAAGGTTTACTGGCGTTTGTTAAACGTTGTAAACTACCTTCATTAGAAAACTCAATTTTTGTGTTCATATATATGTATACTTTTTTCTTTATATATATATATATATATATAAACATATATATATATATATATATATATATATGTCAACAGCCATCCCCACCAAAATTGCTGAAAAGTTTGATAAGTAGTAAAACTACTTGAATATCAAAGAAGTCTTAGTCTTTTACTCTTGCCTTCTCCAAGTCATATTAAGCAAATAGCAATAGATAGGGTTGGCTAAAGTAATCTGGAAAATAAAACAAATGTCGAGCAAAGATAGGGCATGATGGAATGCCATAAAATGGCTCAGGTTTAAATAACAAAACAACAAAACAATATTATCAGTTTTAAGCTAATCCAAGCAAAAAGTTGCAACTTAAGTAAAGAATAAAGATTTATACCCAACTGGTTTTTAAAAAAAAGGTAACTATTGGATTTTTACCAAGTTAGAACTAAGTAAGTTTAAAACCGGAGTATTTTTAAAAGTTTGTTTTCTTTTTTTATGGACTGCTTTAGCGTTTTCTCTCTTATAAGAGTACTTGGTGACATCAATGACAACAGGTTGGAGGAAATGTGACCATAAGAATTTGCGTGGGCGTCCGGAATATAATATAACAAGGGAAATTTTGATCCGAAAAATAGAACGAAGAGGAAAGAAGTTCACAGAGAATCTGTAGCATCAACTCCGGTGTTTATGCAACGCAGTTATCTTCCACTCTCTTTTACTTCACCCGTAGGTACATTTTGGATAGTTAAAGGAAAGGAAAAGAAGGACTTTAAAAAATAACGAAAGAAAATTCTGCCGACAAGTAATGTAGAGAATGCGCGGGGACAAACCAACAACCGAATGGAAGGGAGGCAAAACAATTTTGGAGTGAAATATGGGAATGAAAAGAACATAAGAGAAAGGCCTATTGATTAAATAACATGAAAAAGAATTAAAAGTACACGAAGGTCCTGAAGCGGAAATACAAGTGGAAACGTTTAGAATAGTTACACACTAAGATGGCATTTCTGGATTCTAATTTAAAATATTCACATCCATCAGCCACACACAGGCTATTTAACTGAGTAAATGCCTTTAAGAAGCATATATACCCCCAATCGATAATTATGGAGAACTCTACCCAGGTCTGGAAAGACCCCTCCTACCAAAAGGGAACTATACACAGAAACTATAGACCGATAACGTGTCTACGTATGATGTGGAAAATACTTACTGTACATATTTAGAAGAAGATCCATAATTCGCTTTTATGCCGTGGACTGTTTCCCGGCGAACAGAAACAATGCCCAAAGGAAAACAAGAGGAACAGGTGACCTGCAATACATTCATCAGCCCATCTTCAAGGAGAGGAAGGCAAGGCGAAAAATGTATCCATGGCATGGATTGACAACAAAAAAGCCTATATAAGGTCCCACAAACTTGGATAATAGATTATCCAAAAAGGTACAAGATATCTGACAAAGTCACAAAATTTCAGCACAGAAGCCCTGGAAAACTGAAAAGTGGAATTAACAGCTGGAGGAGAAACTTTAGAGGAAGGAAAAATCCACAGAGACATCTTCCTCGTAGAAGTACTTTCGCCATTATTATTTGCAATAGTAATGATGCCACTCAATTACATACTTAGGAAATGCACAGGTGGCTACAAATTTACAAATTCGCAAGAAAAATAATTCATCTTATGTACGTAGACGTCATTAAGCTGTTTACAAAAATCAAAAAGAATTGACGACTCTGATACAAATGATAAGAATATACAGTCAGGATAGAGAAATGGGATTTGGCATAGCAAAATGCTTGTAATGAAAAAGGCAAATAACAGGAATAATAGAACTGCCAAATCAAGTTTGAATCAGAACGCTTAAAGAAAAAGAATTACAATTAATTGGAAATACTAGAAGCAGGCACCCTCAATCAAGCGGAGATGAGAGAAAAGATAAGAAAAGAGTACCTAAGACGAACGAGAAAACTTATCAAAAAAATAGACACCTGTGTAATTCCGCTTATTAGATACTTGAAACCATTTTAAAAATAGACAAGAGATGAACTCAGACAAAATTTACCTGAGGACAAGAAATGTGATGATGATGCACAAGGCCATAAATCCTAGAGGTGAAATTGACAGACTCTTTGCTCCAAAAAAGAAGAAGGATAAGGACCCGTCAGCGTTGAAAATCGCGTGGATGCATCAATATGAGGATTCGAGGACTACAATAAAAAAAACCTAATTAAAGCGTCCAGTAACGAAACTTGCACCATAACGACAAACAGAACAAGAAAAACTAGAAAACAGAAATGAGGAGGAACCGATATATCAAGCAACAAACTAGTAAGATTGCACAGGAAAAATCTAAGACATGAATAGGAATCCATTTGAGAGAAACAGAATCTCTTCTCATAGCAACAATAAACAACGCCATGAGGACCAATTATATTAAAGCATAAAATAGATAAGATTACTCACATGGTAAGCGAAATATTGCAAACTAGCTCAAGAGGAGTATAAGACTAGATATGACTGGGTGGGAAAGGTGATACACTTGGAATTATGCAAGAAATTGAAAATTGACCTCACTACCAAATGGTTTAGGCACAAAACAGAATCCGTCCTATAGAACGAGACGCTTAAAATTCTCTGGGATTTTGAGATATGAATCGATCATCTAATCCAACCCTGACAACCAGACTAAATGATAATTAACAAAAAAAGAGAACTTACCGTAAAGTGGTTTTGCCGTCATAGCAGACCACTGAGTTAATTTTTTTTAAAGTTAGTACCTACGAAATATATGGATGTATACACAAACTAAATAATTTTCCAGGAATACTCATTGGGTAGAGGTTAGTACAAACTGCTCTTTTCAAAAAAAAAGAAAAACACTAGATTTTCGATGACTTGTAAAATTTGTTGGTGAATTTTTGTTATATTTTAACTGAAGAGCGTCACTAATAGGTTAGATTTTTTTACCAGGTGCAATTATCTCGAGCTAACTGAAGAATTGTTTAAATTTACCTCGTCACCCTCCATATTGCCCAACGGCTTTCTCACTCGATAGACATTATAGCCCGGTATTTCGCCGTAAAATCATCAGAAATCTGATGTGAAATATTAGCAGCAGCACATTTAAAACTAGGTTAAGTATAAGATATTACCATTAAGATGGCATGGAAAAAACCTTTCAAGCAGTCCACTCTAGTTGCTTGGGAAGTAAAAAACTTTTTAAAAGTAGGACAACGGACTTTAACTAAGTTAAACCTAAGGTTTAGGTTTGCTTCCCATTTTTTTTTTTTTTTGTGACCCGCTGTTTATGAACAGTCAATATGACTGCTTGTGGTCACATCTCTGTCAGGTGCGCAGATCCAAAACAACCCCTGGGTCTAGTATAGCCACAATATACCACCCATGATAAAAATGTTCAATCTCAATATTACAAAACGTGGGACCCAGGCAACAGACTTGGGTGTCATAATCGGCAGGTGCTCTCCTGATAGCCAACATGGGAGATCCGATCGTCATCCTGCGATTTTGGCTGCTCTCTTTTCAGGTACATGAATAACAACATTAGCAAGCACAACGATTAGAGACCAAAACGCAAAACATGGACCAGGGAAGACAATCAACTTGTACTACACTGCTACTTTAGGAGCAACCCAACGCAAAGAGCGTATAGGAAAAGAATGATAGAGATCTGGCAAGAATGTGCTAGTTTTCAGACAACAAGCCGATCAAGTAAGAAAAATAAAAAAGTATAGTTTTCTAAACTTGAAATACTAGAAATACACCAGAAAACACAGACGCAAGACAGTACAATTCCAAATACATCAAGTGGCGCCAACCAAAGACCACATATTAGAAATGAACTACCAACTCTTGAAAATGAATACGCCACAGTATCAAGTAACCCAACAGAAACTCTATCACAAGAACAACAGACAAATCAAGAAAACCTAAAAAGAATTATGAACAATGAGAAGACCACCCTTCCATCATTAAGAAACATAGAATGGAGAACACTTAAAACAGAAAAAAAATAATAAATCAAATACTACATTACATATCAACAAATAATATAACTGAGTTAAATGATCTAATCTATGCAGGGGCGAAATTAGCGTGTGAAAAATTTGGAGTCCCCTCAAAAAGCCCGAAGAAACAGTAAAAACCAGGTTGGGAAGTTCGACTGGAAACCCTGAAAAAAATCTACGAAAACAGGCCAAAATGGTAAAACAGAAACATCCTGGAATATGTGAGAAGAGAATGGAAAAGACAACACGAGAAAAAATAACAGTACAACTTGAGGAAATAAACAAGAAGGTTCTGGCGAAAGAAGGGAGACTAAAGAGATATCGACAAAAGGTAAAACAATACAGACAAAACAGGACATTCCAAAACAATAAAAGAAAATTCTATCAACAATTGGGAGGGCATGACACAAAAACATACCAACAACCAGACGCCAAAGAAACCGAACAATTTTGGACGAAAATATGGCAACCGAAAAAGCATAACGATACGACAAGACAACTAGAAGGACTCGAAGAAGGCCCAAAAGCGGAAATACACATCGAACTACTAAAAAAGACACTAAAAAAGATATCAAACTGGAAAACACCAGGAATTGATGGAATACATGGATTCTGGTTCAAGAAATTCACCTCCATTCATGACAGACTAGCACTAGAAATGAACAGATGCCTACAAGATGCACAAGTACCTGACTGGATGACCAAAGGAAAGGCCACATTGATCTAAAAGGACCCAAGTAAAGAAACTGCTCCAAACAATTATAGCCCCATATCTTGTTTACCGATGATGTGGAAAATATTAACAGCACAAATAAGGGAAGAGATATACTACTCGCTAACAAGCTGCAGATTGTTCCCTGACGAACAAAAAGGATCCCGCAAATGATCCAGAGGCACAGCAGAGTTACTCTACACATCCTAAATGAAAGCAAGAAAAAAAATCTAGCAATGGCCTACAAAAAGGCATATGATATGGTTCAGCAAAACTGGATAATAAACTGTCTCAAAATGTGCGAAATATCACACGAAACCATAAACTTCATCGAAAAAACCATGAAAAACTGGAGATTTGAATTAACAGCAGGAGGAAAAAGTTTGGCTGAAACAAAGACCCAAAGGGGGATCTTCCAAGGAGATGCACTATCACCCCTACTATTCGTAATTGCCATGATGCCACTAAACCACACACTCGGAAAATGCACGGCCGGATACAAACTTAGTAGATCGCAAGAAAAAGGTCAACCATCTAATGTACATGGATGACATCAAACTCTTTGCAAAAAATAAAAAAAGAACTGGAAACCCTAATACACACAGTTAGAATATACAGTCAAGATATAGGGATGGAATTTGGCATTGAAAAATGCGCTCTGCTCGTCATGAAAAGTGGCAAACGACATCTAACTGACGGAATAGAACTACCAAATCAAGACAAGATCAGAACGCTCGCAGAAAACGGGACCTAAAATACTTCGGAATCTTGGAGACTAGCACCATCAAACAAGTCGAAATGAAAAACAAAATTCAAAAAGAATATCTCAGAAAAACTAGAAAACTACTCGAGACAAATCTCTCTAGCAGAAACCTTATCAAAGGAATAAATACTCAGGCTGTGCCCCACGTTAGATACTCGGGCCCTTTCTCAAGTGGACCAGAGATGAACTTAGACAAATGGACAAAAGAACTAGAAAACTAATGACTATGCACAAGGCATTACATCCCAGAGACGATGTTGACAGACTATATGTACCAAGAAAAGAGGGAGGAAGAGGACTTGCCAGCATCGAAAACAGCATTGACACATCCATACAACAACTCGAAGACTACATAGAAAAACACGAACGAGGACTGATTACGACCATCAGAAACAATACTGAAAAAAGCTAGGAAACAAAAATGGAAAGGAAAACAACTCTATGGATGTTCTAAACGACTAATAAACAACATCTCACACGACAAAACCTGGACATGGCTAAGAAAAGGAAACTTTAAGAGAGAAACAGAATCTCTCCTAATGGCAGCGCAAAACAGCGCCATAAGAACCAATCATATCAAAGCGAGGATAGATAACACGCAACAAAATAGCAAATGTAGACTATGCGGTGACAGAGATGAAACCATCAATCATATAATAATTGAATGCAGCAAATTGGAACAGGAGTACAAGGCTAGACAGGACTGGGTGGGCAAGGTGATCCACTGAGAATTGTGCAAGAAATTTAAATTTGACCACACCAACATATGTTTATGCACAACCCAGCACCTGTCCTAGAAAATGACACACACAAACTCCTATGGGACCTTGACATACAAACGCATCACTTAATCTCGGCCAGACGACCAGACCTTATAATAATCAACAACAACAAAAAAAAAGAAAACCTGCAAATTTGTCGACTTAGTTGTCCCGGCTGGCCGCAGAATAAAACTGAAAGAATGTGAAAAGAGAGATAAGTACCGCGACCTTGCTAGAAAATTGAAAAAAACTATGGAACATGAAGGTGACAATTATACCAATTGGGATTGGTGCTTTTGGCACGGTAACTAAAGGATTATTAAAGGACCTGGAGGATTTGGAAGTTGGCGGCCGAGTGGAGACCATCCAAACAACAGCATTATTGAAAACGGCCAGAATACTGAGAAGAGTCCTGGAAACTCGAGGATACTTGCTGTCACTCAATCTCCAGTGAAAGTCCATCAGCTTACGCTGATATGAAAAATTCTAATGAGTAAATAATAATAATAATAATAATAATAATAATAATAATAATAATAATAATAATGATAATAATAATCTTGTTCCAAATTCTGTCAATCGAAAACTGTATAAATACGTTGAAATAATTACTTTTATCATGTTTTAAAAGCACACATATGAATTCTTAAAAAATGAGCAGAAACTTAGTAGATTAGCTCAAACCATAAAAATGAGAGTGACATATATCCACAACAAAAGATAGAAGAGATGCTACTTATTGATATCGAAATATCAAAATATTGTTTTGTAACTACGTACTAATAATTTGTGTGTGTCACACGTTAGAGTATAAATAAACATGCGGACACGATTGTTTTTATTTTGAAAATTTGAAAGGGTAGAAAATGTAAGAAAATGGGAGAAATATATTAAATATGACAATGTAAAGAAAAAGGAGGAGGAAAATGGGTGTAGGTGAAGATAATGAATAAAGAATGAGAGGGTAAAGAAAGGGGAGCAGGAAAGCAGATGATGAAGAATGTAATGATAAGGCGGGATGAAAGTGTGAAGAAAAAGATAATATGAATTATCAATATATATGAAAATAGATGAATTAAAAGTTTTCTTTTTACGATTCGTTCTGTCCTGATATAACAACAAGATAATAATATGGTTTCATCTTCTAGTTTGTTTGATATGTTCGTGCAATTACTGATTTATTCCGTGGAATTTCCATGGGACCAAATAGTCAAAACTTATCTTAATTTGGAAAATACTGAATTGTGAGGTTTTCCCAATTTTTTTTCCTTTCTTTTCTTTTCTTTGTTTGGCCTTGAGTCCTGCATAGAATCAGTGTGTAGTATCTGTGAATTCTTCTCGATCTAAAAGTGTCGATCTCTTGCTGTTATGGCTTTGATCATAATGTAGTATCTGTGCATTTTCTTTAACCTAAAATTGTCATTCTCTAGCAGTTCTACCTTGGAGCAGCGTGAAGTATCTATTTTCTTAAATCTAATAATGTCGTTTTCTAGCTGATCTGCGTTGGATCAGAGTGTAGTATCTGTGCATTCTACTTAAGGTCAAAGTGTCGCTTTCTAACAGTTCTGTCAAGGGTCAGTGTATAGTATATGTGTATCTGCTTTGGGTCAAAGTGTCATTTGCTAGCAGTCTTGCGTTTGTATGTGTGTAAATCTAATTCCACTTATTTTAAAACGTAAAAATTTAAATTAAAAAATTAGATTATATTTATCCTTCTGCTTTTTTTTGCTTTTTTTTTATTAATTTTCTCAAGTTTTATCTTTATTTTTGGTGAAGCAAGAATTGTTTTCAACTATTTTATATTTTATTTCAATGCTAATATATTTATAATCAAATCTTTTTATTCTTTTTCAGTTCATATTTTGGGCATTTATAATACCCTATAATTCATGTTATCTTTGAATACTTTTAATTCGCGTTTCCTTCAAAATATACGGAGTGTGACGGCACCTTGACTAACATCCCAAAACGGGACTTTATTTTCGCACGTGTGAAGACGGGGCAGGTTGGCACTTGATCCCCTACAGAATAAGTCCTGTTCAGAGTTCTTCTCTCAGGCATATAAGAACTGGCATATTACGTGAGGGAATAATTTAGGGCCAGACTGACCACCGCTGGCAAAGGGGTTCCAAATTTCACACTATCACACACCCACCAGGCCGCTAAACTTCTTTCCCTAAGATAACAGAAGAATACGGGCCTATAGGTCTTAGTCGTAATAATATTAATATTGTAGTAATCGGCAACTCCGGTTTCCCGTGTGATACTTTAGGAATTAATTGGACAATTCTAAGAAAGATAACATAAGGCGAATAGAAGCTGGAAAGAAAGCATGAAGTAACAACATAGACCACATGGTAAAATGAAAATACATAAAATCCTTTACTACTTATATATACACGTTCAGAGTGTCAAAACATATAATTGGACAGTCCACGAATATAAACATCTTTTCTGACTTTTGTCCTTCTTCAAATTGAGAGAGAGAGAGAGTGGTAAACGAAATTTGGGTATAAAGGAAAAATGTCCCCAAAGTTACTTATCTTATTTTCGACGGGGTTCCACTGGAGAATTTTCTTCTTTCACGGGCTACTAGACTTTGTTCTGTTTTTAGTACTGGCTTGAGGGACTCGGGTCTCTCATGTCTCAGTTAATCTTTTTTGTCTTAAGCCCGGAGTAAAATGGCTATGGTTCGTCTGCCCGCTATGAACCCTGCTCATGGTTCGTCTGCCCGCTATGAACCCTGCTCAAAAACTAACTTCTTACTATTTACTTCCGCTGAGGGGAAGGGAGCCCCACTTCCGTTTTGGGGTCCCAGCCAATCATTTGGCTTCTCTCTCTTTCCCCTTCCGATGTCCGGCGACCTGAGGTCACTAAGTACGAACACCTGGTCTCCCCTGCGTGACCCACATTCCTTCCTAACGGTCACTTGTTTGACGGCTTGATACTGTCAATTCAAATACGGGAGGATAGTATTAGTCTTACCTCTTCGTCTCCGTGAGCTATCACGTGACAGGAGCAATAAATTAATCGATAGAAATATTACAAAAAGATTAAATTAAATCACCGAAAAGGCTGATGATCATCGTTAACAACAGATTCTATATACAGACGGATTGTTGCCTATATTAATCATTATTTTAATTTGGGGCTATAATGCATTTTGTAACTTCCATGACACTTTTTCTTTTCTTTCTATTTGTAACGTCTGTTAGGATGAAGGAGTAGTATCTGTGCTCTTTGACGAGAATCAAATTGTCGTTTTCCGGCATTTTTATCTAAGATCAGAGTACTGTATCTCTCTCTCTCTCTCTCTCTCTCTCTCTCTCTCTCTCTCTCTCTCTCTCTCTCTGTATATAAATATATAAATATAATCTATAAAGATATAATAAAAAAATATTCCAAAAAATAAATGAAAATAAAAAATTAGGGGTATCATCTTTAAAATTAACATTATAATAATCATCTATATATCAGAAAAAATAAAATTAGAATTGTAAACATCATCTATCAAAAATCAAAGACACAAATCACAGATTAGAAATCAAAGATACAAAAGAATCCTTGAGATTTAAAGAGTATTTATCTGCAATTCATTTTTCAAAAATTGATTGCCGGTAAAAATAGAAAATTGACAAATGTAGATAATGCTTATAGGAACGGAAACATTTTTCCAACCTCACTAAGTGGCAAATTTATGGCTTCCCTGCATGTTGCAACATCAAAATGAAAGGAAAACATCAACCAGTCCTTTTCGAAAATATAAATGCAACACAGAGAAAACCTGTAATACCTACTGATATACTAATTTATTAGTCTTCATTAGGAAGATTTTAAAAAAACACAAATCCAACAAAAAATTGAGAGACGGGGCTCAAAAGAAAAAAAATCACAAATGAAAATCAACAAAAACTATTCAATCATTCTACGGCCATTTTAATGAATAATTTTTACACTAAATATTTATATTAATGATTCTTGAAATGTTATTTAATTCTTTGCCTGCAGAAATAAAATGGGATACATTGTTTAATTTAGTTTTTGCAAAATAATGATATACATCAAGTCTGTCTTCTCCTGAAATGATCATGAATTTCATTTTGAGTTCTCCAAATAAAAATTAATCAGACAAAATATGAAAAAAAAAACATTATATACTTAATCTTAACCTTTCAGACAAATAATCAATGTCATGAAAATTTAAAAATGTAGATAAAAACACTGCTTTTATTACGTTTTTATATATGAAATCGTCAACCAGGAAAACAGTACATCGCAGTATTATTTCAATAAATATTCTAAATAAAGCCATTTTCAGTTCAATTTTCAAATTAATGATAATCTTGTGAGATATATGTATTTACAAATATCTAGAGTAAAAATTGTGAAAAGCTTGTTTGTCTGTCCTCCATAGACAGACAAAGTGTTTGAGGTAGTTCTTCTGTCAAAAGAAAAAACATATTAGTATTGCATTGCTATAAATAGCAACTGAGAGACAAACAAAAATGTTTAAATCGATAAATTCCTTAAAATAAAAATTATTTATCTACAAAATTTAGTGAAATATTTCAAAGAACCATATTAATTCAAAGATTATAATTAAATCTCACTTTAGGATAACAATTATTTCTAAATGTCGATAACTATTTGAATGTTTTCACACGTGTCTATAATCTACATTAATAAATCAATTTTTCATTAGAAATGCCGACCTGAAAAAGAAAAAACAAAAAAACAACACCCGTTAAGTAGCGTCGTATCATTTCTTTAAATTTTAATATGGCCTTGTGTTGTATCACTGAATCTTCATAATAAATATAACCAGACATTTTAAACATTACTCCTCATTTAAAAGAAAAAAATATCAAAGAATAAAACCTTGTTTAACAAAAATTCCGAATTAGGCGCGATTATATCCAAAATTCCTTTAGTTTAAACAAAGAAAATTTTGTATAAATTTTCAAAGAAATATACGTTTTATGATCGTTCTACCAGCTTTACACACACACACACACACACAGATTTTCGTCTGCTAAGAAGATATCATTATTTACTGTGTACATTGTTAATGTGCTCCATGACTACGCTTCTTGATGCTAGCGGTAATTTTTTTTTTTTTTTGAGAACTTGATCTTATCTTTTCTGTTGCGCAATTCAGTTTCTTCTTGCGATATTATCATTTTATGTCTGAATATGTAGTCGCTTGTTCAGGTCTCTATGATTTCGTGTTTGTATACTAGTGTATGTAGGGATGTATGCACGAATAAACCTATGACGAATTCGAATTATACAAATTTAATTTAAAACGTATTACAAAATAACTAGTTATTACTCATAAAAAAAGATCACAGGAACATTTCAATGCCTATGAGACGACCTTTCAGAAATAAAGTAAAAATCATATTAACGTTGGAGTCATTTAATATGTATTTGAATTTTTGTCATTTATATTCGTCTATTAATTTTATAATTTATTCATTTCATGTCCCTCTGTCTCTCTGTCTGTCTCTCTCTCTCTATATATATATATATATGGGGGGGTATGAAATATGAATCTATACATGGATATTTGAAGATGAACACATACACCTACAGACACACACACACACCTATATATATGTGTGTGTGTCTGAGTGTGTGTCTGTATAGTCGAATAGAGGCCGTAGATAACATCGCTTTTCAAAAACTTTAAAAAGAAAACAATCTAAAAACCATTTAAAATCGTTGTTGTCACAAGCCTTTTAGCATCACTGCCAGTTACACAATATAAAAATCGATCGTGAAACTAGCATTAATGCTAAAAGGCTTGTGACAACCACGATTTTAAACGTCTTCTTGAGTTTTCTTTTTTATTTTATTTTTGTCTTTGTTTTATATTTTTATTCTTTAAGTTTTTAAAAGGCGATTTTATCTATGGTCAGTATTTGACATTATAGTAGCTCTATCTCAAATATTGAGCACTGTCGAAAAACAACCTACGTTTTATCTTATATATATATATATATATATATATATTCCTGTTGATGCAACGAAAAAAAGTAAGTATTTTAAAATGAATAGGTCTGCAAATGAATTTGGATGTGGTACTTTATGTTTTTATTTCAAATGATTATGTTTCACACGTGTTCGGACTTCGTAGTCCCCTTCAGAAGTTTTTAGGAACGTCTGTGCTTCTAGTTTTTACAGGTTTTTCTAGGTTTTAATCTATATGTATGTATCAACAAGTATCTAATCTAATTTGTGTGTTTATGAGTGTTTGTATATTCGCATACATGTACATATATCCGGTTGTTGTATGTCCTTTTTTTCTTTCTCACTTTTTGAGTTGAATGAGTGTAAGAACTTATTCATGTGTATTTAAAGAACTTCCGGTTATTGTTTTTTTCTTTTTTTCTCTCCCTTTCTCTCTGAGTTGTATGAGTCATAGATTTATTTAAAAACAGTCTTTCTATCTACATGTTTGTGGTTGTGTGTGTGCGTGAAGTTCTGTTCTCTCTCTCTCTCTCTCTCCCTCTGTGTGTGTGTCTGTGAAGATTGGCTCTGTTTAATGTCGGTTTAAATTTATGAATTTTTTGGTTTATTTGGTGTAATGTGTTGTCATCAGTCCACCGGATTGCATTACTGCATTCGTAAAGGAATCTTGAAATAGAGGTTTCTATTTTCTAGTAATTTAATGCTGCTTTTATGCAAAGAATTTCTATTGGTCAGAGCCTGAGTTGATCTTATATATACTTTTTTACACTTGTGACATTTGATTATGTTGACAACGTTTTTGAATTGCAACTTATATCTTTTTATGAGCATTGTTTTGGCGGTTTTCAAAGGATTTTCCTTCTATGAATTTATTGCATTCTCAACATCTTTTATTTTTGCATTTGGGGATTAATGTTATTTCTGTTTTTGTCTTTAAATATTTTTTCTACTGTGTGGCAGGTATTTTAAGGGTCGTGGGTCAATTCCTTTGTGTTTAATGGTATGTAGGGGGATTAACTTTTTTCTTTATATGGGGTTGTTTGTGTATGATGATTGTGTGTAGTTGTTGTTCTATAGTTGTTTTGCAGTGTGTATGTGTAGGTCCTTTTGTATGTGCGTTTTAAGGGGGGGATTGTTTCAATTTCTAATCCTTTTCTCGGCCATTTTTTTTTTTCATTTTGGGGTTGATTCTTCTGGTATGAAGATTTTTGTCTTATTTATTTTTTACTTTTCTTTCTTCCTTCGGAAATTTCTTTCCTATAGTGGTAACTGGAGTTTTTGTGTCTTTTTCTGATTTCTGTCATCAGTTGTTGGTTGTTTTCAAAGTATTTGTTGTATAGTGTATTGCTCTGTCATCTAATATTCCTATTTGAGCTTTTGATTTCATAAGTTTTTTTCTTTTCTTCTGTGTCTTGTGGTTTTATTTATTTCTTTATATTTTCTTGGGATGAAGATTTTATCCTTTTTTATGTAGTCTTTGTAAATTATAGCTGTTTCTTGGCTTTCAGCAGAGTTGAAGAATGCTATCTTCTTTTGATCTAGCAATTTCACCCACATTTCTTGCTTTTGATTTTTCTTTCTGTAGGCTTCTTCTTTTGTGAATTCCCTCTATATTTTATAGGTATACATAATTTTTTCAAAGTATTATGTAAGGGATCTTGTATCAGACCCGTTGGGTTCCCTTTGTTGTGCTGTTAAGTGATCAGGGATTTATATTAAGTCTTTTTTTCTTCTTTGTTGAAGAGTCTTTGGTTTTCATTTATGTTTTTTAAGGTAGCAAATATTTAAGAGTATATTAACAGAAAAAAATAATAAATGAATTTACATTAAATACATGTTAATACGTTCAATTCCCAGAAGAAGAAATAACAAAAGAAAAATATACGAACGTACATGTATGTATGTATGCAAATGTACAAACGTACACACACACACACACACACACACACACACACACACACACACAAAGTAGACACTTGATAATGTATACATATAAAAAAAATTGAATTAAAAAGAATGTAGCCCTATTGAACTAATCTTTACTGTAAAAATTAAAGTCAGATGTGACCTTGGACATTATTTGTCTCCTGAAGAGGACCATGAAGTCAGAAACACGTGTGGATCATGATTATATGAAATAAAAACCTAAAATACTAAATTCAAATTCCTTTGCAGACCTATTCATTGTAATATATATATATATATATATATATATATATATATATGCTGTGCGTGTATATGTGTTTACGAGCGCACTCGCGTATATATGTAAGAAAGCTTATTTATTCATGCACATGGGATTTTTAAATGGGATGCATTGATATATATTCAAGCTTGTCGGTAAAGTTTTATGCTTGAGTGTATGTGTGGGGGGTTCTGTTTAATGTTGGTTTAAATCTATGAGTTTTTTTTTTATTATTTGAAGTAACGAATAGTCATATTGAAATTATTTTATCCTCCCTTGTTGTATTCTAAAAAATAATATCAATATAAAAGAAATAGCAGAACCTAACTCCAAAACATAGAAACATATACATACATCGACTAGATTAAAAATATGGAGTCAAATGCATTCTAACATACATTAAATCTACACGATCTTCTTCAAAAATATGTGTATGACTGCATAAGTGCACATACATATGTGTGTGTGTGTGTGTGTGTGTGTGTTTATACACGTTAACAAACAGGATACGTAAACAAACACACACGTATACATGCATCATCATCATCATCATCATCATGTCGTGTCGCTAGCACGGATATCTCTGATCCTCTCTCGCCACTTCTCCCTATCATTCATCGCTTCTGGCAGGTCTTCAGGGCTACATCCCGTATCCTCACATAGCTGCTGTATGTATGTTCGCGCTGGTCGTCCCGCTTTTGCTTGGCCATATGCGGGGGTCCATAGGAGTACATCACTTATGAGCTCGTCCTTGCTTCTCCAGCAGTGTCCTGCATGTCTGGTTCGTCTAGCTTGGATAGTTTTCGTGATAGGAGGTAGGTGGCCGTATAGTTGGTGCCTTGTGGGGTGTTGCTGCCAGGACTTGTTCAATATTGCTCGCAACATTCGTGTGTAATTGCCGTCTACCTTCTTCTACAGCCGTTTAGTTAGCGTCCAAGTAGTGCATCCATATAGCAGTATCGACACGACCGCTGCCTTTGTGTGTGTGTGTGTGTGTGTGTGTGTGTGTGTGTGTGTGTGTGTGTGTGTGTGTGTGTGTGTGTGTGTGTGTGTGTATCGAAAATTCATTGACTTCTATACTAAATGATGTTTTAAGTTTTGGACAAAAATAGGTTCGAGAAGCTGAAATTTTTGTGTCTGTATTTTTTGTATTTATCGACCAATCGGCGTTCACGTATTCGTTTTATTATTTCTTTGAAATTTTGCAAATAAGAATATTTGACTTGCAACAAAATAGTTTGAGTTTTTTCTCTCCTCGATAAATAAAAAAATATATTTTGATCAATTAGAATAATAGATATATCCCCGAATTTTCTTATTGAATTTCGTGCCCACCTCAATCTTAAAATTAAGTGACGAAATTGATAAATCTTCAGTAGATTTATTCAATAAATATTCTCAAAATTTTCGAATTTTTTCTGTAAGGTAAAAATCTATGTTCCTTCAAGGATTCATTTAATTTCAATATTGCTTAATTATTTTAAATTCAACGAAAATTTTGTTTACATAGACATGCTTGAACTAATGTTTTCCTTGCCGATGAGTTTTCTGCACCCACTTACGTATTAGCGCATAGATATACTTTCCCTCCTACATAGGGACATACTCACAGATATTTTACACACGGAAAATATGTTAACTAGTTTTAGACAATGCTAACGTTCTCGTATAATGCATGAACTTTTTTTGTTGTTGTAATGTAAATATCGGAAAATATTTATGCTTAAAAAGGATGATATATTCAAACGAGAAAAGGCCTTTTAACTTTTCTATTTCAACAATTTTTCCACTCTAATTAAAGAAATAAATCTCATCAACTTTATAGATTGGTGTTTTATTCAATAAGTTATACGCTTTTCTGCTACACACACACACACACACACACATGCACACACCCTCGCACATATACATATATACAGAGAGACAGAGAGAGACAGGAGATAAATGGAAGGGGAAATAAAAGACAAAGGAGGAAAAAATCAGGTCAACACCCTTGAAAATATATCTATATAAAAGGGCATGTATACATGGGTATATGTACACGTTTACATGTGTGCACACGCACGCAGAATATATATATATATATACATATATATATATATATATATATATATATATACGACAAAAAAGCATTTGCACAAATCAGAAGTCTTTGCGGACCATTAACTACAATGGGACATTCACAGACACAAAACAGGAATTAAACAAAATCGAAACAACCTATCAAATCAATGTTTATTATAAATAGAACAACTCAAACGAAACTTACACATTTTAATCACCTGAATCGGACGTAAAGGTCTAAAACACGTGCAGAACATAAGTAGATGAAATGATAAAAACTAAATTTAAAACCATTTGCAGACCTATTCATTTATATATGTATATATATCATCAAGTCTTGTTGATATCATTGAGTCCCTTCTCTCTCTCTCTCTCTCTCTCTCTCTCTCTCTCTCTCTCTCTCTCTCTCTCTCTACATCCGATTGTTCATCACTCCTCTCAGGTCTTCTAGACTACTTCTGGTGTCAGTGTCCGCACAAATGTGATATAATTTAGTCTTTGCTAGTCGGACAAAACTGATATTTCCATGTTTGGAAGTTCATAGGAGAACGTCACTTGTAAATTACTTCCTTAGTTGTGGCCTGCAAGCTTTGTTCGTGCATCCATAAAGTAGTACTGACATGCTAACAGCTTAGAAGAAATCCTGTTTGATTTCAGATTTCCACATGACCAGCTACCTTTCTACAGGAGTCCATATCTTCCGTATACGTATGTTAATGTCGCTTTCAGAAGATGTGATATTGCTGTCAAGGTATATGCATTGGTCAAGTGATTTCAGAGTCTTCCACTTGATGTGAAGATGGTTCTTTATTTAAACCACATAAAATCCGCTCTATCTACGTTCATATAGAGACCAATGCCTCTTGCTGCTTGCTCCAGTTAATACAGCAGAGATTCTGCTTTGACTAGTGCAAGTGCGAAAAGCACTTAAAGAAGTTGGTGTCACCATCGGGTAAGTGAACCATTGCTTTCGTGTCTTGTGAAGCATCATTATAGCGGTAACCGTTTCTTTGGGCAGACCATATGCTAGTGGAATTTTCTCCATCTTTTCTTTGGGTATGGAATCAAATCTCTCAGAAAAATCTACAAGCTATAGTATGGCCTGGAGATTTTTTGTATTTACTCTTTCAATTATTCGAGTCAGAATCTATAAAGTTGGAAATCGATTTCTCCGAAAACCGTTAAAATTTTTCCTAAAATTTTTCTCAACTTCAGATAAGATACGATTGTGTAGCAAGGTGTTTTACACCATAGTAGCTACAGTAGTAAAACTTATGCCTTTGTTGTTCTTAGGGATTTCAAGTATGATTTTCTTGAGTAAGGGCAGCATGCAGTCTTTAGTCCATTTCTCTTCAGTGTTTTGTCCATGCACAGCATTGCATAATTGAAAAAGTATGTTGTGAAATTTCCTTGTCTTCCATAGTTCAGGAGGTTTTTTGGTCGAGGCATTCAGCTTTACTGATTTTAATTTTTTCGGTACCATGTCAAGTAGTTCCTCCGTAAACTGTTAAAGTTTAACGTATCATTGTCCATCGATGATTTTTGGAAATAAGTTTATTTATGATTTCTGGAGATTTTCGAAGGAATTCTCAGTTTTATCTTCGTAGTGATTGTTCGACATCTGAAAAAAAGCATATATAGATGGTAAAACACAGTAACTTAATCAACGTTGATTAACGGTTACACGTCTGTATCGTCATCAGACAGTGGTGATTATCAAAACGTGAAACTATTTGTTGCAATATGGATTCTAATTTCGGCCTTTTACTTCCTCACACACACACACACACACACGCAGACTTACACATATATATATATATGCATATGTGTGTGTGTGTGTGTGTGTGTGTGTGTGTGTGTGTGTGTGTGTGTGTGTCTGCGTGTGTCTATGTGGGAGATTGTATATATATTTGTGTATCTGTGTATGTAGGCCTTCAACTACATTTATTCATTATCACCATAGATCACCACTGAGCGTGAAACTTCAAGTTCCAAATTTAATATATAATCTTAAGCATATTTCATTATGCAGCCAGCGGAGTATAATTTACCCAGGATTCCACGATTCGTGAGTAAAAAAACTCACGACGATCCATATTTCAAAATTCTAATGTAGCAAACTATAATAGAAAAATTACAACACATTCAAATTTTCTATACACTTTAGCGAGAAAATATCTCTGGTTTTCGAAAGAAAAGATTCACTGGATTTTAAAGAAGAAATAACATGATGGTGAAAAGCGCCTTGAGAGACATTTTCTTTATTGAAAAAGTAAATCAAAATGTAAGAAATCTTATAAGACGACAAGAATAAATCAGGAAAAAAATGGTTAAAAAGAACACTGTCTGTGTCTTTTCACTAAGCAGGACGAAGACAAAGATTTCGGTCTAAATATACCATATTATATATATATATATATATATATATATATATATATATATATATATATATATGAAAGATATATTTAGATAACTAAGCAGTTATATTTATAGTAAGGTATGTTTTCTCACTGAACATCTGTTTTGATTATTAAACCACATTGAGAATCCTACAAGGCATGTTCAAATGGCAGCTTTATTCATCTTAAAGGGTTATACATCTGTAAAAACGCGAGGGCTTCGGGGAATGACTCTGAAAGTATACGCCCTTGTGTATGTATGTGTGTGTGCGCTCGCATGGGGGGGGGCTCAAAGCGGATATTTGTCTGTCTTTTTTATACCCAACATGAAGGAATAACTTACTTATTTCTTTATTCCGTGTTTTTCTTTTCCATCAGGGATGTTTTCATTATAGTCACCATAAACTTACGCACCTTTCTTCCCAGTACTTCCTGCTACCATATTACACGTTATTTCCCCTGAAAAAATCACGGATATATTTTCCTTTCTAAAAGATGATAACTTTATAAAAATATTTGAAGAATATACTTTATAACATAAATGAATTATGGCATTTTAATTTCAAAGTTCCAATATTTATCATAATTCTTATACATTACCGGAATATTCTCCGTTAACCATTGGACAATAAGTATGATCAAGTCGTCTTGATAGTATGAAGTGCCTTGACTCTCTTTCTTTCTCGCTATCCCTCCCTACCACCCATCGCTTCCAACAGGTCCTCAAGACTGTATGCGGTCACCATGCAGAGTTGACGTATATAAATCTTTGCTGGTTTGCCAATACTGGTGTGTCCATGTGTAATAGTCCATAGGAGAATGTCGTTTATAAGTTCATCTTTATTTCTCCAGAAGTGTCCAGCTTGATTTGTTCGTCAAACTTGGATGGTTTAAATGGGAGTTAACTGGGCGTACAGCTACTGTTTTGTTGTGCTTAATAAAATGCATACTGCACCTGGTTTTCCTGGGTGGTCTCCGAACCAAGTAAGGATCTTGCTTGACGCTGATTAACTTCAGTGATCGGATAAAAACCTATGTGTACAGCGTGATATGGTTATTCATCAACTTTAGCATAATATACATTTCTATTTCATTCACATCGAAGATTATATTACATATAGATGAGTAATTCAAGGAAACATAATATAAAAGTGTTACCCCATATATATATACATATATATATATTCAGTCTGAAATATAGCAGGGCTAGGGATTAGTGTTCTGTGTGAGCTATGGTCGAAAGAGAGATAAGCGTGTTGTGTTATCATATTGTGATATATTGGGTGTATGTAACTGTAATCTTAGCTTTCTGGAATTGCATTTTTCTCATGCTTTTGTTTCCACCTTACAGGTCGTTCAGCTATGTGCACTGAGGGACGAATGATAAACAGTGAGAAACGAATAAACCTAAAATTTTGGGTCCGCTGGGAAAACACTCCGTCACAAGCACTTGAAATGCTTCAGCAAGTGTATAGAGATAACACCCTGCCGCGCACATGTGTTTTTGAGAGGAACAAACGCCAGAGCAGTCAGTGGAAGTCTCCAACGTCATAGAGGCTAAAGAAAACAAGACAAAGTCAAAAGTCAAAGCCATGTTGATCACATTCTTCGATGTGAGGGGTATGATCAACAGCGGGTTATTGCCACAGAACTAAACGATGAATTAGCGAATCTAAAAGGTGATTCTGTGGAATATGCTTTGCTCGGTGAGCAAGAAGATATGTGAATTGTTGCAGGAGAAATCGTGGCTGATACACTATGAAAATGCACCTGCTCACAACGCCCACAGTATCCGACAATTCCTGGCCAAGTGGGACATCGCCGAACTGGAACAATCTCCCTATTCAACGTTTTGACGTTTTTCCTTTCCCAAAACTCAAGGGGTTATCAAGAGGGCCCATTTTGAAGACGACCATAACGACGGAGTTGAGGGGCATCCCAGAAGAAACCATCCAGCAATAGAAGCATAGCAGAGAAGAATGATGAATTGCGTTAGACTCGAGGGAAATTACTTTGAAGGAACTACCATGTAGTTTGGAAGCGAAATAAATTGTTTATGGCATCGGCACTATTCCTTTTCAGACTCGCATAGTATATAAGTAAGAATATTGCTGTATACACCACGTTTGGTTAGTTGATTTTTCCCAGTGATCCACCATTAACTGATTCAGTACTCCTTTAGAATTCAGAAATATCATTCTCCTGGATGGTTTGCGAGTCTAAGGCTAGAGAGACCATTCTGGAGTAATGTTTTACCAACAACTGGGGAGGAGTTATAGATGTATACCTTCCTCATTGAAAAGCCAACGTAGTCATGTGCAGAATTTGAATTCGGCTTTCTGATTCTATTTTCCATGCCGACAACTATAGCGCCAGTCAATCTTCGAAGATGCATTGAAAATCTTTTCTAAGAAGATCTTAACAAAAATAAATTCAACTCACTAAGAGATATTGTGACCGCCAATAATGTGTAGCCGAGTTGGTTGAAGCTCTGCCGAGGAGTAAGAGACCCCAATGAGTATTCTGCATATGACACTAAATGTATAATAGTGAAGCTCCAACTTTTGTCTTTTGGGAAACGTGGAATACCAATTCATTGACATTACTATCAGATCCACTCTGACCACAAGTGGTCAAATAGAACTGTTGATGCATACTTGAAACCATCTAAGTTCAAATATGTGATCAATATTGAATTGACTCATTTATATTAGATTGCAATGTTTGAAACATTTAGCTGTCAGCAAATAGATCTATGAATATTTGATAGCAATATTTGAAACCCTTCAAATTTGGACAAACAAATATGTTCTGCTACGTTTAAAAAATAATGTTAACAACAAACTATTCGCTTACAAATCATATATATTCATAAATAGGAGTTGGCATTAAATAACCATGGAGGATTGATATATGATTAAATTATATAACCGCAACTAACCTTTTTCACTGCGTTTGATCACCGATGTGTAATACTGAGTAACTTCCCTTTTCTCAGACCAACCGGAAATACTTAATGGTTTCAATGCACCCTAAGAATAATATGTGACTGCTTGGACTGGGATTAAATAGAACTATGGTCATCTTTTAAATAAAATAGTAAAATAATAATAAAAGAAAATGGTTTTATACTAAAAAAAAGACAAGAAGCAGACGATAAACTGCAGAAACTATGACCGTCACAGACTATGCAGATGATCTTGCAATACCCCTGCCGAATCCCTACGGCATAGCTTGAAGCAAATAGTAAGAGGCGTTGTTCTCGACGTGGGCGCAATTAAAGCAGAGTCCATATGTTTAAAACGGGGAGCCGTGTCTACTTTAAGAAGCAAGCCTCTAAAATTAATTCGTAAGTTCACGTATATATTGTTCGCTGCGAAATTCATGTCTTTCTGTATTTTTCTTGTTCTTCATTGTACTTTCTAGTATTCGGAACATTAAAAATATATATCTCATTATCCTATTTACCAACCCCTCCGCTCGGGCAGGATATGACACAAGGTCAATTTTTAAGCGGAGTTTAACAGGTTTGAATTCAGAGTTTTCCTTCTCCTAGACTAGTCGCCTCACCAAGGCTGAAGAACCCAGTCTGCCCAACTATTTACCCATAGCTGGAGAGGGAATATTTGGATTCATACCTTTCCCAAGGGTATTAGTGCTATGTGAAATGTAATCAGGGCCGTCCAGGATTTGAACTCGTGTAGTCGTGTCCACATCCTGCGGCGATAACCATTCCACCACGGGCACCTTCACAGCAATATCTCATTATAGACGCTGACAAAACGTATGGAGAAAAAGCTAGATGGTAAATACATAAAAATCCTACGTACTGCTTTAAACAAATCTTGGCGAACCACCCAAAAAAAAAACAGCAGTGTGTGACCACTTACCTCCCATCTCATAAACAATCCAAGTAGGACAAACCAAACATACGGGGCACGGCTGGTGAAGTAAGGACAAACTCATAAGAGAAGTTTATTAATGGACTCCTACAGATAGATGCACCAGTGTTGGCCGACCAACGAAGACTTACTCTGTACGGAAGCAGGATGAAGCTGGAATCACCTGCCGGAAGTGATGAATGATAAAGACAGGAAGTCATGTGACTCAGTACAATCAGCGTGACTTGATCATCATGACACTGTGCCATTAGCAAGAAACGATCCCTGACTTGAACAATGATCAAATATCCAACATGTCTCACATTATCGATTCTCAGGTGAACTATTATATATATATATACCTAAATCCTATAAACCCACAAATAGAGATACAATTAAAATTTGGATAGTCACCATCGGGTGAAATATAAATAGTATTAGAACCTGTAAAACTATGATAGAGCTCAATATATATATATATATATATATATATGTATAAAGTATATTGGAGATAAAAGGTCAACGGCGTTTGGTAACGGGCAATTTCTCGCGAATGTGCTCGTCAGAGTTTGTTCTGAGAATCATACATGCGTGAAACGGACAGTCACTTAGCGTCGTTAACTCTTTGTCTACGTTATATTTACTTATATACTCTATCATTCATATTGCGCACGCTATATTCATTAAGATAAGTACATTATATATATATATATATAATCATAAAGTTGATTTTTTATAGCGATACCATTAGCTGAATGGGGCCTCTTGTTATAGAGATTTTTGCTCGAATTTATTCCATTTGTTTCTACTTGGAGTAATGACAACTAGATATAAATTCAAATCATCGTATTTCCGCTTCTCTGTTCTATAAATGAATCATGTATGTATATAAGATTTTTTAACAAATTTTCCCGTATGTCCATAAACTTTGGAAGATTTATTCATCTATTTGCATAAGCATATTTCCTTTCTATTTACCCCGGCAAAAACGTTGCCAACAACATAATTGTTCGCTGCGAAATTCATGTCTTTCTGTATTTTTCTTGTTCTTCATTGTACTTTCTAGTATTCGGAACATAAAAAGGAAATCTCTCTCTCTCTCTCTCTCTCTCTCTCTCTCTCTCTCTCTCTCACTCACTCTCTCTCTCTCTCTCTCTCTCTCTCTCTCTCTCTCTCTTTGGCTGATTGTCTTCTTTTTTAAGAAATTTATCATGCCATAAATTTTCAATTAATTTGTTCTGAATATATCAGCAGTCTCCTTGTAAAAATGCTCAAAATAAATCAACGAATTTCTGCCGCGCAGAGCAAAGAAATCTTAAAGGTTAAAATGAGGGTCTGCTAAATAAATGTATATTGAGTTTTATATATGTATTTATCTTTGTCTTTCTCCCCCACTCTCTCTCTCTCTCTATATATATATATATAATAAAAGAAGATTAACTGCAAATAAGAGAAATGCATAAAAGTGCTCGATGAAACTGCATATTCTTAAAATCCGTTTCTTAAAGTTTCACGTGAATAACACGCATGGAAATGATTGTATGATCTACATAAAACTGTCATCCACGTGATTGTGTGACTTACAAGTAACGGAATTAAGAGTGCATTATTTGAATATATATATATATAAGGTGTTTCAGAAAGTTTGTAATAGCTTCTTTGACATCCAGCACACTTGTTTCTGTGATTCTTCCATTAGTCGAAGTATCTTTGAAATTTCTCTTTTGATATGGTATGAATTTTGTCAATGCCCTCCACGTCATCAACGTTTACCATTCAGATTGATATTCCGTTTGGAAAGAAAGAAAAAAATATGGTATAGTTTTGGTCCTCTCAGTTAAAGAGAGTACCCACAAGTAGAAGGCGCCTCGAACAATAAACAATAATTTGAGAAAAGCTAAGCGGCTGCAAGTAGTAACTAATCTTGCATATGTCAATCTTGCCTTTCGTCAGAAACAGTTGACGTAAAAAGTTTTGAGATTGCAGACCTAAATGCATCAAGAACTGACACTGTTTCGCTTCGGCTTCGGTTAGACATGATCACTTTTTTTTCGATAAGTTGCTCGGCTATGTACGTGTTTTCATTTTAAATCCTTAACGTTAAGATAAAATTATTCAAAGATTTTATCTCTATAATTTATATGTCACCTCGTACACAAACGCTCGCGCGCACGCTCACACATATATATTCATGCGTGTTTGTGTGTGTCTAAACAATACTGTCACAGGAAATTATATATATATATACATATATACATATATATAGAAAGAAAGAGAGAAAGAAAGAAAGAAAGAAAGAAAGAAAGAAAGAAAGCAAAGGCAAATAAATATAAAATGGAATCATAATAATAAAAGAAAACGAAAGAGAGATAAGTACCTAGACCTTGGTAGAGGACTGAAAAAACAACCGTGATACCAACTTTAATCGGTACTGGGTCTGAAGAACTTCGAAATAAGAGGACAAGAGGCGACCAAACGACAGAATGATTTGGATCGGTCAGAATACTGAGAAGAGTCCTGAAAACTTAAGGGTTTTGCTGTCACTCCAAGTCCAGTAAAAAACCAACAGCTAACGCTGCCGTGAAAAACGCTTAAAAAGTGATAATAAATCAGTACAAAAACTCAGAACACACCTTTTTGATCCTCGGGAGAGCAAGCATTTTGAGACGTGTTGACTTATAGCCCACCTGAAGATCAAGAACATGAAACTCTAAGACGTGAATTTTATCCTGTTTTATTATTATCATTACTATTATTATATTTCATACTTGTAATATATTGTGCGATATTGGTCTTTATTTTCGTGCTTTTTAAAGATTTTATTGACTAAAATTCTTTTAGGTTCAGATTTTTTAAAATTATCAGTATATATATATATAGTCATCCACACACAGATCCTAACTCATCAGTGTGGCTAGACATTAGCTTCCCGTAGCTGGGATCGAAACCCGGTTGACTCAAACGCCAAGCCAAGCCGCTAACCCCTTTAGCCACGAGAAGCCATTAGCAGCGAAGTAAATTTTAAACGGTTAAGAATCACAATTACTATTCTTTACATATATCCGTTCAACGACTACTGAGACCTCAATTCATATATGAAGAGGCTTGCAATAAACGCTAATGGCAACACGATTACTTCTTCGCCATAGAACTCAACCTTACGGGAGTAGGAGAGTATATAGCTCTATAGTCATCCATATATATATATATATATATATTTCATCATACAACGTGTGAAAGCACGTGCGATACTGTTATATAGTCATATGCATATACATATGCATATACATGCAGAACGAATCCCAACGACACAATGATAAAGACGCAGGAAGACTTCTTTAACAAAATATACCTCTCACTTTATTTGTAACGTCTGCGTGTGAGGGGGAGTTGGAGACCAAACAGAACTGTAATATATTGACCCCCACTCTTATGGCCGTCAGCGTTGTGTCTTTCTCGTTCTCCAGGGCTGCTCATCCGGAGTGCTGGCTTTCTCTACCACATCTTGTCACCAACTTTTCTGGACCCCAACTCCATCGGGGTTCCCGAGGGCCCCTTCGGCCGGGTGTGGCTTTCCCTACCACATCTCGTCTATAACTCCAACTGATCTCTAACTGTCTTGACGGAGTTATATAATAGTTCAACACCCACTCAATCGCCCACTCAATCCTTGGAATGGCATATTTGATTGTCATCAAGAAGAAATAACTGTCATGCAGTTCAGAGTTCACTCTCTTCCGGTGCATCAGTCTATGAGTGTATCATGGGATTTTTTCCTTGTCTCATTTTGTTAGCCAGGTCCACCTACGCGATATTTCCTCATAAGTGCCATCGGAATGTGTCACTTCCTTCCGGTGTATCACTTTGGAATGGCATTTTTGGCCGGGTCGAAGGTCAAAATACAACAATACTCTGTCCTCATCAACCGACAATATATATATATATATATATATATATATATATATATAACCGGGTCATTGCCGAGTGGGTACAGTGTTCGCCAATGGTCTAGGAGACCAGGGTTCAATCCCTGGTCGAGTCATAGTAAAGATTAAAAATGGTACTTGATACCCCCTTGCTTAACACTCATCAATATAAGGTATGTATTAAGGGTAAAGTGGAGCAATCCAGGGAAAGGAGTAGCGCCCTCCCCTACACCTCGGTGTTGTAGCCTTCTGGTCGCCCTCGACTACGGTCGCCAAATTTACTTATATATATATATATATATATATATATATATATATATATATATATATATATATATATATATATGCACTCAGAGACTCAGATACTCTCATACCACGAAGGAAAAATAAATTCCCACACCCTGAAGAACGTTATCAGTTTTAACCTGCAGCATGAATAGAAATCCTCTCATTAAATTTCTGAAGATTTCGGTTATTTAGAGACTTAATAACGCGTGTGGCGTAATGGTTAAAGTGATGAACAGGGATCTTCAATGATGATTTGGAATTCAATGACCCACCAACGTTGATATGTCATTAAACAAAGAAACTAAAGTCAAAGTACCGTTCTTATCATATCTGAATGACTATATGTGTGCCATAGTACAAATCTTGGTAAACTGTTCAAGTTAATTGGCTAATCACGGTCAGATCATTGGTTCTCTTCAACTCAACGAAGTTAAGCAACGTTGAGCCAGTACATACTTAGATGGGAAACCACTTAGTAAGAGCATGTATTGCAAACAACTTAAAACATGAGTTCTTGATTAAGCAATATTAAATCACTAACAAGGAAGATATATGTATAACAATTAAGATGTAGGTATTATTAAAAAAAAACCCTTGTTTTTAGAATATAATCAAATATTCATCTGCAGAGGTAAGCATCTTTTCTAATCTACTAACATTTCTGGTTCAATTAGAATTTATTCAATATCAAAGACATTCTGCGTCAAACAAATTTTCTACATAAATTGTAAGTGTTTTTCCAGAATTCTTTATGACGTAAAAGGCATAGAAAAGGGCCATTAATTGCTTCAATATTTTTGTATTTACATAGACAATTAAGTTTGAAAAGTAGCCTTGTAAAAGGGGACAAATTTTAACATTTTTTTCACCTAAGGTCAAAATAAAAAAATATATGAATCAAAACATATATATATATATATATATATATATATATATATACGGTGTAAGAGATAAATTATCTCTATTTTGAATTGTTAATTTTAAGCATGCTCTTTACGTAAAATAAGTAGGGATTTATTCAATTATTTTAGTAATAAATTGTTTCTGACTAGAATTGGGATTAGAGGCAATAAGAGAAAGACTGAGAGAGGTACGATGATAAGGGTTACAGAGAGGAAGAGAGAGAGAGAGAGAGGCACGATGATAAGAGTTACAGAGAGAGAGAGAGGGAGGCACGATGATAAGGGTTACAGAGACAGAGAGAGAGAGAGAGAGAGAGAGAGAGGCAATTACAACAATAATGGAGAAGCGAATGGGAATGCGACGAAAAGTAACCCGGATATCCAAGCCATGATTGCAGCAGGCAGATTGTACCAGCTATGAATAGAATGTATCAGCAGCAATCGGCCAACGGATGATGGTTGGCTGAAACAAACTCAAACAGTAAGTCGTTAAAGTGAGCGCAGAATAGAAAAAAGAAAAAGAAGTCAGTTCCACACCGGCCGGTGTGATGTGAAGATGTGCCGAAAAGTCAGCATCCATTCTGGGTGAGCTCCAAGAAGGAAGTGAATATACACCAGTGCACAAAGTCAGGTGGTCGTTAAGAAGCCTGAGTGTAGAAAGAACGAATGAACTTCGGATGTTCCCTCTGAAAATGCAAGGAAAAAAGACGAACATGAGCACCGCGGAAATTTCCTTTGACCACATCACCCCTATCATCTGGCTGCCTAAGACCCCAGATAGCAAATCTGGGATATTTATGAGTGGGCGTGGGACCAACAAAACTTTGTCCAACACTAAAGACGATCTGAAAGCAAGGATAACGGTAGAATTTACCAATTTAAAAAAGAGAACACTAGAAAGAGTTGTTGATTCCGCATTCGTACTTCAAGCCAAGGGCAATTTCTTCGAATGCATCTAATCTATAGTATTTCAAGACATTTTCATGTAATTTGGGTAAATATATCTGATAAAATGTGATATCTGTTATTTTCATTTTTGTGTAACTTAGTCAACAATTTAACCATCACATCCTCTAAGTGTGTGTGTGTGGGTGTCATCGTCATCATTATCAAGTTATTCTAATAAAACAGAATTCCTTGTCTCTCTTACCATCTATCCATATCATTCATCACCTATGGCAGGTCCTCTAGACTGTATCTGGTGTCCGCATATAGCTGATGAATGCAAGATCTTGTTAGTCTGCCGGAAATGATGTATCCAAGTGCAAAAATCCTTGGGAGAGAATCGCTAATCATTTTGTCCTTACTTCTCCAGAAATGCCCAGCATGTCTTGTTTGTTTTACTTGGATGGTTTGTGAGATGGGAGACAGTTGGCTGCACAGCTGCTGTTTGTGATATCAAACTTGGACAGTTTACATAGGAAGGACTTGACGCAATACTGGAAAAAATTTTAAACCAGACAAAATGCGGGTCTTTATGAAAAATGAAAGACAAATTTAACATGTTTGTTCGATAATACAAAGCTGTGTAAAACCAAATAGAGAAATGAATGAAAAGCTGAATACTCACTTTCTATAAGAAACCTAACCCCTGAATAACTAAGAACTACAAAAGTGTCATTCTTACTGTTATAGCTGCAAAGTTTTATGACGTCCTGCTTCTCAGTCGTACTCAACCTGGAGTCGTCAAAATTCACACGAAAAATCATAACGGTTTTCAGAGAAATCGATCCACAACGTCACAAATTCTGACTATTCGTCGAATCATCGAATGAGTACATGCAAAACATCTTTTAGGCAACATTTTGGTTCGTAGATTTCGCCAAGTTGTTTGATTCTACCCTTAGAGAAAAGATGGAAAAAATCCTTCTAGCAGATAATTTCTCCAAAGAAACTCTTGCTATCATAAGTATGCATTACAAAACACGAAAGCATATGATTCACTTACCCGATGGTGACACCGACTTTTTCGACGTTGTCACCGGGAAAGATACATTAGCATCATGTATGTTCGTAATCTACTTTAATTACGTACTACGAACGTCAATAAATCTAATAAAAGACAAGGATTTCACATTTAAAAAGTTTAAAAGCAAACTACGTCCCGCAGGGGCTATGAAAGATACAAACCAGGCTGATGTCGTATTTACACCTGCCCAAGCAGAATACGTGCTACATAGCCTGGAACAAGCAACAAGAGTCATAGGCCTCTACGTTAACGGTAATAACACAGATTTAACGTATTTTAAACAAGATTTAGCCATCTTTTCTTTGAATCATAAACCTCTGAAAATAGTAGTTTATATACATCGGTAATAATATTTTATCTGCTTACAGCAATATCGACATACATAAAGGAAGAACGTGCCCTGCTACTGATAAGTTGCCGATTATTAGGAAATCTGATCTCTCGGGTAAAATAAAACATGATTTCTTCCAAGCTGTGGCCGTGTGAGTACTACTGTATCGATGCAACATCTTTAACGAGACGCTTATAGAAAAAGCGAGATGAAAACTACACGAGAATACTGTGAACTGTTTTGAGCAAATCCTGGAATCAGCACCCACCACAATATATATATATATATATATATATATATATATATATATATATATATATATATATGTGTGTGTGTGTGTGTGTGTGTGTGTGTGTGTGTGTGTGTGCCAAAGTTAAACGAAAGCGAACAAAAATATTTTAAAGGGAATAATCTTTCGCGTTTTCTAACAGTAATGTAAATCACTTTCACCTATAAATCTACCACCACGCTTCTGTTATTTATGCCTTAGTCACGGACACCAAGTATAAAGAGTAGAATAGGTTTTTTCTTTTACTTTCGGCATTGAGAAATCGAAAATAACACCTCTCCTACCGAGGGATAAGAAAAAAAAAATCAACATTTTCTAACATTGTAGCGTTATGGTTATTGCCGTAGGAAATGGACACGACTACCCTCGTCTAAATCCTAGACGTTGCCGTCTGCATTTCTCATTTCCCTAATGCCCTGCGGAAATGTATGAATCTAACTATTCTCCCGCCAATTATGGGTAAATAGTAGGGCAGACAGGTTTCTTTAAACCATGATATGGCAACTAGTCTAAGTCTCTTTATCATAACCTGTTAAACGCCCTTTAAAATTGACCTTGTATCACATCCTGTTTCGTGCAGGTAGGGTTGGGTAAATACATATATTTTTATTATCTTATAGAATTAAATGTCTTGATATGGAAAAAATCAGAGAAATGTTTTTTAATTCAACTAAAACTTTAGAATTTTTATAAATTTAAACATTTTTGCTTAGTTTTGATTATTATTCGAAACGAAGCAAATTTTTAAAACCATTTTACGTCTCTTTCTTGAAGAACTACTTTTAAACTTAATTAGTAATTAGTAATTAAATGCAAATAATTATATTAAACAAAAGCAATTTTTGATTTTCTTTTGAATTTTGAAAAATTGATTTTTGTGCAGTTAATTACCTCTTGAGTTGCATAGCGACTGATGACTGCAGTGTCGGTGAATGGTGATCGTCAAATGGAAGAAAAGGAGATAAACCAAAATTCACTCGGTTCATGTACAAGACACTCCGTTGCTTTATTCCTTCGTTTTAATTTCTGAGACCGTGGAAGTCTGTAGAAATGGATAACAGACAAAATGTACTGGGTAGATTCTTCATTCAAGTGAAAACCAGCTCTTTTCGTATCTTTAAACTGTTTAATCGCTTTCCATGCTAGATACCGCCTCTCTCCTCGTACCCCAACCTCCAAAGAACGAGAAATATCGAAAAAACTTATTTTGTCGAGGTTGATAGAAAACTAAATTCTCACTTTATAGTTGCGTGGGCGGCACAGTCAAGCACAACAGGTCAATTGAATCTGGTGACCTCGACAAATCCTGACGAGTTAATTTTAATTCCAGTCTGGATGCTAAAGAAAGAATATCTTGTTACACCAAGTGTACTGGACGAGATTTTGAATTATATCAACACAGGTCTGTTCTGGCTGCTGACATTCGCTTACAATGTTACACTTACAGCAAGATATGTCTACATCAAATCATTTGTGTCATTGGTACAGAACATATCTTCTTCCCAATTATATATATATATATATATATATATATATATATAAGAGGTGGTGGTGGATCGGTGCGTTTCTTTTGGTGAGAATATAATAAATAAAAAAAGCAGTCGAAGGTGAGCACAAAACATTTTCTTCAAAGAATTCGTCTATATTTCCTGTTATGTTGCTTCACCTGTAAAAATAATTATCAAATACAAATTGACTTCAATAATTAGAGAAATGGTTAACAAAACGAATGATAGTTTGGTGCTTTAGAAAAGAGAAAAAAATATTAATAACTGATCATAAATCCTTGAAATTATTTTGGCGCGAATCGATTAAAATTTCTTCATCGATTTTGATCGCTATTAATGAAAATAGATAAATTTTTCAGACAAATTTTTTTTTTTTTTGCAAGAATTTCTTTGATGGTTATGTACTAATGCCCTGAAAATAGTGTATTCATCTTAGTCATTATAGTTACACTGTTTTGGTCATTATAAACTTAACTTTTCTTCAAGTCTGTCTTGTCATCGAAGCTATACTGACTGAATCCCTTGCAGAGATGTAAGACTATCCCAAAAGAGTGTCTTGAATATTATACTAAACTGCATCTAATGGAAAAGTCCCATTTTTAGAGATCTGATAAAAGCTGAATACCCTTTCACTGCCATTACTCCCAGGCCCTCTCAGACCTGGAGTGAGAGCACCAGCAGAGTCCAATCAATGAATCAACTCGACCTTTTTGAAAATTATTCGTATTCGATGGGACCGTGAGCAAAAAAATCTTAAGAAGTGATTACACAATAAATGAAAATATGAATATACAATGATCGCGATTCCCTAACCTCTCTATATGAAATCATCCAAAACGGTCTCACATACCGTTAAAACCAATAAATCAATCAATCAATCTTCTTCAGGTGTGTGTTGTCGTTGGAATTTTGAACGAAACCCTAATCGAATTCATGTGTTTTGAATGGTTCTCATTACACTGTCCATCTTTCCATTTTTCATCGGTTAAGTTTTTGAATTTGGTGGTGGGTGTCTTTCTCAGGTTTATATAAAAATCTCATTAAATTCCCTTTCAATTGATGCTAATGCCCTCGGAAAAAGCATGAATCAATGCGTTCTCCACCCAACTGTGGGTAGATAATAGGATTGACTGGTTTCTTTTGCTTTGCTTAATTAACCTGTCTAGGAGAAACAAAACACTGAATTCACACCAGCTTTACTCCGCTGAAAATTTACTTTATGTCGCTTCTTCCCAGTAATTGAAGGGTTGAGTAAATACATATACATAGAAATCACTCGTTGTTAACAGCACCTGCTGTTACTAAAAGTTCATTAACCTATGTATAAAATAGGATTGTTCTGCCTGTTTTGGTGGTTAGTGACCTAATATATAGCAATTAGTCTGTTTGTTTAATGGCATATCAACCTTCTTGGGTTATTTAATGCCAAAGCCATCCTTCTAGAAGAACAGTTGTGGTACTATTTAACCCATAGCTGGGAGGATAAGAGGGGTTCATACCTTTCAAAAGGATTTTTGTCCGAAAGTGAACGTAAAAGCACGACTGGAATTCGAACTCACGTACTACGATTCCGCTGTCAAGCGCTTTAACCATTACACCACGAGGACAGCAGAATATTCCCGCTAAACTCACATCTCACTATGGACGCTATACTTCTGGCTTTAATAAATGACGTTTTAACACTGATTTATCTCACAACTATTTAACTTTGGTGATCTTAGGATTTAGTTTGCTAACAATACCTACTGTGGCTGAGTAGTCGCCCTTGTGGCTGAGTAGTCACCCTTTCAAAGATAAGGCAAGTTAATGGCCGATTGATTTCACTGATCTGGTGAGAATCCGTGTTTTCAAGGTGATTTCAATGTGATATCTTTGGATCAATTGTTTTTTCCTTATTAATCCGATATTGTTATATCGTATTTACCCAACCCCTCCGCTCGAGCAGGATATGACACAAGGTCAATTTTGTAAGCGGAGTTTAATAGGTTTGAATTCAGAGTTTTCCTTCTCCTAGACTAGTTGCCCCACCAAGGCTGAAGAACCAAGTCTGCCCTACTATTTACCCATAGCTGGAGGGAGAATAATTGGATTCATACCTTTCCCAAGGGTATTAGTGCTATGTGAAATGTAATCATTCTCGTCCAGGATTTGAACTCGTGTCGCCGTGTCCATATCATGTGACGATAACCATTACACCACGGGCACCTCCATATTGTTATATCGGTTGTCTGTCGATTTCTGTCTGTCTGGATAAATCAGTTTAGAATAATGTTTTATATTTGCATAAACACTGGCTGTTTTGGAGGACATTATATATTTCTCTCTCGGTTTAAAATCAAACTGTCCCCTCTTCTATATATCTTTTAACCCTTTTACGTTCATAGCTTAAACCAACTGGTTTGTTAATATTCGATAACCTTATTTCGTGTGTTATTTTGTGATTTCTCGAAAAAAAAAGGGTGTCAAGGAAAGTTAAGAAGACGAAGAGATGAAGAGGTTCTCCATATCTAGAAAGGAAAAGACAAACATGGGGTTACAAAATAAACCCCATCCAGATTTATTTTTGATGTTATCTCCCTCAAATCTGTAAAAGAGTATTAAAATATGTGGAGTGATTTTATTATGTCAATGAAGAAATTTTTGGCCATCGGGTGGGCGTGAGATTTGATAATTGTCCCGCCCACCCGATGGGGGAGGCGGTTTCGCTGAATTTGGAAATTTACCTTATGATTTGTCACTATCCCAGTAACTCACGATTTTCAATGATTTTTTCAAGTCTTTTGGAAAAGGAGAGTTCACCCGATTGAAATTTTGCTGTTGGTCATGTTCTACATTGTCGGGTATCAGGATCACTGGTAGAGGGAGGTGGCCACTACATAACACCCCTCTCCAAAATATCAATTTTCCAATATATACTCGTTTTATAACTATTTCTCTTGTTATTTCCACCATTATTATCCTTATTAACACTAATTAATACTAATACAACTACCGCTATTATTACTAATATTTTTACCTTCTTTTTCTCTTCGTTTATCGATATTCAAAACCAAACGAACTATGCACCAGCCTTTGTTTTTTCTACATACTGGTTTCAAAAACATTTAAAATACACAATATAAAAAAATGTAAAATAGCCAATTACCGACTTAACAAATGCAAAACAAAAAATCTCCCGAGTTCCTTTTTCCGAACTGCCAATTTTTTTAGCATCAAAATTACCACTCTTTATATTATCTCTTTCCAAGTTTTATTTTTCAATGTCATTAATGAAATTTGTAGTAAAAACTTGTTGCCACATGACCTCATTAGTAAATTAAGCATTTCTTGATTTTCTTTTCATTAAATAAAATTACTAAAAAAATTAACTGAAAAATTCTCTGAGAAGTGATTCAAATTTTCGGTATTACCAAACTAAAACCGAAAAATATCGCTTATAAATCGAAGTTAACTGCAGTTCACTGGGCGTTCTTGCCTAAAATCAAAAAAATACCAGACCATCTCATAATTCATAATCCGTTTCCCGCCGTTAATGCGTGTGTTTAAACATATCACCAGACAGATTTTTCAGTCTCCATTTTTCTGGATGGGAGTAAAGAATTCTTCTGAATCAACATAAAATTTAAAATAGATATTCCCTGCTCCAGAAAAAAACCAACACTTCTAACAAATGAATAAACAAAAAAATAAAGATAGGCATTGTTCACAATTCCCAACTTCCAAAATTGAATAATCTTTGTTTAAACAAAATTCTGCCAAAATTTTCATTATCAAGTATTAAGAACCATCCATTTCGTCGATAATCTCATACTAATTCTCTCTTGTTCAAAAGAAAATTTTTCATTTAACAATTACAAATCTCATATAAATCAACGCATTCAAATTCGACTAACTTAGACATTTTATAGAATTTCTACCAAAAATAGCTCATCTTTGTTCCTCATTTTTTTATATAAAAAGTCTGCTAAAAAGAAAGTTTGTTTTTTCATCAACTATTTTTTGTCTTTTTCAATTACTTGTACGACCACAGTTTCTTCTTCTTCTTCTTCTTCTTCTTCTTCTTCTTCTTCTTCTTCTTCTTCTTCTTCAGATACGATAAGATGTTTTCTTCTTCCCCTTTTTTTTTCTATCTCCGTGTGCCCGCCAAGCAGGTTACTTTTTCCTTTGTCTCATTTCTTATCCATGATCCGTTTCTCATCTTTTCTTTCTTTTTCTTTCTTTTCGCGTAGTGTCTCGTGCATAACTTATATGTTTTTAATGCTTTGTCCACGAACCTATGAAGGACACCCTGGAACTAAAGAAGTGAAAATTGTCTTGAAGGTGTTGAAAATTTTCAAAGAAAAAGCTGTCGGAGAAAATTGATGAGACGAAAAGTTGAAGACGAGATGAGATAATGACGAATTTCTCCCAATCTGCCAAAGAAAAGACAGACACGTGGTAACAAAAAATCTCACTCATATTTATTTCCCTCAAATTGGTAAGAAGATTAAAATACGTGGTTTTAGTAAAACGATGATGAACTTCTAGGTAATCAATAAATCGGTTTCGTTTTGCTCGCAATTTATATCATGACTTGTGGCAGTTTCTATGAATTACTGACTTTTTTCAAAAATCTCCTCAAGGCCTGAATCTGACCGTCTCTCGCCCTTAAAATAAGAGTTTGTACAATTGTCCCTTTGCCACCAGCCATATCCTACCTAGCCAGTTACTACAGTGGTTGGTGATAAGAGGCAGCCACTACATTACAATACGCCCGTTAATTATTTCAACGGATCCAACGAATCTTTAGTAGCGAATCAGAACCGAATTTTTCATTTCCAAATTGAAAGTAATGCAACAGGAAATGCGGGACATATTTAATAAAATTTTCCTATTCATCAGCAAATTAATAATAAAGATAAACTGCCAATTATTTCAGCTTATCAACACCAAAATAAACAGTTATTAAAAATGAAATTGCTGTAATAAATATTGAACAACATGTTTTTTTAATATTTCTTTACGTTTGTTTTAGTCTAGTTATTAATTAAAGAACATTTCACAAATGCAAAACCTAACCAAACATATACGTTTCACTTTCTACGAGACGATCCGTTTGCATCTTAGGGCTCTGTTTTAATTACGCTCCATGATGATATCGATGCTTCTTTTCAAAAAGTTTAATAATTTTAATTTCAAAAATATTTCCGCTATATTGAGAATTTTTCTGATTAAAAAAGACGTTCAGTTCGAAGACAACTCACACGAGATAATTCTTAGATTGCATGTTAGACTGAAAAATTCTTTATCCGTGTGTCATTAAACAAGTAAAGAATGTTAATGAAAAGTCAAAGCAATATTCTTCTTTAAAAACCGTTATAGCTTATTCAATATAAAAGACGAAAGTTTTGAATGAAGCAAGAACACGATTAATTTCAACTTCAAAATGTCGTTGTTTCAATGTGTTGCGATGAGAAGAATAAATTTGCATAAAATTAATGTGCGTGTAAATTCTTACTCTTTATCCTTAAATATCCAATATATATATGTGTGTGTGTGTGTGTGTGTGTGTGTGTGTGTGTGTGTGTGTGTATAAATTAAATCGAGAGTCGGAACTATCCTACTACAGTTTCTCCTAAACCGGCTCCTCAGGGTATCGAGCACCGGCACTATTTGTAATTGTAGCATTGCAGCATTTTACGGTGGGTTTTTGTTCTTTTGTCTAACTGACTGCATATCTCTTGATTTTTTTCAACTGGTGTGACAAAGTTGGCCTTTTAGTTCTTTTCCCGAAATTTTTTTTTCCTCCAGGGAGTGATCCGAGATATTGTTATCTTTAAATTCTGGCGTTTTTTTTTCTTTTTCCTGATAACTGTGAATGCTGGTAGAAAGTAAAATAGTAAATATATATATATATATATATATATATATATATATATATATATATATGGGGGTGTATAATACTTGTAATTGTATGCTGGATTTTATATTCTCGAACAGAAAACTCAATATCGATCATAATCATTAAGTATACTTTCTCTGAATATTACAATTTATGTTTATTTTAAAATAACCTGATTCTCTCTCTCTCTCTCTCTCTCTCTCTCTCTCTCTCTCTCTCTCTAGATAGATAGATAGATAGATAGATAGATAATTTACAATTATGACGAATTTTTTTAAAAGGATGAGAGAGCACTTATTTTTGATCCACAATCACAGCCAAAAGAATCGCAAATATATTTCCCCAAAATAATTGCAAAGGAAACTTTTTTTGAAATAGCCATTCAGACTCTCGCGTCTTGTTCTTAAAGTGAATAGTTCTTGAACCAATTTAATGTCGAAGGGAGACCGAATGTTTCAACCACAAAAGATACAAAAAGAAATTTGCCCGAAAGCAATCACTACTTACACTGTATTGATATCAGTTTTCTTTTGTTCACAGCTAATTCGATTCCTCTCTCTCTCTCTCTCTCTCTCTCTCTCTCTCTCTCTCTCTCTCTCTCTCTCTCTCTTTGCACTTACTTCTGCTGATAACTTTTGATAATTGAGTCCATTAAAATGCAGATAATAAAAATCTGATTTTATTCTTTATGTTCCAGATTATTAGCATCACATTTTGTTTATTGTCCTCACATTTACGTTGTAAATAGATATATTAAACCTCGACAATGATCTCTCTCTCTCTCTCTCTCTCGCTAGAGAGATAGATAGATAGATCTGTCTCATTACTGCAAACCCAGTATTTCCTTGCCCATTCAGCTGGGGCTGTAGAATACACCGACTGGTAAGACCCCCACAACGAGTGTCCTGTTTATGACATTAAAAAATCTGATGGTGAGATTCCAGCAATGCTGGAGCTTTGAGGAATGCGTAGTACCCCTTTATTACCATTGCTCCCAGGTCCACTCTGGCCCGGAGTGGTAGCACCTGATATGGGTCCTATCTATGGGTTAAATAGAACTAAACCGTGCATCCTTCACTATACTGATATTTGCATTTAAACTGCGTATTTATGCAAAACTGAATTGTTTAAAATAGAACTGCTTTGACATTTAAACTGCATACTAATGCTAAATTAAATTGCTCGAAATAGAACTGTTTTGACGTCTAAACTGTGTATTTATGCTGAAATGAATTATCTGAAATAAAACTGACATTTAACTCTGTGTATTGCCCAGTTGGCTGGGGCTGTAGAATACACTGACTGCACCTCTGCAGAGGGGTAAGACCCCCCAATGAGTTTCCTGGATATGACACTAAACAATCTGATGGTGAGGTTCCAGTAATGCTGGGGCCTTGGGGATTAATGGGCACCCCTTCATTGCCATTGCTCCCAGGTCCACTCTGGCCTGGCGTGTTAGCACCTGATAGGGCCATATCTATGGGTTAAATAGAACTAACAGCATACTGAATTGTTTTATTAAACTGAATAGCTTCAGATAGAGATGTTTTGACGAATAAACTGTGTACTTACATTTAAACTGCTTGCTTATGCTAAACTGAATTGTTTGAAACGGAACTGTTTTTGATATTGAATTGTACTTATACGAAACTGAATTTTTTATCATAGAACTGTTTTGACAATTAACTGTGTAAACAAAATCTGTACTTACTCTATACTGAATTAGCTGAATTAGAACTGCTTTGCTAAACTGAATAGCTCGAATAGATATGTTTTTCACAATTAAACTGTACTGATATTTAAACTGCGTGCTTATGCTAAACTGAATTATCTTAAATTGAACTGTTTTTGACAATGAAACTGTACTTACACTAAACTGAATTGTTATCTATAACTGCTTGAATAAACTGAATAATTTGAAATAGAAATGTTTTTGACAAACTGTGTACCTATGCTAAACTGGATTGTTTGAAATAGAACTGATTATTTGCATAAAAATGGATTTGGCGTTAAATAACCTACAAACGTTGATATGCCATAAAACCAAACCAAACCAGCATTTCCTCTTTGTTTTTATCATCCTCAACTTTATCACCGCCAACTTCATTTTGGACTCATTTTCATTTTTGTTTTGGGGCATTGTTTTTTACTCCCAAGTCAAATTATCATATTGAAACAGAATGAGATAGATAGATAGATAGATAGATGTTTATACAAGAGGTATATTTTTATAAGTTTTATGAATTAAGCTTTATTTAACAAGAAAAAAATAAAGAACAAATCAAATGCTTCAACGAAATAATTTCATCAGCAGTCAACAATCATATTCCAGTGAGTTTTCCATTGATTGAAGTACCTCTGAAACATCTCTGAAATTGCGACGTCGGTTGTCTTTTGTTGTGTTTTTTTAATGTTTTCCCCATCCTCAGACTTTATCCTTAGACTGAAATTTCTTCTTTGCAAGGTTTATCAATAGGAAGGGTGCTACACTTCCAAAATTTTGTGTTTTACTAAAATGTTGGAAAATTATCGAGAAAAGTTTCAAATCTTTTTCAAATTACCAAATGAATTTAAGTCGTCAAACAAATAATAATTTTATTTACTTTATTGTACAATTTACTCAGTTATACTCAACTGTACTCAGCTTTAAGATTTTAAATTCTAAAATATTATA
>OY757918.1:2843014-2905514 GCA_963585895.1 Sepioteuthis lessoniana | reverse complement strand
CAAAATTATAAGATTTAATTCAATTTAACTGTGGTCTTCTTACTAGTATTTTTTTCAGACCAATTTAAAGGCAATGAAGGGGCACTCCTGATTCCCCAAAGCTCTATGAGTGGAACCTAACCATCAGATACAGTTTAGTATTATACTCAGGACACACCTTTTGTGGGGGAGGGTGTTCCTCCCCTCTTCAGGATAAACAGAGTGTATTCTAAGCTTCACCGACACTGAGATAGAGACTTTGAAAATACAATAAATCTATTTGAACTGGTGGTATAAACGAGGTCAGATCGATGTTTTGCTCATAACCATGTAGGGTGTATGTTTCCGAATAACTAGAAAAAATCCCCCTACGTATTCGTAAAAAAAACACCAAAAAAACAATAAATATCATCTGCTAAGAAATTTTCCGAAACGAGGTAGATTTTCTTTGAATGTTTAAAACCCTTTTTTGATGTATTTTTAGATGAAGTTAATTTTTCTGTATTCGTAGATTTTAGTTAATATATGTATCACAAATAATTCATCAAAACAAATTGTCTCTTATCTTTTTCCTTAATATAACCTCGTGTCTCTGAAAATTTATATTGATACAACAGAATGTTTAAAAACGAAAGGTTTTGGGAATAAAGTCCTTGAATAATAAAATGATCTATTCGATTGTTACAAATAGATCAAAATATATGATGTATGGTTTATCAACAACCCTATTTACCAACAAAAGCGGTTTCAGTTCTCATTGGTTTTTTCAAACATCTGTCCTTGTGCTACAACTAAACCAAATTAGAAATACCTAAATTAATTGTGGTACAATCCTGCTTCACATAACTTGCAAATGAACAACGTTTGTTCGCTTTTACGTCCGCCGCTAATAACAATAAAAACAATAAATCTAAACATTGATGTGAACATACGATTGTTCAGACGGTGTGGTGAGAATTTTGCTTGGGGTACGATAACAAATTTCTATTGGCTATACATTGGTTTTAGGCTTAAAAAAGACTTTGTTCACACAGCGTCTAAATCATGCAACTAAGTTTTCAGAGCGTATATTGGACAATATGCAACGAACAAATAGTGTGTGTGTGTGTGTGTGTGTGTGTGTGTGTGTGTGTGTGTGTGTGTGTGTGTGCTAGCAGAATTGACCCGTCTATGATCAGACTAAAAGAATTGTATAAACATCAGAGAATAAGATAGAAAGTGGGGATAGAGGAATAAGCTAAGGATTAATAATGGGTCTTTATTTTTAGTTGAAAGATTTCGTCTTCGAATTCAGATGAGAAGAATAATTTTATTTTATGAAATACTTTTTCTTTTAATTTTTTAATTTATATCTGAAATAATTTATAATAATTTTTAACCCTATACACGTGAAAGGTTTAAAACATTTTCATTATTTTTTTAGGGGTGGAATAAATTTTTATGTTTTTACAATTTGTGCAAAGTTAAAGAACAATATTTTACTAAATAGTTTTCGAAAAAACAGAACAATTTTTAATTCAAATTTATATTTACCCTCTGAAAATTTAGCAATAAAAAATCAAAAGAATTCACGTATTTCAATATTTCTTTATTTTAGGATTCTTTTTTTTTTTTTGTTTACATTTAAAAATTTAATTTAAGAATGTAGCCCTAAAGTCGTTAGTTGTTTGAAGCGTTATCGTAATTCTATTTTTTATTAAGAATTTTTTTAATAAGAAAAAACTTGAATTCAGTTTTTGATTTTTAGTTGAGTCATATTGATAAAAAATATATTTGTTTAATTTGTTTTCTTTTTTTACCTTATAAAAGTATTATGACAAAAGAATTTAAGAATTAAAAGTGTGTCCTTACTTTTGGTGGATGCTGTTTTTTTTTTGTCTTTGAGTTAAACTGATTAAAATTGATATATTTTAGTCTGAAAAATATTTTTTTAGAAAACAGTATTGATAAGTAATTCATTCGTTTCATTTTTGTTAGTTTTTCACCCTAAAAATGTAACATTAGAATTCAGTACCAAAATAAGAAGCTAAAAAATAAGGATGTGATTTTATGACAAAAAAGCAAAGAATTAAATATGTAAATTTTTTCTTATCATACTTTTTGTTGTTGTAGTTGTTTGCATTTAAAATAGTAATTTAAAAAAAAGAACATCTTGGTTTCAAACATTTTTTATTTTTTTTTACAATATGTACTAAATTTTAAAAAAAAGTTTCAAATAGCATTAAATTCAAATTTCTCTTCTAGAACCCGTATGATATTTCAACATGACGCAACTTCACAAGAACTGAAGAATTCCCCTTTTTATGAAGAACCACGAAATGTTCCACAAATCAATTGATTTTGAATTATTGAATTCTATCATTTCATCAGTAAGAATCAAAAACTGAATTTTGCACTTTTTGTATTGTTATTACCATATTAAATGGAATTTTAAGGCTCAATGACATATCTTTTCTGAGTTATATGTCGATACGCACATACCAAAATAGTACGACTCCTATATATATATATATATATATATATATATATATATATATATATATATATATATATATTACCAGTCTTATTCGGACTATTCTCATAGCCGCAAATTGAATCTAGTCGGTATATAACACAAATTTAAAAAATATTTTGTTGATGTTTACGTACAGATACACACACACACACACGCACACACACACACATATATATATATATATATATATATATATATATATATATATATAAATGTGTGTGTGTGTGTGTGTGTGTGTATTATTATATGTCTGTGTGGACATAAAGAGTTAACTTTTTGTCATTGTTTTATTTTGGAGAGAAAGCAGCTGGACGCCTTAAACGTTCCGAATTTTGGGGCATCACCTTGTTTAAATGGTTCACATGCTGATCTTAAGATGATTTCTTTGGTCTAAAAAAATGCTACGAATCCATCACTTTATCATCTTTCTGTATTTGATTGTAGAAGAGAAATTGTTTTTTACTTGGGTGACAAAAAGATTCTACAATATTTTGGTACGTGCAAGTATATCACGTGGTTGAAGCAGTTCAAGGCATGAATGGTACCCACGGTGGTTGGTAGTATTGTGCTACTTGGTGTACTGATAGCTTGTCCATTGTTTTACTCCGTGTGTGATTTAAAAAGCCATACATATGAACGTGCAACATAGTCTACTTCGAGAAATTATGATTTATGAGTTAAAACTGCATCAAAACACCACAAAATTTACTGTGTGAAAAGGGCTCAATAGATCACTATACAGTTACTAGGCAGTTTAGGTTAAAAAAAACCTCAACAACCAAACTAACATATTGCCATGCTCTAAGACATATGGACAAATCCCATGAGAACTCACAGTCCAGTGGGTTTGTCACATTCACGACCTAGGCAAATCCAGTGAGTAGCATTCAGAGAGTATCGAACGAGTTCTGCTTCTCACAGCCCAGAAGGACTAATCACCTACATGACCTTGCAAATCCAGTGAATAGCATTCAGCCAATATCGAATGAGTTCGGCATCTCCCAGTCCAGGGTGACTCATCACGCACATGACCTTGGCAAATCCAGTGAATAGCATTCAGTGAGTATCGAACGCGTTCGGCATCTCCTAGTCAAGTGTGACTCATCACATACATGACCTTGGCAAATCGAGTGAGTAGCATTCAGAGAGTATCGAACGAGTTCTGCATCTCCCAGTCCAGTGTGACTCACCACCAGCATGACCTTGTCAAATGCAGCAAGTAGCATTCAGAGAGTATCGAACGAGTTCTGCATCTCACAGTCCAATGGGACTTATCACCTACATGACCTTGCAAATCCAGCGAGTTGCATTCAGAGAGTATCGAACGTGTTCGGCATCTCAAAGTCCAGTGGAACTCATCACCAACATGACATTGGCAAATGCAGCAAGTAGCATTCAGAGAGTCTCGAACGCGTTCGGGATCTCCCAGTCAAGTGGGACACATCACATACATGACCTTGGAAAATCCAGCGACTAGTATTCAGAGAGTATCGAACAAGATTTGCATCTCACAGCCAGTGTGACTTCATCACCTACATGACCTTGCAAATCCTGCGAGTAGAATTCAGAGAGTATCGAACGAGTTCTGCATCTCACAGTCCAGTGGGACTCATTACCTAAATGACCTTCGCAAATCGAGCTAGTAGCATTAAGAGAGTATCAAACGGGTTCTGTTTCTCACAGTCCAGAGGGACTCATTCTACATGATCTTACAAATCCAGTGAGTAGCATTCAGAGAGTATCGAATGCGTTCGGCATCTCACAGTCCATTGTGACTCATAACTTATGTGACCTTGGCAAATCCAGCGAGTAGCATTCAGAGAGTATCGAACGAGTTCTGCATCTCACAATCCATTGGGACTTATCACCTACATGACCTTGCAAATCCAGCGAGTTGCATTCAGAGAGTATCGAATGAGTTCGGCAACTCACTGTTGAGTGGGACTTATCACCTACATGACCTTGCAAATCAAGCGAGTACCATTCAGAGAGTATCGAACGAGTTCTGTTCCTCACAGTCCAGATGGGATGATACTACATGATATTGCAAATCCACCGATTAGCATTCAGAGAGTATCGAACGCGTTCGGAATCTCACAGTCCAGTGGGACTCATCAAAAACATCTCATTGGCAAATGCAGCGAGTAGCATTCAGAGAGTATCGAACGAGTTCTTCATCTTCCTACATGACCTTCGAAATCCTGCGAGTCGCATTAAGAGAGTATCGAACGAGTTCGGCAACTCACTATCCAGTGGGACTTATCATTAACATGACCTTGGAAATCCAGCAAGTAGCATTCGGAGAGTATCGGACGAGTTTTGCATCTCACAGTCAAGTGGGACTCATAACCTACATGACCTTGGCAAATCCGGCGAGTACCAGTCGGAGAGTAACGAACGAGTTCTGCATCTCCCTGTCTAGTGTGACTCATCACTTTCATGACTTTGCAAATCCACCGAGTAGCACTCAGAACGTATCAAACGAGTTCAGTGTGACTTATCAACTATATGATCTTGGCAAATCAAGTGAGTAGAATTCAGAGAGTATCGAACGAGTTCTGCATCTCACAGTCCTGTGGACTCATCACCTACATGACTTTGCAAATCCAGCGAGTTGCATTTTGAGACTATCGAACGACTTCGGCATCACAAAGTCCAGTGGGAGTCATCACCAACATGACCTTGGCAAATCCAGCGAGTAGCATTCAGAGAGTATCGAACAAGTTCTGCATCTCACAGTCCAGTGGGATTAATCACTTACATGACCTTGGAAAATCCAGCCAGTAGCATTCAGACAGTATCAAACGAGTTCGGCATCTCACATTCCAATGTGACTCATCACCAACATGACCTTGGCAAATACAGCGTGTAGCATTCAGAGAGTATCGAACGAATTCTCCATCTCACAGTCCAGTGGGACACATCACCAACATGACCTTGGCAAATCCAGTGAGTAGCATTCAGAGAGTATCGTATGAGTTCTAAATCTCACAGTCCAGTGGACTCATCACCTTCATGACCTTGGCAAATTCCGGCGAGTAGCATTCAGAGACTATCAGACGAGTTCGGCATCTCGCAGTCCAGTGTGATTCATCACCAACATGACCTTGGCAAATCCGGCGAGTAGCGTTCCGACAGCATCGAACGAGTACTGCATCTTACTGTCCAGTGAGACTCATCACCTATATGACCTTGGCAAATCCAGCGTGTAGCATTCAGAGAGTATCGAAGGAGTTTTGCTTCTCACAGCCCAGAGGGACTCATAACCTACATGAACTTGTCAAATGCAGAGAGGAGCGCTCAGAGAGTATCAAACGTGTTCTGCATCTAACAGTTCAGTGGGACTCATCACCTACATGACCTTGGCAAATCCGGCGAGTAGCTTTCCGAGAGTATCGAACTAGTTCTGCATCTCTCAGTCTAGTGTGACTCATCACCTATATGACCTTGGCAAATCAAGCAAGTAGCATTCAGAGAGTATTGAACGCGTTCTGCATCTCACAGTCCAGTGGGACTCATCACCTACATGACCTTGGAAAATTCAGCGAGTAGCATTCAGAGAGTATCGAACGAGTTCTGCATCTCACAGTCCAGTGGGACTCATCACCTACATGACCTTGGCAAATCCGGCGAGTAGCTTTCCGAGAGTATCGAACTAGTTCTGCATCTCACAGCCCGGAGGGACTCATCACCTACATGACCTTGCAAATCCAGTGAGTACCATTCATAAAGAATCAAACGAGTTCTATATCTCACATTCTAGTGTGATTCATCACCAACATGACCTTGGCAAATCCAGCGTGTAGCATTCAGAGAGTAATGAACGAATCCTCCATCTCACAGTCCAGTGGGACTCATCACCAACATGACCTTGGCAAATCCAACGAGTAGCGTTCAGAGAGTATTGAACGATTTCAACATCTCACAGTCCAGTGGGACTCATCACCTACATGAACTTGTCAAATGCAGAGAGTAGCGCTCAGAGAGTATCGAATGTGTTCTGCATCTAACAGTTCAGTGTGACTCATCACCTACATGACTTTGACAAATCCAGCGAGTAGCATTCAGAGAGTATCGAACGAGTTCAGCATCTCAAATTCCAGTGTGACTCATCACCTACATGACCTTGGAAAATCCAGCGAGTAGCATTCAGAGACTATCGAAGGAGTTTTACTTCTCACAGACCAGAGGTATTCATCACCTACGTGACCTTGTAAATCAAGTGACTATTATTCATAGAGTATCAAACGAGTTCTATATCTCACATTGCACTGTGGTTCATCACCAACATAACTTTGGCAAATCCAGCGTGTAGCATTCAGAGAGTATCTAACGAATCCTCCATCTCACAGTCCAGTGGGACTCATCACCTACATAACCTTGGCAAATCTAACGAGTAGCTTTCAGAGAGTATCGACAGAGTTCGGCATCTCAGAGTCCAGTGTGACTCATCACCTATATGACCTTGGCAAATCCAGCGAGTAGCATTCAGAGAGTATCAAACGCGTTCGGCATCTGACAGTCCAGCGTGTTTCATCCTTTCTACCACCACCTATCAAACGGGCTTAGGCGTGTATTACTACATATTTACGAGGTTGTTACACCCTGCAGTAACTGTTGTATTCTACATCTGCAAACCACACAATACATATACAGGCAGTCCTTTCTGCAGGTACGAACGGTTTTATTAACTTCTCTCTTCAGATCTTCGACACGAGGCGAGAGACACAATTCTTACAATGCTAACCATCCCTAACGTTCGGTGCATCTTGTGATGTTTAAGATCTCTGTCGGTAGAGATCCGAAAAAAACCAACTGCATCTTCAACGGCCCAACCTCAACTCTCAACTGACTGTTTTTCAAAATCCTCAATTCTCAGGACCATCTCTTCTGGGCATGACAGCATCCACACTCCAGCCCTATTTCCTGTCTGGGTTTTATCATGACACTGGTGATTGTCATATCCTTTGCGCATGCTCGTAAAACTGTACCCAATGATTTTGCATCTGAACTCTTAACACGAATACTTCAAAGCCCAATCAAACTGAATGATAAAATATAATTAACGAAAAAGGATTAATACAAAAAGAAATTCATTCCTTAATTCTATAACAGTAACCTTGCCGTGGAAAAATGTAATGAACACACAGAACTCTATCTTCGTTCATTAACACAAAGGTTAATTTGTTAACACTTTTTAAGTAGTCGCCAGGAGAAAGAAAGAGAGCTGCCCGTCTTAACTTGACAGAGAAATAACTTGTCAAGAAGGGAAAGGGAACAGAGACAGACTTTGAATTTTATTTTTGTTTTCTGATGCAGTGCTTGTTTACTGGTTTTGCCTCCATAGCTGCGCGTCTGGTGAGAGACCCCTTTTCGGAGCTCACCCCACACTGGGGTCCGCAACTTTCGATCATCGTCACATTTTCCTGGCGTGTGTTCACATCTCCCAGCCGACTAACTCTCAACACTGAGTCGTTGCCGAACTTCCACCTTGTGTCGGTAGAAAGACATACTGTGTCCAATGGTTTCCCACTCGCGCAGAATATTGGGGAGATACGGGTTTTTTTAAGTCATTTCTTATTACCCGAGTTATTCACCCGTGACTGGCTGACTTACAACTTGTATTTTTGTCTGACAACTCTGAGGTCATTTGGCTGTTCCGTAGACTCTCTGTCTGCTTTTTCTTCCTCAGAAATTAGCCTACCGTTCTCTTTATAATTTAGACTAATCTTATCACGTTAAACACATCCTCGGCAAAAGCATTCGGAACTGTTGAATAGTGCTTCTCTTTAGCAAAATTTTGCACTATTTTTGATTCACTCTCGCGTGATTTTTTTTTTTTAAATAAAAAAAAGAAACATTTAAATTCCATTTATTTTCAGGGAGCTTTGATGTATTTCTGGCGAGATGGACTGTTAATTGTCAAACAGTCTTTTAATTAAAACAACACAGAAACAATTTTAGAAGATGCAAAAAATTTTTGCTTTTTCCTTTTTTTTTTTAATTGCAGAAAATGAGAAAATTACCCGGAAAAATGTGTATGGGTTAAAACAAACTTTGCTTCTAAATTTTATGAAAATCAATTGAAAATTTGATCTTCCTCTTCGACGAAGATGAAAACAAATAAAAATGCATTAGTCGAAAATATAGCCTGGTTATAAGTTGCGAGTTAATTGTAAAAATTTCATCAATAGACTTCGATTTTTATTTTGCCGGCTTTTAATCAATAAGAAATGTGCAAAGCGACTCCAATACTTTATTGAACATACTATGGATGCAGCGGTGTTTTCTAGTTCATCAGACGTCCAAGCGCTTAGTACGTAGGCGTCCAGGGTAGGTGTGGAGTGTAAGTTCATCGAAACAATGAGAGAATTTCTATGTGCGCATGCGCATGATCATGCGTATATGTGTCAGAGAAAGTATATGTTTACTCCGACTGAATAAAAAAATCGTAAATAAGAAAAATATTGATGATACCTTTGCCGCTAAGACATAGCTGATTTTACATGTTCACAAATGTACTGATAATTCGATTTATTTCTTTGCACTTATTTGTTTAATGCATATCAGTTTACTGTATGTAATTATATACATCTCATCCCCCCCATCTTCAGCTGTCCTTGACTGAGACTGAGTCTCAACAATTTTTACATTACAAGAAATTCCTTTAGGGTTATCGCAGATTTTAATAATAATCATCTCAATCGTTCAGTAAATTTCTAAGAATCTGTTGGTATAGATTGTATGTATTCATACAACACCTCCACCACAACCAGCATGTGACACAAAGTCAATTTTTAAGTGTAGTAAACCTGGTTTGAATTCAGAGTTTTCTTGGTTACCGAAACAAGGCTAAACGGTCCCATCTTCGAAAGTATTTGCCTAAAGTTGGATGGAGAGCAAATTGTTTCATATCATTTCAAACTGCATTGGCGCGAAGTAAAAAACATCCACTTCCAGGGTTGAAACTAGGATTCTATTTTCCACGATGATAACTGCTTTTTTAGTAGAAATGTTCATGATTTTGCAAACTATTAGAAGTGACTTTGATTCACACTAGGTGCCCATATTTCAGTCTTTGTATCACAATTAAATTATACTTACTTAATAAGGCCCGATGTACATGAGGATCTCCTGTATTAGAAAATCCTCATGTCGTATCTCTACTCAGACGAGGACGAGAAAAATACCCTCTTTGCAAGGTTTTTAAGTACCATTCTAATGGAACTAATGACTATAGACCTCACCTGTTTCTGGGATTTTGTAATTCTTCCGCCGAATCTTGATTATTTGCCAAGCCCTTGTTCTCTCTCAGCTACACTTTGTGATATATTCGGACAATTACACCAACTATTTGGCAGAGAATTTTTTTTTATTGACTGCAATCAAGTCAGATTGTGTGGATTTAATTGAATGACGTAATTTTTATGGAAAGAAAGTAGTTTAGTTTTCTTATTTTCAAAACAGTTTCTTGTCTATATTCATACCATTTGTTTGCATAACAGAACAAAATCCCTTGCATAGTTACAAGTGAATTACTGTTCTCCCTGCATATCTGCTTTTTCTATTTTTCTGAGTGAATTTGCAACGTTAGCTAGGCATATTGTTTTCTCTCTCTCTTTCTCTTTCTCTCTCTCTCTCTCTCTCTCTTTATCTATCAATCTATCTATCTCTGCTCACATTATATAATTATTCACAGAGTACTCCTATTCTTTGTAACTGTTGCCTTGCTATGCAAACCTTCTTGATATTCGAGTTATTTTCAATAGTACAAGATTGTCTCCATTTTTCGCTGGTTTTCTGTTCAAAACTGTCACTGGTCTACATTATTATTATTATTATTATTATTATTGCGATTTTTTTTTTGAACCAGCGTTAGCTGATAGTCTTTCATTGGAGTCCGAGTGACATCAAGTCACCTCAAGTCTTCTAGATTATTCTTAGTATTCTAGCCTATCTCAAGAACTCTGTAGTCTGGATGGTCTCGATTCGTCCTAGGGTTTCCATCTCTTCCAGCCTACTTACCAAGCCTTTGGGGGATCGTTCCAAGTGAACCAATTACAACTGGTATCACCGTCACCTGCATGTTCCATAGCTTTTAAGTTTTCAGATAAGGTCAAAGTTCATGTTTCATGTTTCGCTTCCTTGATTTTCACCCTGTCGTCCACTGGGACAGCGATGTCCACTTTATGGCAAGTTCTCTTTTTTTCTTGATTATCTATTGGTCTGATCTTTTGGCCGAGATTAGGTGATCTGTTAGTATTTCAAAATACCAGAGAATTTTATGTGTCTTCTCTCGGACAGATTCTGGTTTGGGCCTGTAGCACTTAGTTGTAGAATCAAATTTCACCATCATGAGCAATTTCCAGTAGATCCCTTTTCCCACCCAGACCTATATTCCCAGTGAGCTAGTTTGCTACATTCACTTATTATGTGTTTTCTCTATCTTTGTCCCCACACTATTATTATTATTATTATTATTATTATTATTGATGATGATGATGATTCTGATATAATTTGGTTCCCGAGTGGGAGGAAATGGAAGTGCTAGTTCCGTTTTTGTTATGAGTCAATAAAGTTTTTCTTTCTTTCTCTCTCTCTCTCTCTCTCTCTTTTTCTCTCTCTCTTTCACCCTCAATCTCTCTCTTTCACCCCCCTCTCTCTCTATGGAGCTAACATCTGACTCGAGTCCTGGATCGAGTTTAGTACTGTTAACTTCCTGTGTAATAGTGACGATTATTATTATTATTTACTCATTAGAGTTTATCACATCAGCATAAGTTGATGATCTTTCACTGGAGATTGAGTGACTGCAAATCTCCAGGACTCTTCTCCGTATTCTGGTCGTTTTCAGTAATCCTGTTGTTTGGATGGTCTCCACTTGGCCGCCAAATTCCAAATCCTCCAGGCCCTTTAATACAGGGTGGAACGATAAAATTATCGTCCTAAAGAAAACAACACTTCAGCTTTATTTTAAAACTTTTATTGAAAAAAATCAATTCAGGTAACTTGATTATGTAGTAGAGTTGACATCAATGCAATGTAGCCGCCTTCAGTCTCAATCACCGCCTCGATACGGATCTGGAACGGGGAGCAAGCCTTTTCCACAAGCGCCGGCGGGAGCTCGGCGAATACTCGGCGGATGGCGGCGATCAGGCTGGCTTTGTGTTGCGGGAGGTCATGTTGATGATGTTCTCGACGTATAACCAAACGAAGTAGTCCAGCGGTTCAGGTCGAGGGAAGAGGGGGACCAGTGTGAGAAGGGTACAAAGTCGTAGCTCTCCTTCTGAAGCCAAGCCTGGGTCTCTTTGGACTTGTGGACCGGCGCCGAGTCCTGCTGTCACACTCAAGATCTGCCACCGGCCACCTGATTGCACCAGGGGATCACCACACTCTTCAGCACATCCAGGTACACTTTGGTGTTGACTTTTAAGCCGGCTTCGAAGATGTGAGGTGGCATGATGTGGCCCTCACTTAAAACCACACTAAAGACCATAACCGTAGCCGGAAACTTTGTTTTCATCACCTTGGGCACGTCCCTGTGTTTCATGGCAATCCAGATTTGCATTTTGAGGGTGCTGGCAATGGCCCTGTTGTCATAACTTGGATCGGGAGAGAGCATATGTTGTACAGCGGCGCATCTCCGATCTCGCTCATTGAAAATGATAGAAGGCTCTTTACACTCTTTGGATTTGTACACAACTGGCCAACTAGTAGATGGTCTGCAACAAAAAAAGAAAACCAGTTTTCATTTAACGGAAATGGAATCATGTCGTCTTTTCTAGGGCGACAATTTTATCGTTCCACCCTGTAATATCCTTTAGTTACCGTGCCAAAAGCACCAATCATAATTATTATTATTATTATTATTATTATTATCTACTCCTTTAGAGTTGTTCACATCAGCGTTACCTGATGGTCTTTTACTGGAGTTTGAGTAACAGCAAGTCTCCTCCAGTCTCTCGGACTCTACTCAGTATTCTGGACGTTCTCAACAATGCTGTAGTTTGGATGGTCTCCACTAGGCTGCTAACTTCCAAGTCATCCAATCCCTTTAGTAATCCTTTAGTTACTGTACCAAAAGCACCATCAAAATTGGTATACTTGTTACTTTCATGTTTCTTAGTTTTTCAATTCTCTAACAAGGTCGAGGTATTTATCCTTCTTTTCATATACTTTCAGTTTTATTCTGTGGTCAGCCGGGGCAGCAAAGTCCACAATTTCGCAAGTTCTCTTTATTTGTTGATTATTATAAGATCTGGTTTTCTGGCCGAGATTCGGTGATCCCTTTGTATGTCAAGATCCCATAGGAGTTTATGTGTGCCATCTTCTCGGGCAGATGCTGGGTTGTGCATATACCATTTGTTGGTACGGTCAAATTTCAATTTCTTGCACATCTCCCAGTGCATCCCCTTGCCCACCTAGTCGTGTCTCGTCTTATACTCTTTCTGTGCTAATTTGCTGCATTCGCTTATTATGTGATAGATGATTTCATCTCTATCACCACATAGCCTGCATTTGCTATTTTGTTGCGTCTCATCTATTCTCGCTTTCATATGATTGTTTCTTACGGCATTGTTTTGTGCTGATCTTACGAGAGATTCTGTTTCTCTCTTAAACTTACTTTATCTTAGCCACGTCCAGGTTTTCTGGTGTAAGATGTTGTTTATTAGTCATTTAAAACACTCGTATAGTTGTTTTTCTTCCCATTTTTGTTTCGTAGTTATTGTCATTCTTTTGTCCATCGTGTTGTCAGTATTGTTTCTGGTGGCTGTAAACAGTCCTCCTTTGTATTTTCCGATGTAGTCTTTGTATCGATTCATCAACGCTGTTTTCCATGCTGGCAAGTCCTCTTCTTCCCTCTTTTCTTGATGCATATAATCTGTCAACGTCATATCTGGGATGTAATGTCTTATGCATCGTCATTAGTTTTCTTGTTATTTTGTCCATTTATTATTATTATTATTATTATTATTGTAGCTGTAGTAGTACTCTTAGTATAAGTTGTATTAATACTGTGTTCGTATTGTCATATGAAATTGACACTTTGTTAAATCGTCCTTTATAATTCAAAAACTAAATATTCTTGCACTAATTTTATCTACTTTTTGGTTGAGAGGTGCAGATTTGCGAAGGTCGGATCTTTGTGGGAAGCTCACCTCCTCTAAAAGAGGTTGGCTCAATTTTATTGCTTGACATCTGAGATGGCCCGATCGTCTATCAAGTGAAAATGCCAACCTATTTGGACAATTTTTTCCACTGTCTACTTTGGAGGGTCATTGTCTTTGAAAAGTCTCTACATTAAACCAACCATGAATTCTCATCTTAGCATTGCATTCGGGGGGGGGGGCATAAATTCTCTTAATTATTAACCCTCTTATCCAACCCTTCAGTTTTACAGATGCCATGAAACGTGTTAATTTTTCTATTTTATAATTTAACTGTTTTTTTCTATCATAGATCAAAAAAGAAATATACAAATACATCTGGCGTTTTATCATAATAGATTGCTTTAGGAAAGATTATTTATATCATTTGCTCAATAAGTTTTCAAACAATTGATATCTGCAAAGTTCCACTGAATATCAAGTGACAGCAAGTCTCCTTAACAGTCCAGCATGTTCATTAGCAGATTTTAGTTACGTCGTCTCGATGGTTTTAATATTCTTAAAATTCTAATTCGCATATTCTTTTTTTCAGAAAGGACTTCAGAATTGTTTCACGCACTTTAATATTGGTCAATACGACTGTTCCTCTAATTTTTTTAAAATGTATTTGTCTAATGATGTGGTCTGCTGAAACAGAGACATCAACTGACGATTATATTTACGGTGATAAGATCTGATCACCTGGCCTGGACTGGATGATTTATCTTTTTTTTTTAGAATTTTCTATTTTGTATAAAAGAATTTGTCATTTTTGCATATACCGTTCGTTTGCATGATGAAATCTCACATCCTGCATCTCTTGCCGAAGAGTAACGCCGCTAAAAAGCAGGGGAGGTAATCCAAGGCAAGACACTAAACTGTATCCGGCGGTAAGTCACCTATTCTCAAGCGCTGTGTACTGTGAAGTCACCGTCTTTGATCCCATTACACTAACATCTACTCAGGCCCGGAGTGGCAGTAGATGTTGTTTATGGGTTAAGAAGATCTATTTGAAAATAGTTAATGTTAGGAGTATTTGAATCGATATAATTTTGTGCAAATTATTTTTATTAATAATAGTTATTTAATGTTATAATCGCTCACAAATAATTATTATGAGATGATTGAAACTATGTAATTGTTTGTAAAAACAAGCATGTTTCGGCATTAAATAACTCACCATGAGTTGATATGCCGTAAAAGCAAGCAAGCATTATCAAATTGTAGTAATTTGTGCAATTTTCATTGGATCACCTTTCTTGTCATGGGATGTCTATTTTTGTGTGTCTATTTTTATTCACTCAATTCACTTATACAATTGATAGTTTTATCTCTACTTTTACATTGGCTGTATTTACTATTCTGACGTGTCTTCTTCATTATTTTGATCTGTATATAGTTTCTACTATTAAGTTTATTATCACTTTCTATTGATCACCACCCATTAATCTTTGCAAGTTTTTCACACCAGTGTTAATTGATTGTCTTGTACTGGAGTCTGAGAGACACCAATTCTCCTCAGGTCTCCATGACTTTTCCTGTCCGATTTTAACAATTGCTGAAGTTTGGATGGTCTCCGCTCGTCCTCCCTTTTCTAATTCTTCAACTCTCTTTACTAAACATTTGGGCAGAGTTCCGAGCTTACTATTATCATTATTATTGTTAGTCGTTTGTCTTCGTAGTAGTAGTAGTGGTAGTAGCCTTCTGGAGTTTGATCAAAAAGTATCAAGATGAAATGATTATTTTTAATGATCTAAATGGAAAAATGTGCAACCCTGAGCAACTAATAAAAATCATCTCGTTTAGTCACTTTGAAAAATATTTGAGTTTCTTTCAGCCAATCATAGCCAGCGATTGATTGGGTGGCAGCTTCTACCCTGACCTGGATTTCGGGAACCCACCGTTCACTTTTCTATTCCTTTTCCTCTTTTCCAGTGCATCTATCCATCTATCTATCTATCTATTTCGAATCTCTTTCTCATATATGTCTCACTCCTTTGTCCACTATCTTCTGGTCTACCTCTAAATCTAGCTAGGAAACAACTTACTACTAATACTATCACCCAGTGACCCTAATCATATAACATTTTTTACAGAAACGTTTTGGTGATTCTTTTCCATCAGCAGTTGTGGGAGAAACACTGGGCTGTGCAAGTGCAGCACCCTCCATACTTATCATATTTTTCTCTTCTTAATTAAAAGGAAAGTTAAAAGGAATACTTCAAGTTAGTTTCTCATTATATTAAAAGGGTTTTGAACTACGGAAAATTTATTAGAATAAATATATTAAACGGCAAGGTAAACTATTTTAAATAAAACTAATGTTTTATTCATTGTTCACTTCTGTATTGTTAAATAGAGCCTCAGACTCGATAATTAATGAAGACACGTGGTATTTAATTCTGTTATTATTATTATTATTATTATTATACGACTTTTTTACACCAGCGTTAGTTGATGGTTTTTCACTGGAGTTTGAGTAACAGCAAATTTCTTCAAGTCTCCAGGACTCTTCTCATTATTATAACCGATCTTTATAATGCTGTAGCCAGATTGGTATCTGATTTCTGTATCTCACAATCCCTTTATCAATCCGCTGGGGATTGTTTCAAGCGCACCAATTACAACTGGTATCACCGTCACCGTCTTGCCCCATAGTTTTTTAGTGTTCTGGCATGGTCTAGGTGTTTTCTCTCGCTTTCCCTTACTTTGATATTCATTCAGTCCACTATTTTGAAGGTTCACCTTTTTTTTTTAACTATCATTAGGTTTGGTGACCTTGTCGAGATTAGACCATCTGGTTGTATCTCAACATTCAAGAGAATTTTATGCTGCACTCTAATGGTACTAAAGAGAGTTTAGACCCCGTTGTGATCCTGCAGTGGTAAAAGTGGGCGAACACAAGAAACTCTGTTTAACTAACCAAAGGTTTATTAACTACTGCAACGTGCATGTAGTCGCCGGAAGAAAGAAAGAGAGCATGGAAACTGAGACAACCACGTTAGCTAAACAAAGATAAGTAACATATCTTAGCGAGAAAAAGATGAGCACACAGACCTTGAATTTTTTCTTGATTCTAACATGCTTGTAAACTAGGTCGCATCAAGTCTAAGACACGCTTTGGAGCGCACCCCTAAAAAAATGGGGTTCGTAAACTTTTGCCTCCTTATGTTCAACTGTTTTACCTCATCACGTCTCGCCGTCCACTTGCCCAAAAACACGAGTCATCTTCTTCCTTCCACCTGTCGTCGGGTTCCGCTCGCTCCAAATATGCGTACACGATCTTCGGACTGCCAGTTTTCCCTAGTCATTTTTAATCACTTTGAGTGCTTTGTCCTGGCTATTCGGAGAATGTCTGCTTTATTTATTCATTAAATTTCAATTTTCTACGGTCGTTCAATTATGTTACAATGCGCTTTATTCTTCAGGATGTATTCTGCTTTGTGCACATACCATTTATTTGTATGGCCAAATTAAAATTTCTTGCACAATTCCTTGTGAATCACGTTCCCCACCCAGTCGTGTCAGGTTTTGTACTCTATTTGCGCTAATTTGCTGCATTCACTTATAATGTGTTCAATTGTTTTGTCTCTATCACCACATGATGTGCACTTGTTATTTTGTTGCGTTTTATCTATTTTTGCTTCCTCATAGTTGGTCCGTATGGCGTTGTTTGTGCTGCTATTAGAAGAGATTCAGTTTCTCTCTTAAGGTTTCCTTTTCTTGGTCATGCTTAGGATTTCTCATGTGAGATTTCGCCAGTTTGTCATTTGAAATATCCGTACAGTTGTTTTTCACATTTCTGTTTCTTAGTTATTGTTATTCTCTTGATCATTATGTTGTTTGTGTTGTATAGGACTTTACACTCCTATAAATTATTTTGGGCGGTATGCCACTTGTTCCCACAAAGATGGCGGACGCTCACATATTCAGTCTCGGGAAACCATTGGCCAGGAGGACCAAGTGACATGTTTAAAACTAGGTCCACGCGTAAATTCAAGTCCTGCGTTTTTGAGCCACCTACAAGACGCGTATTTTCTATAAATACGTCGTCTTCAAACACCCTTGTTCTCTTTGACCAAATTTCTTCGCAGCAGCAACACACTCCCTTCAGCGTGAATCAACAGGAGAGAAAAACAACACCATGAATGGGCCTCGCAGACATTCATATACAAGGACTATGAGACGCTTTCTCGTCTCTGAGAAACTGCCCGTGTCTAACCATAAAAAAAGGACATTTTAAACTTGCAATTCTTTTTGTAGCTTAGTTGTGTCACACACACACACACACACGAGCTCACACATATACACACACTATTATTTCGTTAGTAGAGTATGTAATTTCTTTTATGTATCAATGTAAGTTTTGTTATTATTGTATATAAATTTGTTTTTGTTCGTCGCCTTGTTTTAAATGTTAATTTTGTCTGCGCCGTTTTACAACCATTATTTGTTTCATATGCTTTCTTCATTCATTTGTTTTATCCATGTGCTTATTCAACCTTTTTTCTAAAACACCAAACTTATATAAAACTTCAACATTAAACTTGTGGGGAAGCATAAATACTAAACTTTATTCTAAACAAAAAATAGACGGGGTCCATAAATAGCAAAAATACATTCACTACTCCTACAGTTGTTTCTGATTGCTATAATTAGTCTTTCGTCTTCTTTTTCTTCTTTCTTCTTCTTTTTCTTCTTTAATCTTCTTTTTCTTGTTGTTATTGTCATTGTTGTTGTTGTTATCATTATTATTACATTTCTTTGCGAGATTATTATTACATTTCTTGCGAGATTTTGCGAGATTTTGACACAAGCGTTTGCTGATTTTCTCGGTCATTGCCCTCTGTAGAAAGTAAAATGTGTATCGCCGAGGGCAGTCTGGCACTTGACACTCCACAAAATAAATCCCGGTCAAGACTCCTATTTCGGGCGTATGATAAACAGACAAATAATGTTGAGGTTAATTCGGGGCTAAACCGACCTCAGACGTTGGTAAGGGGGTGCCAATTCACTTTCACATACACCACAGAATCCTTTGTCTTCCTACCCACTCAGGTCACGGATGAACGAACTTCTAGGTTAAATAATATTAACTGTAGACAGATTTCCAAAATTCTCTTGTAATGTTTAAGGAGGCAATAAGACGTTTAGCGAGAATCAATGAAAGCAGTACGAGGCTGCGACAGGATACATGCAAATGAAGTCAAATCGACAGAGAAAATAACACAACCAAAAGATTTCAACACAAGGGTGCATTTAAAATATAACAACATCTTAATATGCGACGACCAACAAATAATGATGAGATTTAAGAAACAGATCTTTTTTCTTTTCTCTTTTCTTTTTAAAATATAACAAAATGTTAAGCCAACAGGAAAACATCAAACAAAAATGTCTCTCCACAGTCTTTTTTCTTCTTTCTCTTTTTTATTTTTTTATTTTTCTCTTGCTTGAGTAAAAGTATCTAAGTCGCCGGACTGAAGCATGTAGCACTGTTCATTCAATAAATTTAACTATTGACGAAACAGAACCTTTACAGTTTCTTCCCTTTTTGTTTTTTTTTTTTTGTTTTTTTTTTTTTGAATACATATAACTTCCCAATACTTAAGAATTGTAGAAGGAGAACGGGTTGAGTTGTACTTATCTTTGACGGGTTCTCAATTTTCCGCTTTCTTTCTCTCTTTTTTACGGGTGAGTGTCTTTCCCGGAGCTAGTTGACCTCAGCGATCTGGTTCGAACACTGGCTGTATCTAAACTAAAATTCTCCTTCAAATTTCTCTAACGCGTGCAGGCCTTTTTGGTGGGAAGAGCCTGTGGACCAATCACCTGACTTTTCCTCTTCTAATACCTCGTCAGGTCACGCCACTTGATTGACCTAGACTTATTTCGTTCAACAGACTACAGGGTACAGAGTGCAGATAGCTTGCCCCTTCTTTTCTCCTACCATTTTAACGGTCAGTCTTAATGCCTGTTGATTCAAATAAAGGGATAAGGATATTGACCTCCCCTTCCCTCTCTCTCTCTCATAGCATACTACGTCACAATCTCCTTGTGAAACTCTGGTGACAATTTTAAAAATATCAGTGTCATCATAAAATGTGTAAACCATTGCTTTTGTGTTTAGTAGAACATCTTATCGTAGTAAGTGTTTCTTTGGGGAGACTGTATGAAAATTGTATTTGTTCCATGTTTCCTCTGTGTATGAAATCAAATTCCTAGGAAAAATTTACGAAAAATAATGTTGTTTCAATTTTTTTTTACATATAGCCCTTCGATGATTCGACGGATAGTCAGAATCTGTGAAGTTGTGGATCGATTTCTTCAAAAAGTGTTCTGATTTTTACAAAGATATTTTTTCGATGTTTGGTCCGATAGGATTGAGAAGCAAAACATTATAAACCTTTGCAGCAGTCACAGTAAGAGTTATGTCTCTGTAATTTTTATTTATTCCGAGGTCATCTTTCTTAATTAAGAATGCAGTCTTTCGTTCATATCTCTTTTGATTTTTGTTTGTAAATTACGTTGTGTAATCGAAAAAATCTGTTATCAAATTTCCTTGTTTCCCATACTTCAGGGATTATTTCGTCGAGGTCAGAAATGTTTCTTCGTTTAAAGTTTTTCATTACTGCTTTGTTCTTCCTTATTTAACCGAATTTCTGATTTTATCTATTTGATCTTGGATGTACTTAAGTTGGGTTTTTTTTGTATATTTTTGTAAGTTGTCCCTAGGTTTTTAGGTTTCTGCTAATTAGTGTTAGTCGGTCTTTTTTTTTTTATTAATTAAAGATACATTTTTCATGCTCTCTCGTTTTTTCTCTGTTTTTGATTCTCATGGAGCCCTATATTTATCTCTTGGTTTGGTTAGTATGCACCCGGTAGCTGCTTCTAAATGGCTTGTAAAAAACTTTTCATATTCGTAATCTGGAGTAGGTCTCGTAAGTTTGGGAATGCTTCTCTGTCCCTTGCTTTAAAGTCACTAAACAACATTGAAAAAATCTAACAGAAAATGCTGTGTGCTACATATAATTACAATCCTTTCAGAACAATTATCTTAATTTACAGTCCCACTATAATGATATATCTTTCCTTGTCCGACACAATTTTTGACACATCGTACTTATTATCGGTGGAGATATGAGTTCTCATATAGGCAAATTCCAAAATAATAAATTCTGTTTACACAACTCACCAAGCAGAAATGGTGAATATCTAGCAGAGTTTTCTCTTGAGAACCGTCTTGTATACCTAAACAGAAGATTTTGATAAAGAAAAGGGAGAATATGAACTTGTTCATACCTAAATAACTCTGAAACACATCTAGATTATATATTTATAAACAAGAAGTGGATAAGCAACGCTTTTAACTGTGAGACATCTCTTTTGAAGGAGCAATTTACGATCACAGAATCGCCTTCGCAAAGATCCGCTTGTGTCTACGTAGAAATAAGAAATAAATAGATAAATCTTTACGATATGATATACATTCGATAATTTATACTTACTTTCTAGCTTTTAATTTATTGTGTAATAAACTTCTACAGATTTTGAAATATTTTGTTTCTATCTAACACTTTTACAACACATAGTTAATGAAATCGAAGCTTGAAATCAATAAACGCCTGGAATTATCTCCTTCAAAATATAGAGAAAGAGGATTATTATCTGGTTTGGTTTGGTTTCTTTGTTTAATGGTATCTCAACCTTCGTGGGTTATTTAATGCCAAAGCCATTCTCCTAGAAGAATAGTAGTGGTGCTATTTAACCCATAGCTGGGAGGATTAGCGGGTTCATACCTTTCCCAAGGGTGATTATTATCTGTGTCGCCGTGAACAAACACACTCAATATGATGTTGTCGACTGAATTATAAATGACTTTATTCTCCACATTGGTACATTTTAACCGTATTATGTTAATAAAAAAATCTCTGTACAATATGCCAGTTGTGTTGTGTTAAGGCAACATATAGACATAAAAAATCAAATCTTTACTTTTTCCAATTTCTTATTGCCATGGCTCTTCATGTAAATTTTAAACATCTTTGAACTTTATCAACTGTGATCAATATTAGTATGATTAATGTGATTATTATTCAACTATATCTTATTTATTCATTGGATTTTTATTTCAAGTCACTCGGTATGTTAATCTGTGACAATAAGGAATAAGTGTGAATCGAAAATAATAAAGGTTAAGCTCTCAAAGTGATTCAAATGTCCTTTCACTTTACCTTGAAAAACCAGACTAAACAAATTTATGATATAACCAATTGAGTCAGAAGAAATCTTGATTTGTCGTTGTCGTAGATGAACATCTCGACTTAGTTGCAATAAAACAAGATAGAAAAAATTCAAGATGAAGGAAAATAAAAGTTAAAATGTAAAATATTTGCATGCAATTCTTCAACTAAAAATGAAAATAAGATATACCACTGCCACTCTTTATGGAAATAGATTGGAATGATGATACAGTACGTTTCTTTAGTGTTTCTTAGTCAGTATTGTTGATATTTTATTGTTTCTTATTTCTTTGTCAAATTTGAGTACTCAACACAACCTAAGGATTATATTTCTACCAGTTATTCGGAAGATTTTTTCAGACGCCAGTATTCATTTTAGAGATTATATTTTCTTATCTTACTTGTTTTTGTTTTGTTTTTTTATTTTGCACATTTTTTTGTTTTGTTCTTTTCTTCTCTTACATATATTTGTGCTTCCTTCTTTTATTACATTTCATGGTATTTTGTCTACATTTCGTTCATTCTTTTGTGCTTTTCCTCTTCTTTTTCTTCACCATCTTCCTTATCTTTTTCAATCTTCACTTTTCTTCCTCGTCATTATTATCCTCTTTTTTTTTTCTTTTAAACTCTTCCTTTTTTTTTAAACTCCTACACCTCATCGTTTTCTTCTTAATTCCTACGCCTGTTCTTTTTCACTTCCCAAACTTTATTTTTCTTTCTTCTTTCTAATTCTTACGCCTGTCCTTTTTCACATTCGAGCCTTTATTTTTCTTTCTTCTTTCTAATTCTTACGCCTGTCCTTTTTCACATTCGAGCCTTTATTTTTCTTTCTTCTTTCTAATTCTTACGCCTGTTCTTTTTTCACATTCGAGCCTTTATTTTTCTTTCTTCTTTCTAATTCTTACGCCTGTTCTTTTTTCACATTCGAGCCTTTATTTTTCTTTCTTCTTTCTAATTCTTACGCCTGTCCTTTTTCACATTCGAGCCTTTATTTTTCTTTCTTCTTTCTAATTCTTACGCCTGTTCTTTTTCACATTCGAGCCTTTATTTTTCTTTCTTCTTTCTAATTCTTACACCTGTCCTTTTTCACATTCGAGCCTTTATTTTTCTTTCTTCTTTCTTATTCTTACGCCTGTCCTTTTTCACATTCGAGCCTTTATTTTTCTTTCTTCTTTCTAATTCTTACGCCTGTTCTTTTTTCACATTCGAGCCTTTATTTTTCTTTCTTCTTTCTAATTCTTACGCCTGTCCTTTTTCACATTCGAGCCTTTATTTTTCTTTCTTCTTTCTAATTCTTACGCCTGTTCTTTTTCACATTCGAGCCTTTATTTTTCTTTCTTCTTTCTAATTCTTACGCCTGTTCTTTTTCACATTCGAGCCTTTATTTTTCTTTCTTCTTTCTAATTCTTACGCCTGTCCTTTTTCACATTCGAGCCTTTATTTTTCTTTCTTCTTTCTTATTCTTACGCCTGTCCTTTTTCACATTCGAGCCTTTATTTTTCTTTCTTCTTTCTAATTCTTACGCCTGTTCTTTTTTCACATTCGAGCCTTTATTTTTCTTTCTTCTTTCTAATTCTTACGCCTGTCCTTTTTCACATTCGAGCCTTTATTTTTCTTTCTTCTTTCTAATTCTTACGCCTGTCCTTTTTCACATTCGAGCCTTTATTTTTCTTTCTTCTTTCTTATTCTTACGCCTGTCCTTTTTCACATTCGAGCCTTTATTTTTCTTTCTTCTTTCTAATTCTTACGCCTGTTCTTTTTTCACATTCGAGCCTTTATTTTTCTTTCTTCTTTCTAATTCTTACGCCTGTCCTTTTTTACATTCGAGCCTTTATTTTTCTTTCTTCTTTCTAATTCTTACGCCTGTTCTTTTTCACATTCGAGCCTTTATTTTTCTTTCTTCTTTCTAATTCTTACGCCTGTCCTTTTTCACATTCGAGCCTTTATTTTTCTTTCTTCTTTCTAATTCTTACGCCTGTCCTTTTTCACATTCGAGCCTTTATTTTTCTTTCTTCTTTCTAATTCTTACGCCTGTCCTTTTTCACATTCGAGCCTTTATTTTTCTTTCTTCTTTCTAATTCTTACACCTGTTCTTTTTCACATTCGAGCCTTTATTTTTCTTTCTTCTTTCTAATTCTTACGCCTGTTCTTTTTTCACATTCGAGCCTTTATTTTTCTTTCTTCTTTCTAATTCTTACGCCTGTCCTTTTTCACATTCGAGCCTTTATTTTTCTTTCTTCTTTCTAATTCTTACGCCTGTCCTTTTTCACATTCGAGCCTTTATTTTTCTTTCTTCTTTCTAATTCTTACGCCTGTCCTTTTTCACATTCGAGCCTTTATTTTTCTTTCTTCTTTCTAATTCTTACGCCTGTCCTTTTTCACATTCGAGCCTTTATTTTTCTTTCTTCTTTCTAATTCTTACGCCTGTTCTTTTTCACATTCGAGCCTTTATTTTTCTTTCTTCTTTCTAATTCTTACGCCTGTTCTTTTTCACATTCGAGCCTTTATTTTTCTTTCTTCTTTCTAATTCTTACGCCTGTCCTTTTTCACATTCGAGCCTTTATTTTTCTTTCTTCTTTCTAATTCTTACGCCTGTCCATTTTCACATTCGAGCCTTTATTTTTCTTTCTTCTTTCTAATTCTTACGCCTGTCCTTTTTCACATTCGAGCCTTTATTTTTCTTTCTTCTTTCTAATTCTTACGCCTGTTCTTTTTCACATTCGAGCCTTTATTTTTCTTTCTTCTTTCTAATTCTTACGCCTGTTCTTTTTCACATTCGAGCCTTTATTTTTCTTTCTTCTTTCTAATTCTTACGCCTGTTCTTTTTCACATTCGAGCCTTTATTTTTCTTTCTTCTTTCTAATTCTTACGCCTGTCCTTTTTCACATTCGAGCCTTTATTTTTCTTTCTTCTTTCTAATTCTTACGCCTGTCCTTTTTCACATTCGAGCCTTTATTTTTCTTTCTTCTTTCTAATTCTTACGCCTGTCCTTTTTCACATTCGAGCCTTTATTTTTCTTTCTTCTTTCTTATTCTTACGCCTGTCCTTTTTCACTTTCGAGCCTTTATTTTTCTTTCTTCTTTCTTATTCTTACGCCTGTCCTTTTTCACATTCGAGCCTTTATTTTTCTTTCTTCTTTCTAATTCTTACGCCTGTCCTTTTTCACATTCGAGCCTTTATTTTTCTTTCTTCTTTCTAATTCTTACGCCTGTTCTTTTTCACATTCGAGCCTTTATTTTTCTTTCTTCTTTCTAATTCTTACGCCTGTTCTTTTTCACATTCGAGCCTTTATTTTTCTTTCTTCTTTCTAATTCTTACGCCTGTCCTTTTTCACATTCGAGCCTTTATTTTTCTTTCTTCTTTCTAATTCTTACGCCTGTCCTTTTTCACATTCGAGCCTTTATTTTTCTTTCTTCTTTCTAATTCTTACACCTGTTCTTTTTCACATTCGAGCCTTTATTTTTCTTTCTTCTTTCTAATTCTTACGCCTGTCCTTTTTCACATTCGAGCCTTTATTTTTCTTTCTTCTTTCTAATTCTTACACCTGTCTTTTTACTTTCTAACCTTTATTTTTCTTTCCTCTTTCTAATTACTACCCCTGTCGTTCTTTCTAATCCTTAAGCCTGTCATTTTCATTTTCTAACCTTTATTTTTGTTCCTTCATTCTAATTTTTACTTTCTAAAATTTACTTTTCTTCTTTTTTTCTATCACTTCATTCCTTATTCTTTGTACCTCTTCCTCCTTCTCTTCTTTCTTCTTTCAAACTCTGTCCCTCCTTCATTTTTAACTCTTTTTCCTCCTCTTTATTACACCTCTTACTTTCTCTCTTCTTTCTATTCTTTCTATCTCTTGCTGTTCTTCTTTCTAACTCCAACTCCTCTTCGTTTTTTTTTTCCCTTTCGGTTGATTCAATAGGGAATGGGATTTCTTTCTTGTAATTTTCAATGCTTTTTTTTTTTTTTTTTTCCGATACTCCCAGCAACCAATTCCTCTTCAGAATGCTTAGGATAATTTGGTGTTTGCAAGCGTACGGGATTTACTGAGCAGATATACATAAGTGTATTTGTTTAAATATTTATGATACTCTTTCTGTTTTTTTTTTTTTCATACACATTCATTTTGTATATGTTCTTTCCAGTAAAGCAATCCATCTGCAATCTGACACATTATAAGCTACAATTGCATTTGGAAATTTCACTATATAATGTCCGATTAATGTGCTTATCATTTATGACTGAATAAAGTGCATGGATAAGGAAGGGGATTAGGATGAAAAGAAAGTATCTTTTATGTAAATACTTTTTTTATCATTACGATACAAATCTGAGATATTTATGCATCATATATAAATCTAACTACTTGTATGTGACTGTGTGTGTGTGTGTGTGTGTGTGTGTGTGTGTGTGTGTGTGTGTGTGTGTGTGTGTGTGAAAAATATGTACAGATGCACATTTTAAGTTTTTCTTCTTCATCACGGGTATCTAGAAGTATGTGTAATTCTGATTATGCATATTTGAGACTATATATATATATATATATATATATAGAGAGAGAGAGAGCGCAGAGGGAAGAAGAAGGAAGAAAGAGAATGAGAGAGAAATGTATGTATACTGAACAAAATGAGTCTGGGTCCTATTTGAACAGTAAGAAAAATCAAAAAAAAAATTCATTTAATGTCTCGACATATTCAGTTCTTTTTAATAAGGGCTAGCCTTACCAATGTATTTTTGAACAAAGCGATTATTTTAGGCATGTTGTCTGTCAGTTTCTTACATTGTTTAATAGAAATGTTTTCCCACTCGCTCTTATTTGCTTCCCGCAATATTTCTTCATTAGAATCCATCTTACCCTTTTATTATTCTCTAAATATGTTCAATTTGATTAAAATCAGGACTTTTTTCTAAGCCAGAACATTACTTGAAATAAGTTTTCAGAATGCCATTTTTTGTTGATTTAACTGTTTGTTTTTATGTTGAAAATGATATCTGCTCGATTTACCGAAGAGAACGAATGGCTAATTATTAGTTATAGCCCTTTCTCAAGAATATTAATTCTTTACCCTTAATATGCTTGTTGCAGTGAATTAACTCAAAACACTAGGAGATTAGAACGCTACACATATATTATTATTCCACCATTTCAGTGTGAAACCTTCGTTTTCAGACATTCTGTCAATTGCTTTTCACCCGATCTTTAAAGACAACATCTTGGAGCATGACATTAAAATAAAATCATGACTCATTTGACTATATCCATGCAGTCAAACTACTTTGCACCAAAATTACAATATTCTGCTGCAAAATAAAATATATCCAGAATATTCTTTTCTTATAATACATATTGATTATTACATATTTTTAAACTATAATTCCAGTTTATTTGTGTAGATCTTCAAGATAGTCTTCTCAGCAATAGTTTTGAAAGTTTTAGCCAAGTTTGCCAGAGTTTTCTTTCTGAGAACAGCAAATTCGGTAACATTTGAACTATAAATCAGTAGTACTTTATTACGATTAAGGACTGAAAATAGAAAAAAATCCATTAAAAATCACAAATTCTATTGGCTAAAGTGACATTTTAAAAAGGTAGCAAAAAATAACTCAGGCTCATTTACCCCACCAGTGTATATGAACGTTTGAGATTTTGTATTTTAGATATATTTTATATATATATATCATCATCAAGTCATGCTGATGATGCTGAGTTCCCTTGACTCTCTCTCTCTCTCTCTCTCTCTCTCTCTCTCTCTCTCTTATAATCTGCTCTTATTGTCCATTGGCTCTAACGGATCTTTTTGATCGATTCCAGTGACCGCACAAAAAGTAAGACTTTGCTGGTCGGCCAACATTGGTGCGTCCATGTATCAGAATCTATAAGAAAATGTCACTTAAGAGTTCTTTCTTAGATACCCATCTGTGACCATCATGTATCGTTTGTCTACTTTGGATGATTTTTGAGATGGGAGGTAAATGGCCATTCAGCTGCTGTTTTGTGTTGTGCTGCTTTCAGGATTTGTTCAAAACAGCATGTTGTATTCTTGTGTAGTTACCATCCACGTTTTTCTCCTTGCTTTATATATATATATATATAATCATATGTATTCTTTGGTCCAGTTAAACCAGAGTTGGGAAGTTTTTGGAAATTTCAGAAATGCGTAACTGGATGGAAATAAATTTATAATCCTATGTGACCGGTTTTGTTGTTTTCTTAAAGAGTATAATTGTCACGTGATATCCCACTGAGACGATGGAAGTGGGATGACTGCTATCCTCTCGTTTGAATTAACAGTGGCAAGTCCTCAGAGAATGACCATTAGGGCATGATGGTAAATTGGGGCAACCTGTCTGTACTCAGTAACCTGACTTGGATGACATCTAGTAGCCCTAACAAAATCGCCTGACCAGGGGGGGAAGGTAGAAGCCAAACGATTGGCTGGGACACTAAAACGGAAGTGGGGACTCCCTCCCGTCAGCGGAAATAGAAAAGAAAAAAGTTAGTTGTTTGGCAGGGTTCGTAGGAGACAGAACCAAAAGCCAAGTACTCCGGGTGAAGAAGACGAAAAAAATATCTGCGAGACACGAAGAAGCCATTTTCTTCAAGCCAGTGTTAAAAATAGCCTAAAGTCTATTAGCCCGTAAAAGAAGAAAGATTCTCCAGTGGAACCCCGTCGAAAAATAAGATAAGTAACTTTGGGACTGTTTCTCCTTATACCAAATTTTGTATACTCTCTCTCTCTCTCTCTCTCTCTCTCTCTCTCTCTTTTTGAAGAAAAACGAAAGAACAGAAAAGAAGAAAGACATTTATGTTCATGGACTGTTCAATTTATTATATATTTGACACTTTGAAAGTGTATCTCTTTGTATAGTAAAGGATTCATGTATTTTAATGATGTTACCACGTGGTCGAAGTTGTTGTTTGCCGTGTCTTCTACGAATTTGTTACCTCATGCTTCCTTTTCAGCTTTTATTCGCCTTATGTTATCTTGCTTAGAATTGTCCTATTAATTCCTCTAAAATATCACACGGGAAACCGGAGTTTCCGACTACTACAATATAATATTGTTACGACTAAACCTATAGGTCCATATCTTCCATTGTCTAGGGGAGGAAGGAAAGCGACCTGGTGGGTGTGTGGATAGTGTGGAATTTGGAACCCCTTGCCAGCGGCGGTCAGTCTAGCCCTAAATTAATCCCTCACGTAATATGCCAGTTCTTATATGCCTAAGAAAAAAACTCTGAACGAGGACTTATTCTACAAGGGATCAAGTGCCAACCGGCCCCGTCTTCACACGTGCAAAAATGAAGTCCCCTTTTTGGGATTTTAGTCAATTTGCCGTCACATAATTATATGTATGTATACGTATATTGATTAAAAGACATAAAAGTTTTTCGAAATGATATGAAGGTTCTTGGTTCTTGCTTTGTTGCCGAAAACGTTGTGCATTTCCTACAAGTGACAGTGTCTGAACTCAGCTGAACATTTTATATTTAAATGCTGATTTTGATTACTTGGAAACGGTTGTTTCAAGAACAATTGGCCTTACACGATCTTACTTCTATGTCAACCCTTTTTGATCTCATCCAGTAAACTAAATTTTTTAGTAGTTATTCATAATATACTCAAGACAGAAAAATCATTGAACAAAGTCAGTAATAAGTTACCTATGATCAACCATATACATTATTCATAGTCAATGTTGATTCTTTATATTTTACGATTAAGGGCATAGCCGTAGAACTAAATATTCTTTTAATTTTTTAAGAAATCATATTGAAAGCCAAAAAGAAATTTTAGAAATACTTTTTGCTTCATTAAATAATGATAGTGAATCATGAAATAAAATATCATTGATAAAAATAATGAAATATTTCCCATGTATCATTATTTCTATTTTCTTTTCCTCTTCCACTTTTGATAATTCAATTCTGAACGTCTTAGGAGTGTGGAGTACCGCTTTAATGACATTACTCCCAGTTCTACTCTGATCTGGAATGCTATAATCTATTAGCATCCCCTCAAATATACCTGAGAGAAATACTTAATACCATATTATCGTGTTCAAACAAATGATCTCAGACAAACAGAATTGCAATTAAAAATCTAATGGAACAATCACACAAATCAAATTTCAGCCTTACATAACTCATAAGGATTTGATATGCCATTAAACTAATATACCAAACCATCTTCCGTGCGATTTGAACCAAAAAGACTGTGCAGAATATTAAAATACAAAATGTATTTCCGAATATGCACCTTCAAGTTAAATTTCAAAATTGAACCAAAAAAGAAAAAAACAATAAAATTTCCGAAATGAATGTTCAGTCACTAAATAAAACAAAATGCATTCGAATTTTACCAAATATGAACATAAATTCTATGAATAGGAACTGAATTGGTATTGAACTTATTGATCACCTTAGGCGGCTTTTAAACGAGTTTACTTAAATATATAAGTATGACTGAATAATTCATATGATGATAAGAAGATGTGCATCTTATAATCGATCAGTCATACGTAGAGTCATTTTCATCCAATTCCTTTCACGTCATCAAATGTGTGGCTGTGTGATGTCGACAAAGTCATTAATATGCAATGGTATCCAAAGACTGTAGACTCTCAACTCGCCCACTGTCTTGCAAAACCGACAAAAGTGTTCCTAGAAACCCTACGGTGAAGACTTCGAAATACAATGGAAGAAAAAGAAAAAAATGCTTTTTTTCCAGTTACAACCTGGGACAATTTTGACCTTCAACTCACCACGTGAAGCGTGCGATATAATATGATTGATTCAATACTGAACCTTTTGATGTTTCTCTTGTAGATTAAAACTACTTTTCCTGTGGGAAATGCATTCCTTTTTTCTTTTCTTTCTTCATCTCTCTCTCTCTCTATATATATATATATATATATATATCTATATATATATATATATATATATATATATGTATATATATATATATATGCGTATGTATGTATGCATATCATTATCTCTTAACTCTCTTACCCTCTTCTCTCTTTCTTTTACATTTTTCTCTTTTCTATTTTACCCCCCTCTCTCTATCTTAAACATATTCTCCTCATATCCTTTTCCATTTCTCTCTCTCTCTCTCTCTCTCTCTCTCTCTCTCTTTCTCTTTCTCTCTCTATTTATTGATCTATTTATCTATCTCTACCTCCATCTTTTTCTCCTTTCTTCTTAAAAGCATCTGTAAAAGTATTTGCAATAAGTAATATACATTTTAGATATTCGCTAATATACTTATGCTTACTTATTTACCCTAACCCTCTGCACGAGTAGGAAGTGACACAAGGTCAATGTTTAAACAGATTACAACCGGTTTGAATTCACAGTTTTTCTTCTCCTAACCTGGTGGCCACTCTAAGCTTAAAAAACCCAGTCTGTCCTAATATTTTCCTATAGCTTGAGAGAGAATAGTTAAATTTATGACTTTCTCAGTGGTCTTAGCTTTATAGGGGCTAAATATTTGTGTACGAATCGAAAGGAATATACATGGATTAAATTACATTGATACATATATACCTATAAATTTATACTTACTTGGAAGAGTTCTCGTAATGTAGAGGCTAACTTGTTCAATGGTACATCTATGTAAGTGGGTTCGAACTCTAGACGCGCTATTACGTTCACTTTCGAACTAATACACACGGAAAAGGCATGACCCCCTTATCCCCTTCCTATGAGTTAAATTGTAACACTGCTCTTTTACAAGGATTGATTTGGCATTATAAATAACCCGCATAGGTTAAGATGCTATTAAACAAAAAGAAAACTACGTGTAGCAGTGTATATGTATGTTCATAAAAGTAGGTATAAGGTTTGTTTTATCAACCATGGTGGATATTCAATGCCAAAGCCATACTTGTTGGGAGAACAATAGTGATGCTATTTGTTATATATATATATATATATATATATATATATATATATATATATATATATATATATATATATATATATATATATATATATATATATATATATATATATATATATGCGTGTGGCGGGGTAGTTAGGCAGCAACCTTTCATTTAAGCATGTTTGATTAAATAATAAAGACACATTTTGTGCATATGATTTTATTAAGATCCTTTGAAGTTTCCTGATAAGTGTCTTATTATATGCTTCAATATTTAGGGTGTTTATTTTTTCTTTATTGTAGGTATTTTGTCTTTTTACAAGACTACAGCGGTACTTTTTATTGTCGGTATCTTGGTGAGTTTCAGGATCATGTATGTTAAAATATGTGTACTTGGGCAGCAGTTTTCATTTAAGAATGTTTGATTAAATATATATATATATATATATATGTGTGTGTGTGTGTGTGTGTGTGTGTGTGTGTGTGTGTGTGTGTGTGTGTGTGTGTGTGTGTGTGAAAGAGAGAATGAGAGAGAGAGAGAGATTGCATGTTTGTGGAGGGAGTATGTTTTTGTATCTATAGATGTCCGGATGCGTTTACATAGATCAATATATTTGAATCTTGACACAGTAATAAGTTGAATGTTGATTTGGAAATTTCAATTGCAATGTTTGATGTATGTAATCATAGCAGAAATACCCTAATTAGGTTCGTTGAAAATGGGTTATTTTATGCCTAGAGGTTCGAGAATCGCGTTTATTGTCCATTTATATGTACCTTTTTTATTAAATTGTTTCTTAAGAAGTTTTTTGTACTTAGTTATAAGATATCAAGTTCTCTAAAACAAATAATTTGTTATATTATTTCAAGTATTCTAATCTAACATTAATAGTTTATACACGTTTATATTGTATCAAATAACCAATTCCTTTTAATAATAATCTTTTGTTTACAAACAATTATATGGTTTCAATTCATTTATTATAATAGTAATCCTTAGTAGAACAATTAGATTTAACAGGTACTACAACACGGGGTTAAAATGAACCTGGCTCTAAGAGCAATGAAGGGGTACTTCACACTCAACAGATCTCCCGAAATTAAGCCTCACTCTAAGATGCCGTTTAGTATCATAACAATGACATCCCTTTTTTTAAAAGAGAGAGAGAGAGAGAGAGAGAGAGAGAGAGAGAGAGAGAGAAAAGGAGTGAGTTCGATTGATAGATAAACAGAAATAAATACAGTCATAGACATTATGATTGAAAAAGTAAAGACAAGTTTATAAAAATTAAATAAGTTAAATCAAGGTGTGTTAAAAAAGGAAAATTATTTTTATCGCAACATTACCAGGCTTTTCATAAGTTGTCTTTTTTTGTTGTTTTGTTTTGTTTTTTTCTTTTACGTTGGTCGATGTGTGGGGGTTGGGCATTAGTTGCTGATTTTTCTTTGGCAGACATCCTGCTATTTTCATTGCAAATTTCACCAACAAGAACTCATCGATTATCCCCCTTGATTCTGCAGTTGCAGCTCTGGGCGTGAACGGACTACAATCAACACAAACTGTAACAATGCACCCCAATTTTCTACACGCAATGGACGCATTTATTCCCATCACAGACAGCCACTATTATCTTATCCAATACGCTGAGAGCAAGTCAAAGAAAAAGAAAAAAAATTCAACTATGGCTTTTTTTTTACTTTGTGTCATATTGCGAATAGATCTTGTTATTTTCTTTTTCTTTTTTTCTTTTTCTATGTAGCAGATAAAAAACGAATTTTTTTGCTTAATCAGATAACCTGAAAATCATCTGATATCAATCAATTTTATCTCTAAAATCTATATCTACATCTGTATTAAAATTCTCATTACACACACAAGCATATATATATATATATATATATGTGTGTGTGTGTGTGTGTGTGTGTGTATAGCCATACACTTAATATACATTAGCGTGAAGAATAAAACAGTTTTTAGTTAAATTTGTTAATGATTGAATAGTGGAAAACAAACCAATATTGAATTTATACGTATGAACTGAACATTTTTAATCATCTAGATTCTTCATATAACTGAAGCGCCTATTAAATGCTAATTAGAATCTTTCACTCAATCTGCAACACAAGCATTAATATCATCATTGATTGCTGTCTCAGTACAAACCTAACGAGTTTAAAGTTTTTCTTCTAAAGTAGAATTGTAAAATAAGTTGCTATTATAATAATCATTATTATATAACTCCGTTTGAGTTTCTTTTACACAAGAGTCAGCCGATGGTCTTTCACCGGATTTTGAATGACAACAAGTCTCCTCACACCTCCAGAATTCTACTCAAAATTTTGGCCAATCTTAACAATGCTGTAGTCTGAATGAACTCCGTCTATATTCCAATTTTCAAATCTTCCAGCCTTTTTACCAAGCCGTTGCAATCATGCAGGTACATCACATCAGTGTTAGCTGATGGTCGTTCACTGGAGTTTGAGTAACAACAAGTTTCATGTCCAGGACTCTTCTCCGAGTTCTGGTCGACCTCAATAATGCTGAAGAAATGTTAATCTCGGAATAGCCAAGAACTACACAGATATAACTATTACATTCATAGTGACCAAGATCTACGCTACTCTGCAACGCAAACGCATAGAACCTAAAATAGAGAAAATACTTTGGAAGACCGAAAATGGATTTCGAAGAAATCGATCGACAACATCACACATTTTGACTCTCCGTCGAATTCTAGAAAGTATTTGTTCAAAAAACCTCGAGGCGACACTGTTATTTGTTGACTTCTCTAAGGCATTTGACTCCATACGCAGGGAAAAGATGAAGCAAATACTACTCGCCTACGGTCTCCCCAAAGAAAACGTCGCAGCCATAATGATGCTATATAAAACACGAAAGCAGAAGTTCGCTCACCAGTTGGAGACACAGACTACTTCGACATTGTAGCAGGTGTGCTGCAAGGAGACACATTACCCCGTACTTGTTTATTATCAGCAAAGACAACGTGCTTAAAATGTCTATTGATTTAAAGAAAGAAAACGGCTTCAAGCTGACAAAGGAAAGAAGCAGAAGATACCTCGCACAAACTATTACAGACGCAGATTACGCTGATGACATAGCGCTTCTGACAAATACACCCGCCCAAACCGAACCCCTGCTATACAGTCTGGATTGAGCAGCTGGTGGTGTAGGCCTCCATGTGAACACAGAACAGATGTGATTTAATCAAAGCAGCGACATTCCCACACTAAATGGTTGTCCACTGAAACTAGTGTACAAGTTCACCTACCTCGGAAGGTAGGTGAACTTTCAACCGAAAATGACAGGTATCGATAGTCACCCCACAAAACAGCAACAAAACGGCCACCTACCACACATCACGAAAACTATCTAAATTAGACGAACCAGACATGCGGGACATTGCTGGAGAAGTAAGGACGAACTCATAAGCGATGTACTCTTGTGGACACCCTCACATGGACGAGCAAAGGTTGGACGACCAGCAAGAACCTATCTACAACAGCTCTGTGCCGATACAGGATGTAGCCTGGAGGACCTCAGGGAGCGATGGACGATAGAGAAGGGTGGCAAGAGAGGGTAAAGGAAACCCCTGCTTGTGGCATGACATTATTATTATTATTATCATTACTATCAGAAGAAGAAGAAGAAACTTATTCGTTAAGATCAATGATAATACACTTCTTTATTCTAACATTTTCTTTTGTCCTTGCAAAAGAGTAAAATCCTAATTGAAGTAGAAAAAGAAAAGGAAAAAATGATATCCGTAAAATAATGATACCGTTGAAATAAAAGCATTACCTTTTAAATCAAATACTAAATTTTTCGTTTCCCTACATTTTCAATCTTTACGCTTTTTTTTTCTTTTTTACATTTTAATCACATGATTTTTTTAAATATTACATTATTGAGCATATTGTTCAGTTATCTTCATGCTTGCAAGCATTTAGAAGTTATATATATATATATATATATATATAAATTTGTTTAACATTTTCTAAACATTTAACTAAATTTTTAAAAGACCTAATCGCTGAATCGCATCATTATTGGGGTCAGTGCGAGTCCAAACCCCAAAAGTATTGCGATTGAATTGTACTGAAAATTCCTTTAGTTAGAAAATTTAGCGGTTTCGTGATAAGAAAATCTCGGTAAGATGTGGTGTTTTGGTTGCGTCCAAATAACATTTGACAGGTAAAACTTAATCATATGGATGATCAAAAGGGAATTCGCTTATTTCATATTTTCTTTATTCCCATATATATATATATATATATATATATATATATATATATATATATATATATATATATCCGGTTTTCAGTTTAAACAAAAAATACTGTTGCTAAATGATCGAAGGTCAAAAGCCAAATGCTAAATAAAAAAAGCAATCTTGGCGCCGAAATGATTTTTCTCTCCAGGATTTTTTCGGAAATTAGAATTTGCCTTTGCAGCTTCCGATAAGCTGTCCGGTGATCACCATTTTTGTCTTTGCTTGAAGCTCAAAACAGAAGAGATTCATAGTTAAAGTACAAAATTGGATGCTGAGAGGCTTTCATTTTGAGTCGGTGTTAATCTTTTCTTAGAAAAAGGAATATGATTTCTCATTGATAATACCAGGTTAGAAGAAATTTACTCGTACACAAATGAGCATATTGTCTTAATACATTGGTTAGCAAGCTATTCTCATAAATCTGTTGCTGCTGATTTTATCTTCTTCTAGAGTCCAACATTAGTTGCCTTGAACTAAAACTAAGCTAACTTTAATTAAGTTCCTCACGAGTTATCTTACTTTGGGAGCTACTGCAGCAGCAACTTACAAAAGAGTTCAGTTTTCCCTCTAAGTACCTTGTACTGTATCTTATAGGGCAGCTAAGATAAACTTTATATATATATATATATATATATATATATATATATATATATATATATATATATATATATATGTAAAAAGTTTTTTTCTTTTTTCTGTCGTTGGTCGAAAGAGAGAAAAAAGTAAATATTTCAAAACGAATAGGTTCACACAGAGATTTGTTTTTCAAGAATTATTCATTTCGTTCTTACATACGTGTATGTTTCCAGCTTGTTACTTTCGTCAGGGAACATATGCTGCGCAAGGCCATATGAATTGGGCACCAAATGTGATTCGAACTCACTCGTGTAGGTTTGTTAGTCGAATAACAAAGCTTCACGAATGAGCTTGAGTCTTAGCAAATTAAGGTAGGGATCAAGGTTTAAGTGGAGCAATATTGGAAAAGGAGTTGCGCCCATCACACCTCGGTGTAGTAGCTAACGAAAAGGGAGCTTTGAGCGCCCCCCCCCATCGACTACGGTCGCCAATTTTACTTTACTTTTATATGATATGACTTTAACAGTGTTGAGGAATACACCAAATCAGTTCTAATTACTCATAAAGATAGATGGATATCATATCTTTAAACTCTTGAACTAACAAAATAAACAACCCAAATACACAATATTTTAACCCTCTAACACTCAATAATTTTCTTCCATATTAATTATATTATAATATTAAATAATTATTATATAAAAATTACCTTTTATTGGCTTATTTTCTAACTTAATAATTACGAGAACGAAATATTTCAAAATTCGAAATTATTTATAAACAGGTGCAAGTCGAATGGTAAAGTTGTTAAGTTAAAGAACAAGTTTTATTCGCAGGTGAAGCCAATACCATGTCATTCATTGACTTTCAGTTTTGAAATGTGAACACTCATGAAATAAACATAATTTGATCATAAATCATGTAAACAAAATTGCCCTCGTAGATATACAAAGCAGTTCACTTTTTGCTTTGCTGAACATGCATTTTATCTAGTTGCTGGCAATATACTTCCACAGTGATGTACGGGTTAGATTGCAGAAAAATACTAATGGCAAACCAACAAACAGTCACCCTAATCAATGCGTCCTTTGATCTTCTTCAGGTGTTCCTTACCGAATTCTGGAGCCTACGGGGATTGGATGCGAAGTTTCGTGAAGGCTTCTAAATTCGAAATTGTGAATATAACCATAAAAATGAAGACAATAGTCCGAATAACCTGAATAATAAAATTTATCTTCTTCATTTCAAAAATATAAACAAAGAATTTAAATAGTTTCTACTAAAATTGAACAGTATTTTTTCACAACCAAACACACATATTGACGGACAGAAATAATAATAATAATAATAATAATAATAATAATAATAATAATAATAATAATAATAATACTGTAAATTAGCGCAGAAGGGGTATAAGACTAGAAACCATTGGGTGGGAAAGTGATCCACTGGGAAAAGTGCAAGAAATTTAAATTTGGCCATACGAAGAAATGGTATATGCACAACCAAGCAGCTGTCCAAGAAAATGACACATAAATTCCTATGGGACTTTGACATACAAACGGATCACTTAATCTCGGCCAGAAGACCAGACCTTATAATAATCAACAACAAAAAAGAGAATTCGCAAAATTGTTGACTTTGCTGTACCGGCTAACCACAGAATAAAACTGAAAGAAAGTGAAAAGAAGAATAAGTACCTGGACCTTGCTTGGGTATTGAAAAAACTAAGGAACATAAAAGTGACAATTATTCCAATAGTGGTTGGTGCTTTTGGAACAGTAACTAAAGGATTATTTAAGGAACTGAAGGGGTTGGAGGTTGGAGGACGAGTGGAGACCATTTAAACTGCAGCATTATTGAGAACAGCCAGAATACTAAGAATAGTCCTGGAGACTTGAGGAGACTTGCTGTCACTCAAACTCCAGTGAAAAACAATCAGCTAAAGCTGATGTGAAAAACTCTCGACGAGTAAATGATGATAATAATAATAATAATAATAATAATAATAATAATGATAATAATAATAAGAAGAAGAAGAAGTTGAAGTGTATGGAAAATGCTCTATGTCGTTTTGATACCTAAAATTCTGTTTCGACGTAATACGCTTTGTTACTCAGAATTTCATATTTCCACAAAAAATATAAGAAGGGAACAAATAGTTATTTTTAGTGGCATGAAACTAAATTTGATCACCTGATTTTAACGACACGTCTTCTCTAAATTAAATTAGAACAAGAAATATTGGCAATGAGAGGGTATTCTAAGCTCCCGAGACCTCAAGAACTGAACCCTCTCTTTTAGATTCTGTTTGATGTCATGCAAAGGACCTTTTTTTGCGGGCACATCCTTTTGCAGGGGATACAATCGGAATTTTCTAAGCTCCATCGACTGAATGAATAACTAAACAATAACATTCTTCTATTATACCACTGCATTAATATTTTTTAGTCTATTTTACAAGGCTCATTATATTAGTTCCCAGATTTTTTTCGTATGGCCACTTTTATTGATAGTACACACATGAAACTCTAGTCCTCTGCGAAGTAATCTCCTCCGGCTGCAATGCACTTGTTGTACCGTTCCAACAACTTCTGGAAGGCTCCATGGAAGTTTTCTCGTGTGAGTGTGTCAATGACCTTCGTCATAGCCTCTTTCATCTCCTCAATTGTCTCATAACGACAGCCTCTGAGCTTAGAGAATAGCCAGAAGTCACAGGGAGTAAGGTGTAGACTATAGGGAGAGTGAGGAACTGTATTGATGCACTTCTTGGTCAAATAGTCTGTGATAAGGATGGAATTGTGGACTGATGCATTGTCCTCGTGGAAATGCCACTGACCTGATTTGAAGAGTGCTGGCCTCTTCCGACGGAATCTCTTGCTGAACTCCCTTAAAACCTCAACATAGTATGCCTTGTTGACTGTCTGTCCAGTGGGAACCCAGTGCATGTAGATCATGCCGGTACTGTCAAAAAAAGGGATCATCAAAAGTTTGTGGGTGGATTTGCTCTGTCTGGCCCTCTTGGGTCTAGCAGAGCCAGCATGCCTCCACTGAGAACTCTGTCTCTTGGTTTCTAGGTCATAGCAGTAGATCCAGCTTTCATCGCAGGTCACCAGAGCATCAAGAACTGCGAGATCCGAATTGATCAGCTCAACCATCTCCTTGCTGTCATGACAACGTCTTTCTTTCTGATATTTCCTGATTACCCTTGGGACAAACTTTGCAAAAATCTTCAGTTCCTCGCGAATAATTGTGTGTACACTTCCCATACTGACATCAAACTATGCACTCATTGACTCTATAGACACACGACGGTGTAAATCCATGAAATTCTTTATTTGGCCAATCAACTCTGGTCTAATGACTTCCTTACTCCTCCCATACCTCTCATCATCCCTCACAGACTCCCTGTCTTCCTTGAATCTCTTATGCCACTCAAAACCTCATGCTCGATTCATGCAAGATGCTCCAAAAGCAGTCTGAAGCATTCCATACGATTCTGAGACATTTTTAAGTTTAAAACAGAATTTTATTGCGTATCGTTCTTCTAAAGTGTCAGATTGCATTTTTCAAATTCACTAGCTGTGACAATCAGGCTTTAGTAGGGTGTATTCCAATTCCTACTGTAGCTGTTCATTTGAATCTGAAATCACAAAAATTGGTCAGTCATCCCATAAGATGTATAGCAATAAGATATTGAATTTTCAAGAGTCTACGCCAATTTAAATGCCTTTACAAAAAAAGTCTGGAAATTTATTGAAGGCACATCCTCTGTAAAAATATTCTTGGGCAGTTTTTTGGGGGGGTATTTTTTTTTCAATAATATAACATATAACACATTTTTTTTTCTGGTTTTCTTTTCTTTGCTCATAAAAATGCCAATAAAGACAGATAAAAATCTTTAAAATTTTAAATACAATATTTCCCAATTAATGGGGAAAATAGATTTTGGAGATAATGTGTATCATATTATTGAATCCCATGATTAAAAAATCCATTAAAAAAATTGATTGACGAGTTTCCATTAGATTACTGCTCTATTCCTGTCAGTGCTCTCCTAGTCTGTTAAACAAGTGGACCATAAATCATTGCTTTTCTTAGCCAGTAACTCTTTTATAACTCTCGTTATTTTTGTTGATTTCACAGCGCTAATCCAACTGCGTATAGAATGTTACCGAACGAAGCTGCAGTTCACACGATAGAGCTAGGGTTTAAAAAAGATTCAGTGTCTAAGAAAATAAATGTATTTACCCAACCCCTCTGCATGAGTGGGATGTGATACAAGGTAAATTTTTTAGCCGAGATTAATACGTTTGAATTCAGAATTTTTATTCTCCTAGACCAGTTGCCATAATAAGGTTAAAGAGACCAGTCTGTCTTATCCATAGATGGAGGAAGAATAGTTGGATCCATACCTTTCTCAGGGGTATTAGAGTTGTGTAAAATACAAACAACCTCATCCATGATTTGAACTCGGGTCGCTGTTTTCATTTGCAACAACGATAACCGTAACACAAGAAGTGCCCCGTATCTAAGTTGGTTTATTTGGTTTTATGGCATATCAACCTTTGTAGGTTATTTAACGCCAAATCCATTTTTATGTAAATAATCTGTTCTATTGAAAACAGTTCAATTTAGCATAAGTACACAGTTTAATTGTCAAAAACATTTCCATTTGAAACTATTCAAGCAGTTATATGTAATAATTCAGTTAAGTGTAAATACAGTTTTAATGTCTAAAACAGTTCTATTTGAAATAATTCAGTTAAGCATAAGCACGCAGTTTAAGTGTAAGTACGGTTTAATTGACATAAAACGTTTCTATTTCAAGCTATTCAGTTTACTCAATTCATTTTAGCATAAGTATGCTGTTAGTTCTATTTAACCCATAGATAGGGCCCTATCAGGTGCTACTACTCCAGGCCAGAGTGGACCTGGGAGCAATAGCAATGAAGGGGTACTCCGCATTCCCCAAAGCTCCAGCACTGCTGGAACCTCACCATCAGATTGTTTAGTGTCATATCCAGGATACTCGTTGCGGGGGGGGGCGGGTCTTACCCCTCTGCAGAGGTGCAGTCAGTGTATTCTACAGCCCCCCCAGTTGACTGGGCAACCTTATCTAAGGAAAAAGTTGGAGAAACAAGAAATTTATTCAAATTGTGTATGTTTATTTTTCAGAACAATTTTTGTGACTTGATGAAATACAAAAATCTGAAATTACATTTTAATGAAGGGAATTGAGTTTTACAATCTGTTTTACTTGATTTCTAAAATATTGAATTATATTTTTAATCTTTTTAAAACAATTATACAAATTTACTAACAAATAAACGTATTTGTCATTTTATGTCAAAAAATTGAAAAAAATGACTCAATAATATATGATTATTTGGTGACTATTTAGGAAAAGCAGGATAATAAGAATATATGTCTGACTAAAGAACGTTTAGTAAGTATAAATAGCAACATATGATAATGAGGTTTAGTGAAAAATTGATAGAGTCTTATGAATGTGTCTTCTTCGCTGACAATTCTGAATATTTACTAAGTGTAAACAATTGAGACAGAAAGATTTTGTGTTCCATCAAACAAATTCCAAAAAGATCCTACTTAGAGAATCAGCATTCGAGATGCTGGATTCAACATTAAAAATACTGCTATCTAAATTCAGAAATAGTCTCATTGAAGTGAGCACTCTGATATTTCATCTCGTGAAATATGTAAAAGGTTGCTATAGGGTTTGAATATGATTGAGGGAACTGATTCTTATTTTCATGAAATCCAGTAAGATTTTTTATAATCAAATGTAGCAGAGAGAAATCAATTAAGATAAGAAAAAAAAATATTATTAATGTTTAAACGTCAAAGGCATCAAAGACGAAGTGGAGGAAATACAGTTCTGTTTGAAAGCGAAAAAGGGCCAACCCGAAGCAAACTTTTTCAAAGCTTATTTTTCTGATGCAGGTATCATTAAGGAACAAGAAAATCTTTGGTAAATGGGGTCATGCTGATAGCGCTTTTAAGATCCTATTTACCAACCCCCTCTGCTCGGGCAGGATATGACACAAGGTCAAATTTTTAAGCGGAGTTTAACAGGTTTGAATTCAGAGTTTTCCTTCTCCTAGACTAGTTGCCTCACCAAGGCTGAAGAACCCAGTTTGTCCTACTATTTACCCATAGCTGGAAGAGAATGATTGGATTCATACCTTTCCCAAGGGTATTAGTGCTATGTGAAATGCAATCAGCCTCGTCCAGGATTTGAACTCGTGTCGCCGTGTCCATTTGGTACGACGATAACCATTACACTCAGCGCTTTTAAGATGGACTGATACCAAACTGGGAAAATAGAAAATTCTGGCTGAATTCTTCGTCTTTATCGAGTAAGAGTTTATCGTCGTAGGAAGTAGAATCGACGATCTAAGTTCAAATCCTGGACAACGCTAATTGCGTTTTGATTGGAAAAGATATTAATGCCTGATTTCCCCAGTTATGTAAAAATAGTTGGGAAAATTGATTTCTTTAACCTTCGTTAGACGACGAGATTCGAGAGAGAAAAAAAAATGAAGTCTAAACGTTTTTATTCTGTTTTATAAAACAGCTTTACTCTTTATTTACATTTTTCGAACTATTGTCCTCCTCTTTGTCGCCATGTTTATCTCAACGTTTTGGCCGTTGTACGCTCCGGCCTTGTTCCGGTGGTTGGAATGTCGAACTTAACCCTTTATTTCGCATACAGGGGTTGACTGTTCTACTTCCACGAGTCATGTTTTATGGATGTCACTTATCAGTTATCTCCTGTTAATTTCCCCTCTAAAAGTTCTCCACTGCCTTCACCTCAAGGACACATTTTACAGTGGATAAAGGCTTTGGTTAGATCCAGTGACATACCGAAAGAGTGTGAGTTCAATTCCCGGGGAAGGCAGTGGAGAACTTTTGAAGTTTGAAAATTTCATCTCCGTACGATTAGTTCAATTTGCAACTTCCTGCAGGTGATTTTTTTTACGAAAGTCTCTTAGAAATTTTCTCATAACTTATGAGGGATAAATTATTTTTACGTCCACACTTCTCTTTCACGAATTAGTTCTACGTCAAAACGCTTGGCCTTCAAAAGAAGACTGACAAAACTCTTCCCAAATATTAATTTATGCATTGGGAATTGAATTATTATAAAATGCCGTGGACAATGATTTTATTATAAAAATAAATTGAAAATTGGCTAGCCTCATATCAGAACGTCTTGCCGTCTATAGAAACGGACAAATAAATAGTTTCTAACTATAAATATCGATGAAGGAAAACACGAATAAAATTTACAATGTTTATTTACTGACATTTCTTTCAAAACATTAGTTTCAAATTTTAGATGATTTTAACAATTTACTTTGATTTTGTAAAAAATGAATTCGATACTTTTTTATTTGCCTGGGCATTATATTTAGGTGTTTTAGTTATTGTCATTTTTGGGGAGGGGGGGTTGTGCTTTTATTTCTAATTTTTATTAATTTTTTTCATACGGTTTTTATTGATTATTGTTATTTTTTAATTTTTGTTTTATCTTTTGAGGCTTTTTTTTTTTCGGGGGAGGGGTATGATTTTTTGGTTTTGTTTTATTTCTTGTTTTTATATTGGTTTTGTTTTGTTTATCGTTTTATTCGTTTTTCGAGCTGGAATTTCACCGACGTCTGGTATTTAATTTTTCTATAAGCATTTTACGTTTCTTTTTTACATATGATTTCCACTCCCCCCTCTCTCTCTCTCTCTCTCTCTCTCTCTCTCTCTCTCTTATATGACTCATCTCTCTTTAGGCTCCATGTTGGTCATTCAAGTATTTGGGAGAGTAGCAAGAAGCCCCGACTCATAAACTGAAAATGTTCAGTCTTTTATCCCCCGTATTCCAACTTCATGAATAATAAAATTCTGCAGTCGGTGTTGTTCAGAATATTTGTTCTTATCAGGATTACTTCAGACACTCTGATATAAACCCCACATATATATATATGTATATATATATATATATTGAGGGAGAGAGATGAGGAGGAGGAGGAGGAGAAGAAGGTGGTGGGAGAGAGGGAAGAGAGAGATTATACGGTCAAGTTCTATCGCGTTTTCTGGGCCATCTGGGAATTTATGTATAAGTGTACATCTCTCTTTGAAATAAAAGAACTTAACTTTATGAACATTTTCATGTCTTTCTCTTGTATTTCTTTGTCATGAGCAAATGTATTAATCCCTAATGGAAACAGGATTAAAGAGACCGTAATCCCAAATGGGAAAAGGATTATTGAAATCGTTAAAAAAAACATACATTTTAACCCTTTCAACGATGAGCATTTTGCCTTACAGATACGTAAATGAGTTAACAAAACCCACAGAAAAAAAATGCAAGTACAACACCCACTGAAAGTTTCCTCTATAGCACAGGCATCTAAGCTTTCTTATCAGTTCAATAAAAGAAAATTAACTATATTTTATTAGTAACATTGGGTTTATGCAATTGCACTGATGATGTAAAGGGAAATGGCACTTAGTCAGGAATATGGGGCTTTGAAATTATTAAACATATCAACAAAAATGAAGAGGAGAAAACTTTCTTTCGGCGTGGTTTATTATACGTTCTCCTCTGCAGATTAACAAGCCTAAAAAAAGGGCCTGTGTATGACACTTAACTGCATCTTATAGTCAGGCTTCAGGTCTGGTGCTCTGGAGAAAAGTACTGTGTTACCACTATTCCCAGGTTCACTAAGACCAGGAGTGGTAGGCTCTTCTTCATTGAATCATATCTCTTGGTCAAATAGATTTGTTTGAACATTATTAGTATTGTAACACTATGTGGGTGGCCCGCCAAGCAGACGATTCCTTTGTCTGTTTTGGCGCGAAACCAGACAAAGGGTTTTTGGACCTGAAATCTCGCCGTATCCAGAAGTGGTAACGGGACGCGAAAAGAGAGTTGGTTGGGAAAAGGAGCTGACAGCAGTTGGCGACGGGACACGGACAGGGGCGGTCGACAGTGGACACCCGAGCAGAGAGGCGTGGCAGCATGACATGAGGGTCCAGCCACAGTGAAGAAGATCGAGTCCAGATGTCGGCATTCCAATTGCTTTGTGGAATTTTCGCTAGTAATCCATGCTAGCGTTAGTCCATATATGCTATCGGAAATGTAGTGTTGCATAACTCCTCTTTCTGCTCTTGAGTTAACCCCAAGCATATTGTTCGTGTTTGTTCGTTTGTTCTATTGTTCCCTCGATCGTATTCTTGTAGTGGCAAGAAATGTGCGTTACCCCCCCCCCTCGGAACCACTAGTTGATCACCGGCCGGCCAAGAAGTGAAATGATTAGAAGAGTGATGTAAAGTGTGTGGGGGCGAGCGGGGGTATCGTAACAGTATTAGACAGGAATAATTGATACAATATAACTGTAAATTATTTGAATTAAGCTATAATTAAAATTCTAATTCTTTACTAAGGATTATTATTGCTTGATTTTGACCACATAACTGTGTACAAACAAATAAATATTATTAAACAGAAATAGTCACTAGAAACCACATATACATTAATGCTCAGATTGCAGGAACGGCTCGTAGTGTAATGTTTATGATCGTAGGAAATGGACACGGCGAAACGGGTTCAAATCCTGGATGAGACAGTTTACATTTAACAAGGAAAGATATGAATCTAGTTATTCTCCCTCCAGTTATGGATAAATAATAGTTCACACTGGGCTCTTTAACGGGTCTAGGAAAAGGAAAACTCTGAATTGAAATCTGTTAAACTCCGCTTAAAACTTGACTTTGTGTGGCATCCGGTTCGTGAAGAGGGGTTGAGTAAATACAGATTTGAAACCATACAATTATTTGTATTGGAAATACTTGAAACTATACAACTGAGTGCAAATTATTTGTATTAGATAGGAATACTTGAAACTATATAACTGTGTGCAAATTATTTGTATTAGATAGGAATACTTGAAACTATACATCTGTGTGCAAATTATTTGTATTAGATAGGAATACTTGAAACTATATAACTGTGTGCAAATTATTTGTATTAGATAGGAATACTTGAAACTATACAAATGTGTGCAAATTATTTGTATTAGATAGGAATACTTGAAACCATACAACTGTGTGCAAATTATTTGCATTAGATAGGAATACTTGAAACCATACAACTGTGTGCAAATTATTTGTATTAGATAGGAATACTTGAAACTATACAACTGTGTGCAAATTATTTGATTATTAGATAAATATACAATATAGCATATAACTGTGAGTCAAAAAAAGAAGCAACAACACATAAAATATAAATATACACTTTCAACGAATGTGATCTTTTAACCTGTAGTCATAAAATAACCCCAGAGAAGTTGATATGCCGTTAAAATCAATCAGTCAATCATAACAGAATGGACACTTTGTAATTGTTTGCAAGATCACTCTACTGAGATCGATTCTTACAGGGTGCCCTATATTCTGGCCTTTTATCAAGTTCAACAAAGTTTAGTGATTGGTAACTGACAGAGAAATCTGAAGAAACACGAAAGATGCTCTAATTTCTAATGAAAGCAATTTCACTTGATGATAGAGCTGAATCGTGTAGGCTCTTCCTTTCAGAAGAAAATCTTCAAATAAACCCATTGTCGGTTGTTTTGAGCTGTATGTACTCGTTCTTTAATTGCGTGGTAACCTTTTGCGTCTCTTGCTTCATTGTTGGCAAAGAAATTTTCATTACTCCAGTCTAGTGTCTCGACACACATTTTTGCTTCTTTACCCACAAAAGGTGTCACAGCATATTTCGGAATCAGAGCGAAAATAGAATAGACATCCCCAGACACAACGAAGGATAGTTTCCCGTTCTTTCTTTTACATTCCTCTCTCTCTCTCTCTCTCTCTCTCTCTCTCTCTCTCTATTTCACACTCACACACTCACACACAAACGCAGATACTGTCACTCTCTCACGCATCCACGAGCTGAATATAGACAACATCTTTATATAGAATGAGACATTCCATGGCTGAACCTTGGTATTTTCAAAAGAAATCTGTATAAGATAACCGAATGACGCAAATAAAAATGTTTGTTCTGTAAAAAGCGCAACACTTGACTAATATAAAAAGGACACAAGATTTAAGACTTTATAGACGATTCATGTCTGCCATTGCATTACTTAATGCACACAAGGTTATCCAGCGTCGCGCATCAAAACAGATTCGATTATTTTTCTTTATTAATTGATTTCTTTCTGATTCAGTTTTATAAAAGTAGACAATATAAAAGTGATTTTATAGTATATTTACTCTTATAAGAGGATCAGGTTGGTTGTATTAGATACAAAAGAAAGTCTTGATTTTTTTGTTAGAATAGATTTAAAGTTGTTGTTCGATTATATATTTAGCTGCACTAAGGCAAAAAGAGCCCATCTATCGAACGATTTCACTGACTGCTGGGCTATGAAACGATAGTACATGCCTTTCCTCAAATCTACACATGATACATGAAGTATAATGAAAATTAAAAGGATCAAATGAAGACGTCTGCACAGCTGAGAAACATCTATACCAGAGTCCAAACGTTTAGATTTCGTCCTGATGAATTTGAGCTACTTTCAAAAAACATGATGACGTTAGTTATAATATAGTTGAAAGAAGCGATTTCTATAAAACACTGAATTGTAACTTTTTGGTTTCGTAAGATGAAAAACCATGTAATAGATAATATCTGAAGACGTGGAGGACATTAGATATAATGCGATGGCACAACCTCAAACCATATCAAATTTATAACTTCAGAGGTTCCTTGACCAATAGAAAAATAGATGGAATATGTGTGGTGAATACTAAGAATAAAAGTTTGAAGAAGCTTTTTAAAGATAAAAATGAAAACAGATTTCATTCAGTATTCATGTCTGTCTTTGTAAATACAACATGTTGCTACTTTCTGAAAATACTTTCGCAGATACACACACACACACACACACACACATATATATATATATATATATATATATATAGAGAGAGAGAGAGAGAGAGAGAAATAGGTATGTGAAGGCTGTTTACAAAATGATGCAGCCAAAGATATCATTGCATATTGGATTGTCTGCAACTTTTGTTTTAGGATGGCAAATAATTGAAAATAATTTAGCTTAAAATAATCTATTAAAAGATTATTTTAAGCTAAATTATTTTCAATTATTTGCCATTCTGAAACAAAAGTTGCAGACAATCCAATATGCAATGATATCTTTAAAGTTATAGCTTGATTAAACAAGGCTAAGTTACACTTATGTCTTTCTGTGCTGACTATTCTCTTTCAATATTTTCATTGAGGTGTCCCATAAAATGAGTGTAGATTAAGCACATTCGAGAGAATGTATGCTTTACCAGTTCAAAAAAGAAAGGGGTGTCCTCGTGGTGTTAAGGGGTGTCCTCGTGGTGTAATGGTTAAAGCGATGCACTGCGGAATCGTAGTACGCGAGTTCGTACTCCAGTCGCGCTATTACGTTCACTTTCGGGCAAATACCCTTGGGAAAGGTATGAACCCCCTTATTCTCCCTCCAGCTATGAGTAAATAGTAGGACGGACTAGGTTCTTCAGCCTTGGTGAGGCAACTAGTCTAGGAGAAGGAAAACTCTGAATTCAAACCTGTTAAACTCCGCTTAAAAATTGACCTTGTGTCATATCCTGCCCGAGCGGAGGGGTTGGTAAATAGTACCAGTTCAAAAAAGATTCATCTGTTTCAGAAGTGGTAAGACCACTTGCAATGTTTATAAAAGGATATGGTTTGAGTGAGAGTTATAAGAAACAGGCGATACCCCGCATAAACTATTACGGACGCAGACTACGCAGATGATATAGCGCTTCTGGCAAATACACCAACTCAAACCGAATCCCTGCTGCACTGTCTGCATTAAGCAACATGCAGACAAAATAGAGTACATGTGCTTCAAGAAAATTCAAAATATTGTGTTATAAAAATCATGAAAACTTCAGAAAAAAATGTTGTAAAAGCACGATATGACTTTACCTCAAATAGAAACCCACATATGGTCGAAATCAAAAGATTATATAAATGTACAAGTGAACCCCAAACTTTTTTGTAAATAGTTTTCTTCAAAATTAACAATGAGAAACAAGAAAATGAATGTTATTAGGCATTATTTAATTCCAAATTCAATACCATTGAAACTCTCTGGCAAAAAATATCCCCATTCTTCATTGCTACATATATTTTTGGCGATAAAGTTTCAATACAGTATTTTTTAATAAATAATACCTAGTAATATCGTTTTGACAACTTGTATCTTCAATTTTTAGTAGCGGTAAACAATCATTGAAAACAATCCAGTTTGTGAAGAAAGCATAGTTAGAGATTTTAAAGGTGAGCCATGTAAACACAAGAACATATCATGAAGAAATCTGGCAGTTAACAAAGATGTCCAACTTGTTTTTTTTATCCTTTATAGGTAATATTATCGACTTGTTGGCACATGTTCGAGGGAGAAATTTCACGTTAAATCTATCTCTCGTACATTCTTAAAGTTTATTCGGGAAATACGCTAAATGTTGGAAAACGACGTTGCTGTCACAAACTAAATAATAGATGCCTAGATGAGGCTAGCGCATGGCGCACATAAGTCAACTTTTAAAATCCATTGTCTCTATAGCATAAAATCTACATGTTTCATTTTTTTAAATCTTCAGGTTGCATCCTTTACGCAACACCCTGTATAAAAAGATTTACTGTAACCATTGAATTGAATGGTCTCTTTCAATCATCAGTTTAACTGCTGAGACTTTCACTGCATTGAAGCAGACAGAACGACGTGCGCTTTATCTACTCCCACCTTTTTTGTTCCTCATTGTGACGAATTGACCCCCACTGTCAAGGTAACTGGTGATTAGACATGGCACTAGAAAGCTTATTCCAAAGTCTTTCCTGCGAGTTTTAACACGAGAATATCATGACAGTTAGATCTGAATTCCATCATCGATTTTATTTTTCGAAATCTTTCTGGCTCTATAATACCGTACCGACCACAAAAGGAAAAAAATTCAAAAAAAATATAACAAAACAAAGTTCTTCTCGAGTAGAAAGTGACTTTCATTGTTCGAAACTATAAGACTTGATTGACAATAATGCCTCCAAACTAGAGATTATATTATCTGTTTAAAAGTTACCAGCGATTTCATTTTCAAATTAAAAACTTGGCAGTTCAAACCTTTTTTAGATGAAATAGTTCACATGCATTTAATTAAAAAATGTTATTTCGTACAATCATTCAATATCAAATATTGGAAATCTTTTCAAAACCAAGTGATAAAAGAGGTGTCCAAGGTATGCTGCTAAATTGCATTTGATGGTGAGGCTCCAGTTCTAGAGCTATGGAGAGTATGGAGCACTCCTTTATTGAAATGGAACTCTATGGAGAGTATGGAGTACTTCTTCATTGAAATGGAACTCTATGGAGAGTATGGAGTACTCCTTCATTGAAATGGAATTCTATGGAGAGTATGGAGTACTTCATTAAAATAGATCTCTAAAAATATTGTCGTGATAAGAATCAAATATTTGTGAATTAACCAAATTTTGGCTTTTAATGACCCATAATGACTTGATACACTGTTAAATAAATGAAACAAAACAAACCAGACCAATTATTATATTTTTGTAGTATCAAAATTACATGAATTCTCTGGAAGAAGCCATGAACTGAATATTTCTACGTGTTTTAAATCAAAATTGGACAATTCATTTTCAATCAGTGTTGCTGACCAGAAAAAATCCTGGGTCATTATTTTTACGATCAACCTTTTCAATTTTACCCAATTTTTTTTCTTTTTAACTTGGATCCTATTCAGAATCTGATTTATGATTTCGTTAAGTAAAATCATCTTATATTATATTATTTTTTTTAATTTATGTTTTCATGCATAATTCATTAGATAGATAGATAGATAGATAGATAGATAGAGAAATCTTTGTCAGTGGGATTAAGAATATGCTGGCTATATTCTCTACAGAGAGATAAGACCTTTGATCTCAATAAGAATGGATGCCTTCTATATGACATTGATCTGCATTTAGTGTTGAGGGACCCGTGCTGGAGTTCTGTGGGATGTGGTGTACCTCTTCATTGCTCTTAATCCCTAGTCCAGTCTACCCCGAAAAGGTACACCCTATTAAGGCCCCTGCAAGGATCCTAATAAATATGTTTAACAAGATTATTATTTGATAGGAATACGTGAGACTGTATAACTGCACAAACCAATGATTTTAATAAAATAGAAAAATAAATGCAAGATAAGAATACTGGAAGTTATTTAACTGTCTTCAGATATATATGTATTAAGAATAGTTACTTAAATGGATGTTTACTAAGGATTATAAATACTTTCAAATTGTTGGTATTAGATAGGAGTACTTACAACGATACAATTATATGCTAACAAATTATTAGCAAAAGTTCAATTAGAATATAGGAAATGGGATATTGAAAATAAAGATCCTAATCAGAAATTTTCACATCAGTCAACTTTCAGCCGGAAGAATTGATTTGTATTTAAATAGATAAATAAAACCAAATCAGAGAGAGAAAGAGAGAGAAAAAAAGAGAAAGAGAGAAAGAAATAAAGAGAAAGAGAGAGAGAAAGAGAGAGATAGAGAGCGAATACTAGAACATGCTATTTGTGTTTCACTTCATGTTATTATCTTTATAAAAGGCAAGAACTCATCTATCTCTGTCAGTTAAAACTAAATAATAGAGTAGACCCCGGGCACTTTATACTCAGTAAAGCAATTTGTCTAAAAGAACCAAAAATCTCTGAACTCAAAAACTAAAAAGTGACGTTTGGAGAACCTGTAACACTCAGGCATTCCATTCTTCTGCCATCAGTTCATCGAAGAAATGTGCATGCCCATACTCAAACCTTCAAGACAATAAACAAATCTTCTGTGTAAGTTATATAGCAGTTTAAATGTATAACATGTGAACTCTCATAAACTACTATATATATATATATATATATATATATATATATATATATATATATATATATCTTTGTGTGTGTGTGTGTGTGTGTGAGAGAGTCATTTTTTTATTCTGTTTTGTAGTTCCATTATAAATTTATTTTAGGTCTATAAAATGACCTTATTTAACCTGAAATTAATTATACATTCAATAGCCGTTGACATTGATCACTCAACTGGATGTTCCTGTACCCCTTGGATAATTACTTAATAGTCTAATCCCTTGACTATTTTCTTCAGATTATATAAATATATATATATATATATATATATATATATATATATAATCCGAAGAAAAAAATACATATATACTTTGCTATATTTATTGACAAAGGGAGATGGATATGGATGATACAACATGTATATTTAAGTTTTTAAAATATATTAGATTAAATATAAAAGGAAATAAATTAACGAATCCCAAAATTTATACAATATATCGACATAAAAAAACATGCATAATAACAACCATTTACAGGTATACTCCACTAACTAAATCACCTTCCTCATCATGTCCCAAAATACAGTATATAAAGGGAGAACCACTTGGTCTGATTATCGCACAGGCGAGAAACTGACACTCACCAAGCACCGATGACTCTCTATTTACAATACATATATATATATATATATATATGTGTGTGTGTGTGTGTGTGTGTGTGTTATCTTTCTATAATGCATTTTGCTCTAATGCATTTTACTTTCTTTTAATTATTTCTTTTCTACAAGTAACAAAACGTATTCAGTTCATCTACACCACTGAATAGGTCAAACCAATGACCCATTCTGAACCCGTCATCTAATTCTGATGTAGGTGTCAGAACAACGACCTTTTGTTTCCGGTTATTAACCAGTTTGGGCAAAATTCCATGGTAACCAGCTGCCTCTCATCTCATTCAAACCCCAAAGGGGAAAGACTCGTTCGCACTTTTACACACACCCCCTTAAGTGTCACTTACCAAAACGCAACAACATTATCAGGATCATTATTATTATTATTATTATTATTATTATTATTGGTGAATTTCTTGTTATCATATGCAAATTGTATCCAACACTGGAGTAATAGAAAAAAAGATTATTTGAATCTGTTCTAAAAGTTCAGAATATCAATACACATATGAGTGAAAACGGATTTAATTTTTTTAAATAATATTAGCAACAATCACGCGGCACACATGCAAGTATATATATATATATATATATATATATATATATATATGCAAATTTCATTAAACATAATAGACATTTTATGCCTACATATTCTCTTTTGGATCCGTTCGAATTCCCGTATTACTTTTATCGTATTCGGGGGGAATTGATTTAGGTATTGTCCATAGTTGTATGTATCCCTAGTACTTTCTGCCCGACTTTGGGCCATCATCAGGGGAGAATCTGTTACAAAAGTGATGTAACTTTTGTTTTAGCAAATTACTACTGTGTAAGGACGTCTTTGCTGTTGGAGATTATGGCGCTTGCTTTTAAATGTAATTCTGTAAATAGTGCCAGTAGCTAAAGTCATTTAAGTACGTTAGCACTGGTTTGAAAATTAATTCTATTATGTGCTGGTTGCAGGTTTCTAATATATAGTGCTTCGAGAATCTGAAGTTTTTGTTTATTATTTTGATGTTCGAGTATTGTTGTGTTGTCGGTGAGAATTTTTCGTAGTTGTGTTGTTGGGCATTAATGTTTTTTTAAATGCTGAGCTATTGAACTTGTGTCAGAAAGGTGCATTGTAAGTCTCCTCGACAGGGTAGTTGAGGTTAAACCAACATATATATTATTATTATCAGAGATACAATCTCCTAGGGGACATTTAAATTTATATATAACGTTGGTTTTTTGCAACACCCCAATCGAGGGAGAGGAGTTATTTCTAATGACCAAATTCGAGGTTTTAAACTTATTATAATATATAATAAGTTTTATTTTTTTATTAGGATCAGTGGGGAGTATGTTTTTGTGAATCAATGTTTTCATTATTTTTTCATCGGATTGTAGTGCATTTGGTTACTGGCACTATTTACAGAATTACATTTAAAAGCAAGCGCCATAATCTCCAACAGCAAAGACGTCCTTACACAGTAGTAATTTGCTAAAACAAAAGTTACATCACTTTTGTAACAGATTCTCCCCTGATGATGGCCCAAAGTCGGGCAGAAAGTACTAGGGATACATGCAACTATGGACAATACCTAAATCAATTCCCCCCGAATACGATAAAAGTAATACGGGAATTCGAACGGATCCAAAAGAAAATATGTAGGCATAAAATGTCTATTATGTTTAATGAAATTTGCATTAACGAAGAAATGCTGCCTAAATATACATTATATATATATATATATATATATATATATATATATATATATATATAAAGGAATGATAATAAAGAAGAAAACAGCAGATTCAAAACATAGAATACTAAAATTATGTTCATGTTGAGCTCAGCATGAAGATGATATATATATATATATATATATATATATATATATATAGTATATATATATATATATATATTATTATTATTATTATATAATTTTCAGTTTTATTTTCGTTATCTTACTGTCATTCTCCGAGTCTTCACCCAAGACCTAGGTTGAGGGACGATCCTATTTACCCAACCCCTCCACTCGGGCAGGATATGACACAAGGTCAATTTTTAAGCGGAGTTTAACAGGTTTTAATTCAGAGTATTCCTTCTCCTAGACTAGTTGCCTCACCAAGGCTGAAGAATCCAGTCTGTCCTACTATTTACCCATAGCTGAAGGGAAAATAATTGGATTCATACCTTTCCCAAGGGTATTAGTGCAATGTGAAATGCAATCAGTCTCGTCCAGGATTTGAACTCGTGTCACCGTGTTCATTTCCTACGACGATAACCATTACACCACGGGCACCTAGGTTGAGGGACGATAGTGATCATATGCATTCTATGTAGTTATATCTTTTGCTACCCCTCTTGAGTGATATTTTTTCAGTCACGTTATTAGTACTCTGTGAAGGAAATGAGCATTTCCGCAAAGTGCAATTTTTGATATTTCGTATAAGCTGGGATTGTCTAGTATAATCGGCAATATTTTTATCTGTTCATGTCTTTATCATAAGCTGGCCTCTTACTATTACTCGTTCAGTGGAAGTTTTGAAGTGCCACATTTTCTTTATCAATTATTTTTTTTTACTCTTTGAGAATTTTTCACATTAGAGTTAGTTGATGCACTTTTACTGGAGGTTGAGTGACAACAAGTCTCCTCAAGCCTCTAGTATTCTGGCCGATCACAATAATAGTACAGTCAGTACTGATAGGATCACTGCCAACACACACACAGACGCACACGCACGCGCGCGCGCACACACACACACGCGCACACACACACACACACACACACATATATATATATATATATATATATACTGATCTCATGTTGAGACTGGTGAGAGATTTGTTTTCCACATAAATATTTACAAATTCACTGAGAAACACAGGAAAAAAGGGTGCATTTTTGGGATAGTGCGAAAGAGAGGTTTGTTGTGACGATATATAATAAGGACGGATCTACCAAAAATAGCGTTTAGGACCCGAAGAAGTCTCCCTTATTTTGTCGTCTCTCATTGAAATCTGTTGTAGTTTGTTTTTGTTTTTCGTTTTGTCTTTTTGGGGTTTTTTGTTTTTGTACCATGTTTCCTTTTGGACGCATTACACTTGAGTCTATGTGGTTCTTGCGTCTGCTTTATTCTCAAATTCCTGATGCCAGGACAAAGAACCTGAATGCTATTAAACTTTTTATCGGATCAACACGTTCTTGATATGGTTGTTGCCCGTTTTAATTTTCTCAGACGGGATTTTAATAGCGAAATTCGGCCGCCGTTACTGGGATAGTTAGTTAGCTGTATGGCTTTCAAAGTCAGCTAAGTGGATGGAACAGTTTTGTGTCAATATATATATATATATATATTATACAGAGAGAGAGAGAGAGAGAGAGAGAGAAAGGAAGAGGGGGAGATTAGGAAAGAAATGAACTATGAAGACATATCTTCATTACAATAATAAATAAGTGCATGTAATAATATACAAAATTATATTTTTTCAATTTACTATAAATCATTTCCTTAAAAGTTTTTCTACTTGGGTGACACGCGGGAAATGCCGAACTAGAAAATATTTTCATGAATTAAATGGATAAACTAAACCACGGAGAAAGAATATTTTACTCATTTGAAACTTCTTGATAAACAATTTTTCTCATAAAAATATGCCCTCACTTTCTGATTGATAGAAAGATATTGAACCTTTTGCCACTGGACACTCTCGGTTTGATGGTTAAAAACGGTATGTCTTCATATTCTATAAATACAGCAGTACCCTACCAGGCAAAACCTTACGTTAACAACATCTACAAAGTTGCATGACCTTTGGGGAACAACTTTACAAGTATATATGCTCATGTGTGTTTATATGTGTGTGAGTATGTCTGTGTGTGTGCGTGTGTGTAGGTGAAATTATTTTGAACTTCATATCACAAGTTGTGTTCTGACTGAAACTTTAGCAAGACAGTCATGAAGAGAGAATGAAACTTTTTTCTTCAAAGTAGACCCCTTGGCGTTTAACGCTTATTTCAGTGAGTCTTTCGAAGCATCTCAAAAACCCCTTTTTTGATATATTGTAAAGATTCGCCGTCTTTTTCCTTTTAATGTCTTCAGATCTTTACTTGTGAGATGCTCTTTCAGCTAAAGAAACCCCAAAATGTCACAATTCAGTGTTTTACTAAAATCGATTCGTTCAAAAGTACCAAGATTGATTGCATTATTCTATCAAATTCGTCTTAACTCGTCTACATGAAGTCTAAACGTTTAGACAGGGATTTTTTATGTCATCTTTACTTTATTATATATTGCTGTTCAGACATCTTCATTTAAATTTAAAATCTAAAATAAAAAGAATACATTTACATTATATCTCGTTTAAGTATCATATGAACCTATATATATATATAATATATATATATATATATAGGTATCTGATACTTAAACGAGATATAATGTAAAAGTATTCTTTTTATTATAAATTTTAAATTTCAAATTTAAATGAAGATGTCTGAACAGCTTATATAATAAAGCACCAACTATACGGCCACGTACCTCCCATCACGAAAACTATCCAAGTTAGACGAACCAGATATGCAGGACACTGCTGGAGAAGCAGGGATGAGCTCATAAGTGATGTACTCCTATGGACCCCCACATATGGTCGAGCAAAAGCAGGACGACCAGCTCGAACATACATACAGCAGCAGGAGGTGCCCGTAGTGTAATGGTTATCGTCGTAGGAAATGGACACGACGACACGAGTTCAAACCTGGATGAGACTGATTGCATTTCACATAGCACTAATACCCTTGGGAAAGGTATGAATCCAGTTATTCTCCCTCCAGCTGTGGGTAAATAGTCTAAGAGAAGGAAAACTCTGAATTTAAACCTGTTAAACTCCGCTTAAAAAAATTGACCTTGTGTCATATCCTGCCCGAGCGGAGGGGTTGGTTAATACAGCAGCTTTGTGAGGATACGGGATGTAGTCCTGAAGACCTGCGAGAGGCGATGAACGATAGGGAGAAGTGGCGAGAGAGGGTCACAGATATCCGTGCTGGTCGCACGACATAATGATATATATATATATATATATATGATACCAATATACATCTCTCTCTCTCTCTCTCTCTCTCTCTCTCTCTCTCTCTCTCTTGGTTCACATATATATATATATACCAAGGCAGCATTTTTTCTTTTAAACATGTTTGACGAGATAAGACACACATCTTATCTGCCTTTTCTGTCTTCGATTTGTTAAAGTGTCCTTATGAGTCAATTGACTTTTTGATATAATGAATTCTGCGGGGGTGGGCACATCATGTTTCTCAGAGGAGAGAATAATGAAATGACAAACACAATGACGAGTCATATACATTCATATAAAAAGTAGGAGAACAAGTGGGAATGGAATTTACGGAAGAAAGAATTTTACAAAAAAAAAGAGGAAAAATGAACAGGAAATGTGCTGTAGGCATTTTAGATTGTAGCAACTATATTCGAAATTAATCTTTTTAAGGAAGTTTTGTTAATCTTTATGTATAGATTTACAAAAATATGAGTTTTTGCTTGTATTTTTTGTATGATATGGAAGGGGGGTTTTCCAGTTAAATTTTTCTATGTTTAGAGGTGGGTCAGGAATGTGTTTTGAGTTGTTGAAATATGGAAGGATTGCCTTTCAAAATTTAAACGACTTATGCAGAGACTTGAACAGACCGAAGACAAAATTGACAAACACACATATATAAACAGAGAGAGAGAGAGAGAGAGAGGGTAGAGCAAGAGAGAGAGAGTAAACTTTTTTTAAAAAAGGATACCAAGATGAATTCAAAAATGACTCTCCCAACGAATTTTAAAACATAAGCATTCATATCACAACTGATAGTTTCACGATTCCTCGATTGCCAGCCGTTGTAATTTCTGAATTTCGAATTTATCTTAATCTCTCTCTCTCTCTCTCTCTCTCTCTGGCTTGATTTTGTCATTTCAAACTTGGGCGTTGCTGAAATTATCTGTGTTTTGTTATAGCCGAGATTTTGATCTGTTACTTGGTGACTCCAGATGTTGCGAAGGAAAATTTCCACTTTATCTAGAGAAGGATTCACAGTAGTCACCAAACTTATCAACTGAAAGATTGTTACTAAAGTCTAAAGATGTCCGTTTCTGGGCATTTTCCTTCCTTTGTCTTCTATCCTTCTCACTGAAGTGACTTAGGCTTTTCTCTTTAAGTGTTACACAACTCTGCAAGTGGCTTTGCTGGCTATGTTATATTAACCAATCGTTCTGTCACGGACAGGATATATGAGAAAGGGAAATTTTAAGCGGAGTACAGCTGATCTGAATTCAGAGTTATCCCTCTCCTAGACCGGTTACTACACCAAGGCTAAACAGGCCAGTCAGCTCTACTCTTTACCTATTGTTAGGGGAAGAGTAGGTGGATTCATGCCTTTCCCAAGAGAATTGTCCCGATGTGAAATGCAAGCCGCTTCATCCAAGCTTTAAGCTTGGTTCATTGAGACCATTTCTTGTATCGGTATTCATATATTGATTCCTCGTCACATTTTATTATTTTCTTGGAGACCTCCATTCATGCCACAGCTGATGCATGTTTTAGTCCTGTGACTCTTACAATAATTTAGCTTATCAATCTTCCTTTCTGTGTTGCCATATCCATCTGAGGCGCATCTAACAATGATGGCTGTCACTATTAGCAATTGCTTGTTCGCACGATCTTTTGCAGTTGCTTTGAGCACGAGTTATCCTTGAACTGCTGCCATGAGCATAATTATATACTTCGTTATATTTCTAATAAAGCGTGCTCAATACTGGTGATAGAACAAATGTAGATCTGAATTTGGATACCATAGACACTTAGTCAGCAGCACTTGGGGAATTTCAGTTTCGATCATCAGGCCGAGAATTTTTATCAAAATGTTGGCACGAAAAAAATTATATTAACTCATCTGAAAAATAACGACTCCAAAGATTAAGAAGAAATAAACAAATGGTATATACACCATCCAGAATCTGTCCTAGAAAATGAAATGCACAAAATTTTGAGATACAAACGGATCTCCGAATTTCGGCCGGACGAAAAAAGCGAAAGAAAGAAAAGAAAAAAGCGAACTTGCCGAATAGTGGACTTTGCCGTTCCGGCTGACAAGAGAGTAAAACTGAAAGAAAGCGAAAAAGGAGATAAGTATTTAGACCTTGCTAGATAACTGAAAAAAATCATGGGACATGAAGATGACTAATAGTGATTGGTGCACTTGGAACTATCCCTAAAGGATTGGTAAACGAGCTGGAAGACTTGGAAATAAGAGGACAAGTAGAGACCATCCAGACTAAAGCATTAGTCAGATCGGCCAGAATACTGAGAAGAGTCCTGGAGACTTGAGGCGATTGCTCATTCTCCAAATCTAGTGAGAAACGATGGTGTGAAAATCTCTCAAATGATAAATGATAATAACAGACATTGTGTACTTTAACAAGAAAAAAAGAACTTGCCAACTAGTGGATTTTGCTATTCAGCAGATCACAGAGTGAAAATAAAAGAAAGTGAAAAGACAGAAAATTATTTGGACCTTACCAGAGAACTAAAAGTTAGTGGAGCATAAGGGTGGTGACGACATTAATTGTTGTTGGTGAGTGTAGAACTGTTTCCAAATGTTTGGAATGAAGAATAGAGGAATTGGAAACAATAGATTAAACATCTAGATCACGGCATTGCTAATACCTGCTACAATACTCAGAAAAGTCCTGTTAGAGTGATGAGACTTGGTGTCACTTAATCTACAGTGAAAAACCTTGCAGCTAACCCCGATTAATTAATAATTTCCAGAAAAATAAAAAGGATGCAGCAAGAGGTACAAATCACTGTATATAAATCAAAGAAGTCAGATAGAAAGAAAGGGAAAATGTAGCTATGACTACAAAAGGGCCAATGATATGGGCGCTCAAACTTGGATAATTAAGTGTTTGAAAATATACTAAATATTCGACGAAATCATAATCTTCATCACGAATGCCATGAAAAACTGGAAAGTGAAATTGAGAGTGGAAGGACAAACCCGAGCTGAGGTAAAAATTCAAAGAGTTATCTTCTAAGAAGTCACACTTTTGCCTCGGCTATTCATTATAACAAAAATTCCATTAATTATGTGCGTAGGAAAAGTAAATAAGGCTACAATTTATAAAATCAAAGATTAATTACCTAATATACAAGGATGATATACAGGAAAATGAAAAAGAACCAGTGACTTTAATAAAGACAAGTAAATAAAGTGTCAGAATATAGAAATGGAATTTGGCAATAAAAAATTTGTCATGCTCAGAATGAAAAGTGAAAAAATAGAAGCAGTGGAAGGAATAGAACTACAAATCAAGAAATCAAAAGAATGCTTGGAGCCAAGGAAAAATACGATTACTTGGGACAAATGGAAGAAGATACTATCAAACAAGCGAAGATGGAAGAAAACAAAATAAGAAAAGAGTAGCTCAGAAGAAACGAGAAAGCGTATCGAAACCAACTTCTGTCGCAGAAATCTCATCAAAGGGATAAATACCGGGGCAATCCCTCTTGTAAGATATTCTGGACAGTTCTTAAAAGGGACAAAGAAAGAAGTCAGACAAAAGTTCTAAAGAAGCAGATAGTTGATGACTATGCAAAAAGCCTTACATCCTAGTGATGGCATAGACAGATTATATGTGTTAAGAAAAGAAGGTGGAGGAGGACTCGTTAATACAGAAGATTGTGTAAATGTAACAATACTCAAGGACTATATTAATAAGGGCAAAGAAGGATTATTTACAGCATCCAATAACAGCAGTGGAAACATCAGTAGTAACAGAAAAAGCACGAAAAACTAGGAAACAGAAATGGGATGAAAAAGAACTATATGAATAACTCGAGAGACAAACTGACGAGATTGCACACTGTAAAATCCTGGATATGACTACAAAAAGAAACCGTTGCAGCCATAATGATGCTATATGAAAACACGTAGGAAAAAGTCGGCTCCCCAGAAGAAGACACAGAGTACTTCGACATTACAGCAGGCGAGCAGCAAGGAGAGACTTATTCGCCCCATAACTATTTATCATCTGCAGAGAAAACGTGCTTAGAACGTCTGTCGATAAAATGAAAGATAATGGTTTCAAGCTGTTAAAGGAAAGAAGCAGAAGATACCCTGCACAAACAATTACGGACGCAAACTGCGCCGATTACATAGCGCTTCTGGCAAATGCGCCCACCGAAGCC